>OZ059831.1:1852159-2381873 GCA_964057195.1 Orthosia cruda | reverse complement strand
AAAAGAGAGCCGGCTTATCAGTCTCCAGGTGATGATGGACTGCTATGTGATTTGAGTGCAGACCTCTGATGTTAGTGAGGTGCACTTTGAGTGGGAGGGGGTGCAGCCGCTGTTCAACTTTAAACATTTTTCTCTTTTTCATCATTTGCGAGTGAGTGAAGAAAGGTTAGGAGAGGGAAGTGAGATGTGGCTTCACGCTGGTTACCTTCAGACACGCACTGAATGGACGCCATCATTGGGGGACTAGTCTGGAGACTGCGGGGACGCCCGAGCCCCCCCGGGAATGACCATCGGGCCCTCCCTTCTGGTCGCCAACCAGCACGATGGTGCATTCCGGGATTTTTCGTCAGTTGGCGGGGCAGCCTTTCGTGTGGGGCTGGCACACTACTTGGGCCCCCAACTACCTGCGGTCGGCCAGCGGTGCACCGTGCCTCGGATCCCGCTACCCTCCGCGACCAGTCACCCGATACGCCCATAACAGCACGTGCCAGGCTGGTCTGTCTGCAATAGAACCGCCATCTCGACCCATCTCCTGAAGTGGCTACACACAGTTCAGCAAAATGCCAGACAACTGGGAGTTGCCTGACGCTGGTTTTCAACTGAACCTTACGTTGAAGTGTACGGATGTGAATCAGTTTTACGGTGTTAATTATACAGGTAAATAAATATAAGTAAGTGTGTTATAAACTATACAGGTATTGGTATATATAATAATTTGGTGCGAAACATTATGCCATGAGCAGCTGAGCGAAATAGACGGATTGAAAGTAACTTTTAATATTAAAAGTTGTTTTCATATTCGGGTAGTTTGAGAAATATTGCGATCAGTATGTACATACGTCACTAATAAATTTTGTCAGAGCGGCGAAACAAAGTGAAATAAGGACATTGGCAGAAGCATAGAAGGTAAGTGTCTGATAGAAGCTACGTGTGTGTCATCCATCAATAATATTAACCATTTAGAATTTAAAATATTAAGCAATATATTCCTTTTCATCCATAGGCCTCCCAACCTCGAGCGAAAGCAGGTGCCAAGGATGGATGACACACCAGCCCGCGGCCGAGGGAGGGTACGAGGCAGCTATGTGAAGCAGCGGTTTATACGAAACGACGATAACCACCCGCGTATTTTAGCTATGTATAAACTCTTATAAAATTTATGCAACTTATACTACCACACACGCACATAAGAAAACCGGGCACTATCAACTGCGAATAGGATCGACATCATATAAGTGAAAGATTCAAGTGTATCAAATCTACTTTCCGTTGCGCCTCCGTAGGTAGGTAGTATTTAATACTGCTGTAAACGTCTTCTAAATGTACTTATTGTGTTTATTGTTCTAATAGGCGGCGGTAGATTATTCCATACTTTGGATGCTGCGTAGCGGAAACTTCCTCTGAATGCTGCTGTACTGTGGGGCTGCGATGAGAGTTGTTACGAACATTGCCTTCTTCCACATTCTCGTCTACCAGCGATCCAGTTCAACCTGTTGTACAGGTAGTCTGGCTTTTGAAGCTTAATGACACCGAACAACAGGCAGGCCAGGTGTAATTTGCGTCTTGATGTCATTTTAAGGGTAAAATGTTTGTTGAGGAGGAGGAGGAATGGATGGATGTTTGTTAGTCACGCCAGAACGGGTGAACGAATCTGGTTAAAATTTGGGACAGAGAAAGAGTATAGTCTGGAATAGACCAAAGGCTACTTTTAAGGTATAATGTTGTTTTGGGATAAAGAAACACTTTTCACGCGGGTGAAGCCGCTGAAAGAAGCTGCAGCAGAAGTTTTCCAATATATCACACAATCATCATGGGTATATTCCGACTCTACAGAACCAACACTTCCTACAAAATCTACTTATTATCATAGCTCGTTACATGAACATTTGAACAAGAGGGAAATAACAGTTGTGAGACTCAGTGAGATATTCGACCTACATATCTATATCTCTACAAACAGATTTACGAAGTAGTTAACTACACTATGGTATTTTAAAATTAAAGCTTTTAACTAGTAAGCCCATATGTACCCGCAGAAGCCTAAAGCACTGCATCCTACATACTTGTCTGCAATAGATCAGCTCCCAGCCTGCAGGCTGTTATCTACGGCTGGCAAAAAACCTAGTCGTGTGAGTTATGTGTCGTGTCCCGCATGCACTCGCGGCATGCATTACATCGCCGCTGGAATTCGGCGCATTCCGCTAGGTTACCACATAGGCACAGCACATGTAGGCTGGTGTAGGGATGTCGAACTAACAACTATCGATAAACGTATTGGCAAAACAAGACAAATAAATAAGGCCATCGAAAAGCTTTGATTCGACATGTTTACAGAGGTATGTCAAGAGAGACAAAGCGACATTATGTCATTGATAACATCCTGTGTGTATGAAACAACTTTTCAACAATTGTTGAAAAGTTGTTTCATACACATTTTGACCACTTGAGGTTTTGGTAAAGAGTGCCTTTCCCATACATTTCGGAGAGCCTTAGGTTAATCCAAGACAAACTAAATTAAGGCTTAGGTAAGTTTTCTCATTCGCAATTTTACATCTCCTTGTCAAAAACAGTGACTGCCTTGTTGGTCTATTAGTTACAATCGCTACTGTTGAACATGATAAGGGTTAGATTCCCGGTAAAAAATGTTATTGGGTTTTCCATCCTTAATCTGTCAGGAGTAGGCCGAAGTCGGATATGTGCCCGGTTGTATGCCATAAACTCGTCGGCTATTACATGGAACTAAACCTAACTGGCGAAATGGGGATGCAACCATTTATTTTATTTGCGGTCCCAAAATACTATTCAAAAATAATTATTGTATCTATAGGCGGAATATGGAACCACGGTCTCGGTCCCGAAAACCCCGCGACCCGGGAATACAGGCATGAAACAATGTATGTGTTGTCAAAAATAGTTCCATGAAATTCATTATAATTTTTCTTCAAACCTTACAATCGATATGTTTTAGTAATTGCCTGCGGCTGTCGGGCGAGCCAGACGCGCCTGCGCCGCATGCTGCATTCTTGCGCAATGTCACCGCTCACCACTAGTCTCCACTGGCCGGATGACGTATTACTTTATCCATGTTTGCCTACTCTATGGTTATCACATGTGTGAATGTGAGGCCCTACCTGCAGACGGGCATTGATGATAATCCTCCTAGCCACACACAAAATATTAACGAGAAGTCTTACCCGATAACGGCTTTGCCCCTATATGATTAAATTCATAGGCATTGTCCCTTTTCTATACGAGAAAGTTAACTCAATGATCAGCATCTTCAACTACTCCGCTCACGACGATCTTTGTATAATTTGCATGTAATGGATGGACGACAGTGTTCGGGTATCGATTTTCTTTGTTTTGTTCCAAAATCCGTAATTTCCGTGAAAACTAACCACTGCGTTCCTACAGGAGCACAGAATTACAACATAATGACATGATTACGTGGCACAGTTTAATGCAGCCTGTCCGCTCCCATCGCTCCGCTCGCAACTATTACGATCGCTTCGGAAATTGATAGGAATTATAAAATGGTGGAGCGGAATGCAGCCGCGATTAGCGATGCCTGGCTGAATTAGGGCAAACAGACGGCCCTAACAAGTACCTACTCTTACAACGATGCCTAACATTGCCAAATTATATTATTATCTGCTTACATTCTTTTTTTAAGAATTTGAAATAATTATGAAGACCTGATAAAACAATACAGCATTCTGAAGATACTTTGAGAAATACTAGAAAGGCCTCATCATCCATTATTGTGATGTGTTAGTTTTTGTATTTTTGTACTTTTTTTTTTGTTGTTGTTCTTCGCATAGTTTTTGACACGCTTTGGTCCTACGATGCCTGATATGAATTTATTTTTATTTTCTTAAATTATCTATTAATTTCTTTCTTCATGTTCATAATTTACATAATTAATTTTCAACTTGAATCAGGTATTTCTTTTGAGGGTAAATTTCCGTTACAAAATAACTTACTGCAACTAACTATTTGGTGGTGGACTGTCAATTTGGTAAATTATACATAACCTGAAGATACGATGTTGCACAAGTACAACTAGCAACTCTGAGTGCCAAAGAGGCATCAAAGATCCTGCTTTCTCAAGGCTGAACTTTTCTTCCAAGCTCCTGTTGACTGTATGTTGGCACTTGGCAGCACATCGCTAAGCCATGCGCCATGCCGACTTATTGCGTAGAAATCGCTTGTTAGACGCACATTATGAATATTATGATAAACACACACAAATCACAACACAACATAACAACAACTCATTGCTCATGGTAATCGGTGCTGGTAGGTTTTTGTGAGACGCGACTTTCAAGAATATAAATAACCGAGCTTAGTAAGAATTAAATAAGCTAATAGTAGATTGTGTCACAAGAGCCCAATATAATGCATTGAGGACGATACAAGGGCGATTGTTTGAATCCAGACCGAAGCGAGGGAAGTAGAATCCCGAGCTCTGCGAGTGATTCTAGAGTAGATACCAAGCGATGCGAGGGATTCAAAGTACTTCACTCGAGGTTAAATAATTTTCGTACCGTGTGGCACACTCTGCGTTTCATTCCATTCTATGAAAAAATAAATAAGAGGTGGCTTTTAGTGGTGACGAATATTTATAATTATATATAAATAACAATAGTACATTATGGTACAACTGTGTAATTTTGGTGATTACCGCTGAGGCGCCATTGAGACCCGAGCCGTTAGGTGAGGGTCTTAAGAGAGCCGAGGACGGTAATCATCAATACACACGTGTCTGATACGACGTTTTTCAACACACTTGTGAAGAAAATAATACAAAAAAAAAATTTTCAACAGTGAAAACGAGTTGTGAAAAATTTCTCGCAATGGCGGGCAAAATTAATCAGTTTTCCTATGCGCGCGCATCTAAAAATGGCTCTCGCCCATAGACTAAAATAATGAGGTTTCTTTTTTTTGGCTTTTCGCGGATAGCGTTTTAGCCACGTACAAAATAGGGAATTTCAAGTTTTCTTTATTACAGAGAAAACTTTATGAGCAAGTGTGTTGAAAATTAATTTTTCAACACACTTGCTCATAAAGTGACTCTAATTTCACCGCAATTAGGCACATAATGACACCTGTTATCAAACTGTGACTTTTGCATTGCTATTATTCACAAGTGAGTTATAGCGTCTTTTTATTTATATTAATGGCTGAGTTGGTTTGTTCTTAAAAAAGTTTCGATACAAAAAAGATCGTGCTCAATAGTACAAATAAATTAATGTACCTACTGCTTGCTCATTCATTTCATGCAAGTTCTTATTTAAATAGATAATTTCAACTTGTACGTGTTTAATAAATAAAACTTTCACTCAAATAAAACTTTTTTTCTCTCTTATTTTTTGTATTATTTTCTTCACAAGTGTGTTGAAAAACGTCGTATGATACACGTGTGTATTGATGATTACCGTCCTCAGTTCTCTTAAGACCCTCACCTAACGGTTCGGGTCTCAATGGCGCCTCAGCGGTAATCACCAACATTACACACTTGTACCATAATGTACTATTATATCATTCCCCCTCTAAAAAGCTTATTTTATTCTCTAAAAACAGTGAATAAAAGCATTTTGAATTTGGAACACACCAATATATTCGACCACCATCTCAATGCTATATAACCTCCATACGCAAAATAATCTCGTTACAAACTTCTAGTGCAGAGAATACTCGACTTTCAAACACCTTCTTCGATTTAAATTTTAAGTTTGTTTATATTTAGGATTTCAGTAATGATTTAGTTTTTAGTCTAGGATATATTTTATTGATTACTTATTTGGATTGTAATTCTTATATTAATTGCAATGGTGTATAATTAATTATAATTATGTAACGTAACGGAGGTGGTCACCGGCCCCTGAAACACAGGTGCTGTTACCTAGCTCAGGGGTCAGGGGTTTCACATTTTTTGGTAAATTTTTAAGTAATAAACCATTTATTTATTTATTTATTAATATTCCTTGTGTTTTTCGCTTAAATCTTTATTTTTCTCGTAGTCATGGTGTAAAATATAGTATGCAACTCTTGAATAAAACGGATTTATATCGAGGGCCATGAACCACTCGCGTCGCTCATGATTCTAACACTTGAATCACTCGCTATGGTCGTGATTCAAACATCATGAATCACTCCCTACGGTCATGATTCAGTCGTTAGAATCCTTCACTTGCTCGTGATTCATCTATAGCCCTCGCTTTAAATCCGTCCTTTATTCACTAGTTGCATAATATACTATTTATACGCCCCCTCTAAAAAGCTTATTTCATTCACTGAAAACAGTAATGCACTTTTAATCACTATTTTGGTGTTTGAATTTAAAACACACCAATATATTCGACCTCCATCTCAATGTTATACAACCTCCTTGCGCAAAAAATACTCGATACAAACTCTTTGTGCAAAGCATACCCGGGTCAGCGCCCACTCGACCCGCTTAGACTCGACCCGAAGTATAATACCTGGATATCTAACTAAATAATTATTAATTAATTAAATTATAGTGTACGAATTTTAATTGGATTGAATTGAATAATAATCTTATAACGTAGCTCTTTGGAATTGAATTATTTATTTAGAATTGAACAAATTATTTAAAAATATATATATTTGCATGTTTTTCTATGAAAAATTTATATAACTCATGGAATAAAAGGTTTTTTTATATGTCTGTTTTGATAGGCGTACAAACGTCGATGTATGGGCAGACAGAAAAGGGTCGATTTAACGCTTCCACCACAGAGTGTAAAGTTTAAATAATACTTGGATAAATAAATCAATAATTAAACAAGTCAGTAGGTAATTATCCTTTTTTAATATAGTAGGTAAGTATACGCTTTGTACTTTATCGTAAAACTCACAGATTATTGTTAATTATCATTAGAATCTTATAGCTAGTGGCATGGTGGTATTTATTGAATCAGTCTTTATACTTGACTATAATTATTAGGTACACAAATAGGTACAAACTTCTAAAGTATAACAAAAATATGATTGACTAAATTATCGTTAAAAAATAAACATAAGGTATCTCAAAGAATATAGAACTAGGTAGGGACAACACAATTAAAACATTAAAGTTTTCAACAATACAAAATTAACAATTAAAATATAATAAATTTTCTATAAATAACCAAGATTCAAGTAAGAATAGATAGATAGAGATAGTTAGATTTATATTTTTCAGTACAAAACATTAAATATTCTATGTATAATCATAACAAAATATTAAATATTCTATGTATAAATAACCTAATAAATGATTTATAATTAAAATATCACTTTGCCTGACTGTACAAATGGCATTGAATTGGTAGTAAAACATCTGGTATTATTCTTCGGGTCGAGTCTAAGCGGGTCGAGTGGGAGGATCATTAATTGTCTGTTTTCCCTTAAATCTTTCATTTTCTCGTAGTCATGGTATAAAGTATAGTATGACACTAAAATGGGCAAAACCCGATTTATATCGAGGCCCATGAACAATCATCAAAACGAATCAATCATCATGAACCAGTCCCCACGGTCGTGATTCAGTAGTTAGAATCCTTCACTTGCTCGTGATTAATATATGGTCCTCGCTTTAAATCCGTCCTTTATTCACTAATTGCCTAATATATTGTACATGATTTTTTCATAAATATATTGACAAGGAACCGTCATGATGTTAATTAAACAGTTCCCTTAGAGAATCGCGGCGGCGAAGATTGTATATCGCTCTGATGGCTCGTTTTTGCAGAATAAAAATTGACTCAATGTCTGCAGCCCTTCCCCATAGTAAAATACCGTAACACATTATACTATGAAAGTAACTAATATAGACCAGCCTCGCGATATCTACATCACTAAATTGACGAATCTTTCTAACAGCAGAAGCTGCCGAACTTAGCCGCCCTGCAAGTGATATTAAATGAGGACCCCATAGTAACCTTGAGTTTAGCGTAATCCCCAGGAAAACCGTTTATCGACGAATTCTAGTTTCTCCTTGTTTAATATAATGTCACAATCAGTACTTTTGACATTCGGCAAGGAAAATTTTACGCACTTGGTTTTTTTACCATTTAAAACTAAATGATTGGCAGTGAACCAATCTTGAACCTGCTGTAGCGCGTTATTTACGTCGTCAACCTGACAAGTACGTCTATTTGTTTAAAAAATTAAAGATGTGTCATCAGCAAATAACACCGTGTTTAGTTTATTTTCCAATAAACAGGGTAAATCGTTTATGTATATTAAAAATAAGAAAGGACCTAAAATTGAGCCCTGGGGCACCCCCATTTTCACGTTTAACCCCGACGAATTCACACCGTTAATTTGAACTAATTGCTGTCTATCATTCAAATAAGATTTAACCAAACTTAACGTATTTTTGAGCCCGTAATGCTCAAGTTTCAGAAGTAATGTTTCATGATTAACGCAATCAAACGCCTTTGACAGGTCGCAGAAGATACCTATGGCATCCTGCGACTCTTCCCACGCATTAAAGATGTGTTTTAATAGGGTGACACCAGCTCAGTTGTACAACGTCCTTTGGTGAAACCATACTTTTTATCATGCAAGCTGTTTTTCGTATTAAAATGAATGAGCATTTGATTTAGCATTATCTTCTCAAATACCTTACTGAAAACCGGCAATACGGATACTGGTATATAATTATTTGTGTCTTTACTGTCTCCGGATTTAAAAAGTGGTATAACCTTACTATATTATATTACTATATTCACACAAATTGAAAATTACAGCTAAGTACGGCGCTATAGTCTGAATAATGGAGGTACAAGCTTTGATGGACATTCCCCACAGATCTTCAGTCGGTTTGTTTTTCGGTTTAAACAATTTATTCTCATAAGAACAATACATAGGTTTACTTACAATGAGATACAAAGTAATTGTTTATATCTAAATTCTACATTTAGCCTCCGATGCGTGTTGGTGAAGTTATACAAAACAAATATATAGGAAGTATGTAATTGCTAACATTTAATATGCGGTATGACTACATTTCATAAACATAATTTCTCAGTTTTAGTTTAAATCTGTTAATATTATCACAATCTTTTACGTCATTTGGTAGGTAGTTAAACAGCTGAGCTCCTTCGAACAATATGGTTTTTTTACCGTAGTCTATCCGAGCTTGTCTTTGTTGTAATTGATATTTTTTTCTTAGGTTGTATGATATAAATTTTTGTGTAATTCTATTTTTAACCGACTTCCCAAAAAGGAGGAGGTTTCTCAATTCGACCGTATATATATATTTTTTTTATGTGTGTTCGCGGATAACTTCGTCGTTTATGAACCGATTTTGATGATTATTTGTTTGTTGGAAAGGAGATATCCCAAGGGTGGTACCATGATAAGGAAACGAGGATCTGATGATGGAATCCTAGAGAAATCGAGGGAACTCCTCAAATATTATAGGCATACATGTAGCGATTTTGGTATTTTCATCAATAATGCAATCATTTGCACTCAGAAAGTATCATTTGGTGAAGTGGAACTGATGAAGAAGACCACAATGGCCACTGGAAACCCGAAATAAAACAATGTATCCTAGTCGTGTTTGGGCTTATTGAAATTGTCGTAAGATATACTTTGGCTATAAATTATTTTCATATTAATTGGAGATACCTACCAAAACTAAAAATAGAAAAATAAAATAATTTTTAACAAAAAATCAAACCGACTTCCAAAACTAAACACTTCAAAGTGAAAAATAAAGTCGGTGTCGAATAACGGAAAACAATGGTTACAAAAGACACCGACTTCGGAAAAGAAAGTTATTTTTCACTTTGAAGTGTTTAGTTTTGGAAGTCGGTTTTTGATTGTACGCTGTTTGTGGTGATTTTTTATCGAACTGCAGTGGCCAATCTGGAAATCCCTAAACCGATTGCGGACCCAGGTTGGCCGCTGTAAAAACAACCTGGCCAAATGGAACATCATACACCCATACAAAACACAGTGACAGTGTGGGGCCCCTTCGCAAGATATGGCACACCTCCTTGTCTGCCCTTCATGCCCGACCACCTGCACCTTACGGGATTTGAACGTAGCAAATGATAGAGCTGTCCGAGTAGCTACATACTGGTCGGACCAAATCTAAATGGCTGGTATAGTTTGAGTAATTCGACACGAAAGAAGAAGAAGGTGATGTTTTATATTAGAAAACAGGTACCGTATATATATATAGTTGTTTGAGATTTAATAATTTAGTCTTTTCAAACAGTGTTTTAGTTGTAGTAATGTTATAATGTTTAATGGAAATAATGGTATAATGTTTTTATAATTTTGTTCTGGGTTCGTTGTAAAGGCATTAGGATAGTTTTTGCGGCAGATCCCCCTATTTCAATTAAGTACTCGAGATGTGATTTTACTAATGAGTTATAAATACAAGTACGTATTTTCCTTGGAATACAATTTGAGATTTTGCGTAATGCTGATGCTAGTAATGACATTAATTTTGATTTTACATGTTCGATATGCAGTTTCCATGTGAGTTTGTCGTCTAACCTCAAAACAAGATATTTTTCGTAGCTCGATCTTTTTATTATGTCATTGTTTATAGTAAGAGGCGGGAGGTCTGGTAATGGTTTGTTTTTTGCGGTGAAAATCATGTATGTGGTTTTGGACGTGTTTATTGTAAGTAAATTATATTTAAGCCAATCACTGAGTATACCAAGATCTTTTTGAGCATTTGTTATAATAGCATGGATAGATCTATCGAAATAGAAGGCTCTCGTTTCTTGATTTGCTTAAGGCGCTAACCCGAGCAAACGCCGTGCTAGCCGTTTTTCGTGCAGTTTTTAGGAGCTATCTACTCGTTATTTAAAATGAAATATCAACTAATAAAAATACATTAAACTTTTACATATTATTGATTCCAAAATTGTAGATTTCTTTTTTTTTATATGAAATATATGTTTCACTAATCTCCTTCCAACAAAACCATAAAAATGAGAAATAATGATTGATAGTATGCATCTCCTCGTTAAGCGTTCATTATTATTTTTTTCACTAACACTAATGGATAGACAATTTGATAACGAACATTTTGTAAGTTTTATTTTTTTCAAAAGACCAATATTTGATTTTATAAAGATTTGATTAAAAAATCTGGGCGTATTCACTACTGTAATTCATGCGCCACCAGTGCCACTAGGCCAATAGTTATGCTCATATCTCATGCTGATTTTTTGGTCAGGGTACGGCCTTAAAAGCTTTTATTACTGTTATAGGGTTTATATGTGAAAAGTTAAATACATTCGGGCAGGCTGAAACGTTCGTGTTTAATAATCCAAAAGCAAGCGTGGGCGAAAAATGTAAGGTTTCAGTAGTTTTAATTGGGATGTTGGTAAAGAAATTTACAAATTCTTGCGCAACTTTTTTGTTATCTCTAATAAGTCCGTGTGTGGCCTCAAGCGTGTAATCAGTATTATTTCTTTTATTCATGTTCGTTTCATTATTCATAATTTACAAAACCGTCTTGATTTTATTTTCTGCTAATTTAACTGTATTTCTAATGTACAAGGCCTTAGCTGGTTTACATGTAATTTAAAAAAATCTTGAGTAAGTAGCAACATACTTATTAAACGTTTCAGTGTTAATAGCTCGTAAAGTCTTTCCCTACTTTTTCTAAGTCCTGTAATCGCCCAGTCACTGAATAAAAACTTAGGGCATATAGTTTTAGTTATCTTCTTAAAAGTGTTATTGAACTCTTTTTGAACTACTGAAAAAACTTCATCATACAAAATATTACCATCGTTGACTGTGAGGTCCTGATCGCTTAACTTACCGATTAAAGTGCTGTTAAATTTATTTAATTTACCGGATGTTATTGGTCTGGATTGAATCTGCACTTGCTTTATTAGCATAATGGACTCAAATGTCACTAGTAGCCCACTATGATCAGAAGGCAGATAATTTATAATGGCTTTGTCCAAGTAGTTGCAGCAACAAAAAACATTATCATTACATGTAGCAGAAGTCAGTGTAGTTCGGGTTGGTTCCGTAATTTGCAATTAGCATGCATTGAACATTATTATCACTGAATTATGTTATTTTACATTTATATAATTCAAATTGAAAAAAATATATAGTTAGGTCAAAATTAAATGTCAATAATGATAAATTTAATACAATTATACAGCAATATTAAAGTCATCCTTTTCAGGTAGTACAAATTATAATTATAATTTTGTATGAAGTTAAAATAGGATATAGTAAATCTTATTGTTTGTATAGGACAGGGGGTCGAGTAAGTGACAGATGTATACACGTCATATACATCTGTCCCTTACTCGATCTCAAAATAACCTTACTCTAAGAGCTTGTGGTCACCCCCCTGATCGCCACTTGAGATAAAATCTTTATTTTAAGCTTGAATCTAAATTTTCTTTTACTGAGTAGAAACATTTTTGGATTAGGTATAGTTTTAGCCTTTTTTGGAATATTGTTACTGATTTTTCAGTTTTAAACGTGTTGGGCAACTTATTATATATGTTATGTAACATATATTTTATTGTTATGGTCTAATGTAACATATATTTTTCCAAAAAGTTACGACTAGCCGTTTAAACGGGATTCTCATTTTAAAATCAGCTACCCCGAGCAAAACGCCGCGCTAGCCGTTTTTCGTGCAGTTTTTAGGAGCTATCTACTCGTTATTTAAAATGAAATATCAACTAATAACAATACATTAAATTATTACATATTCCAAAATTTTAGGTTTCTTTTTTTTTAAGTGTAGTATATGTTTCACTAATCTCCTTCCAACAAAATCATATAAATTAGAAATAATGATTGATAGCATGCATCTCCTCGTAAAGTGTTCATTAATAATTTTTTGTACTAACACTAATGGATAGACAATTTGATAACGAACATTTTGTAAGTTTTACTTTTTTCGAAAGACCAATATTCGATTTTATAAAGATATTATTCTAAAATCTGGGCGTATTCCCTACTGTAATTCATGCGCCACCATTGCCGCTAGGCCAATAGGAATGCTCATATCTCATGCTGATTTTTTGGTCAGGGTACGGCCTTAAGTGCGACGGAGCCCGGAATGACTCATTTTTCTCGCACTTATCGAGGAACCCTTCGCACAGATGGGATGAAAAGTCTATTATTTCTAATAGGTATTGTCTTTTCATTAGTGCATCGCGGAAAGGTTTCACTTGCTACTATTCTCTTGTCTATTGGACTATAATCATCAGGCATGTATTAGTAGGGTTAGGCAGAGGTTAACTTACAGTAGGTACACCCACATTTTAACCAGCCATTTTAAGCCTCATATATTAGGGGAAGCTGAGTACTAATCCTCTACTTGCCAACATGTGGTTCATTATACATATGAATTTACTTCTTCTTTTCGTGTGAGATGTGGCCACCTCTGGTGTCAGAGTTAATTAAGCCACCTCTGGAAAACTCCACAGGCCTCTGACTTGGCTATTTCAGATTTATATTAACTACATAATAAGTTCAGATTTCCTCACAATGTTTTCCTTCACCGTTGCCTGTGATGTCCAAGATAAACTTAGAAAGTACATATGATTTGAAAAAGTCACATTGGTACTTGCCCGGATTTGTACCCACGACCTCAAGCACGACAGGCGAGGTCTTAGCCACTGGGCTACCACGACATTATTATGATATGAATTTACTGAAACTAACAGTAATCGTGACAGTCACTAACGAGAGTTCAAAAATTAACCTCTACTTTTGATTTTCATAGAAAAATGGCTTGCACAGATATAAATATGAGATAATGCGACCAATGTCACCTGAGAAGCAAAAGTTTGAATTAATACTTGAGTTCTCAACACTCGTGACTCATCATCATTTAGTAAGCGGATGTAGACATTTAACATTCTTCTTAATTATGAGTACCTAGTAGGTAAGTCCAGTGACAACCAGGTTCAGAACATCAGAACAATTAAAATTTTATGCATAAGTTTTCCTAAGATTAATAAAATAAAAAACTTTTTAACAAAAAATACAACCGACTTCCAAATAAAAACACTACAAAGTGAAAAATAACTTCAATTTCGGAAGTCGGTGTTCCTGTTTTGGTTTCTTCGTTTTTTGACACCGACTTCCGAAATTGAAGTTATTTTTCGCTTTGTAGTGTTTTTATTTGGAAGTCGGTTGTATTTTTTGTTAAAAAGTTTTATTTTATTTTTCATTTTTTAGTTGTGGGTACGTAATGGACCAATTCTCCAAAGTGAAGCCAGAATAGAAACCCAGAAACATTAAACTTAAACAAAAACGGTGGAATTAGAGTATGCCAGGGTGAACTGTTCACACCTGCCTACCCCTTTAGAGCGTGCTAGTGTGATGTTATGTTATGAAATGATGTAAACAATAAACAGACATCCGATTGCAGCTATCCCGAGTGATTGGCAGTCATTTATTGAAGAGTTCTGATGTATATGTCCGAAGTTCTTCATCAGATCTTGATAAAATTTAAATGGGACCACAACACAAGCACCAGATTTTAAATAAAAAAAGAATCATCGAAATCGGTTTACCCAGTAACAAGTTCTGAGGTAAAACACATTAAAAAAAATACAGTCGAATTGATAACCTCCTCCTTTTTGCGAAGTCGGTTAAAAATAAACGTAGCTACACTTTCAGGAAAGAAAACGGTGACTCATGAGAGTTTTAGCCAATGATAGCGAATTAAGTAAAAAACCGAAACCACAGGCGATCGTGATGCGCCAGTGTTGTCTATATATAGGTGCGTACCAGATAGCTACAGTAGATAGTAGTAGATAGGTAGTACCTAGAGGTGAAGTGACACAAAAGCCATGAGGCACGTATCACATACATCACTCGTGTCAAATTAAACGGATTCCGGCTACCGAAGTAACTGTGCACATAACTATGGTGGAGCGTCACCGTGGTTGAAGTTTAAACAGTAATAATAACACAAGTAAAATTTCAAAATTTAAAAACCCCCGACACTTTTATCTTGCGAAAACATCCCGATTCAAACAGTAAAACGTCCATAACTTTTGAACGGCTGAACCGATTTTATTTAAACATAGCTAAGAACACTCTCGACACAATCACCTCAAACAAAAAAAACTAAATCAAAATCGGTTCATCCGTTGAGGCGCTATGATGCCACAGACAGACACACAGATACACAGCAACACACGTCAAACTTATAAATAACACCCCTCTTTTTCCGTCGGGGGTTAAAAATAATGAATCACAATTACAAGCTGTAATTGATATAACTAGAAGTTATAACCTTGTAAAGGAGGCTCGACTTGTACATAGGGACAAACCAAGGATTCGGACAAAAAATTAACCTCCTTTTTATGTTTGCATCAACTTGACAAAATAAAGGGAACCTGAGGGCAGCAGTCTCTCCCGGAACCTACAACGTATGGTCTGACTTCTTCAGAACCTACTTGAGGCTAACCCGGTAGTTAATTTGGAAAACAATGAATACTATGATTGTAGAATGTAGACTGAGAAGTATCTTGACACAAAATACCTATCTGCTATAGATTTTCTCAACCTTATCACAATGTCCAGGCAGAACGATTTGCGTACCTATAACATGCATTGAGAGAGTCAACTAGTCAGTGTGTAGTTGTTCAGTCCGCTTGTTTCGGCGCCGCCTCCGGCTCTATAGGCTGGCCCCGCGGCGACTCCTGCGCTCGCAACGGTCATTACGTTATTTTAAAAAACATATTTTTCCTACTTTTTGTTTTGCTGCGGCTGGCTCGCGATGCCAACACACTTTTTATTTATTATTTATGAACTTAATTAACGATTGACGGTATCGATACAAGATGAAACTTAATTTATAAGTTGCAGATAAAAGTCGCAAGTACCTATCTACAATGTGACTGACCGATCAGCCATCAGCGCCGGCGCAGCTCTCGGTAAATTCCACATAATTGAAAAGCTTAAACTGAATTCACTTTGAACAACATTCAGGTAATGTTCAAAAGCCAGAGATTACTAAGAGCAATCAAATTAGCGAGTTTGTAATCTCATCAGATGCATTGGGGGAGCATTTGTGCAGCATTAACTGAGCATTAAGCAACGCGGCGAGCATTTGCGAGCAGAGCCGGCGAGCAACATTATGCCGACGCGATACATATCGAGCAATGCTACCGTAGTGCCGATCCCGGGCCGCGCGCCGACACACAACGTCGTCTCGTCGAACTGCGCACTAAGCACTTACGACCATCCGCCGCCGAGCTGCAGCAATAATTTAATTCGAGCACAGCCCGTTAATCTGCCGGATCACGGAGAAATGCGCCGGCGCCGGCACTCGCCGCACTGCTATTTATTGTTTATGAAATTGTTTTTGCATGTTCCAGATTAGCCCAGTTTAATGTAACATTGTGTGGCAAACGTACGCCAACTACATTTTAAACAACTGCAGATATTGTGGCGTAAGCAGATAGCGTAGTGGACGTTAGCAGAATCATAGATCAACACGTAATCTGTGAGAAGGAAGCATACCAGCAACAACCAGAAGAAATAAGTACCTAGGTATGTAATTAAGCATTGAGCGCCTGGTGGTGCGGGGAGAGTAGATGTTAACACGCCACGGGGTGTCACCGATGAGGTGGATCGATCAAATTAAATCTGCGGTTCGAGGTTTGGTAAAGATCGTGGGGCGAGTGTCAAGAACTCGCGATTGGACAAAATTTATCGTGATCACAACCGCTCTGTCAAGAGCGAAACAAAGAAAAAGAAGTCATTAACCGGAATGTTTATTGCATTTAAAAAGTACCTTCCGTAAAGATTTCTGCTTCATCTAAACTCATGTCATTGTCTCGAGATGAGAGTTGTTGAATTTTATTACCCATCTTTGAAGTTAATACGGCTCATAACATTTGCCAACGGTGAATAAACTACAATGATTAATTGCTGACGTGTCAGATATGTTCCTACGATAGCGACGCATGCGAACACAATGCAAAACAAATGAGAGACGAGTATGATGACGTGGCTACGTTACTGGAGGTAAACAAGTCATGGAAAAAGTCTAAATAAGCAGCGCGGCTCCTCAAAGAGTAGAGGACGCGAATATACGACCACGTACGGTTCAATTACGTGAAGCGCTATAAAAATACACGATTTGCATGAGGCACGCCGTGCGGTACGGCAGCGGCGCGGCGGCGGTGCGGCGGCGTGGCGCCGGTGCGATGTGCAGCGATAACACCGACGTGAGACGTGACCCGCTAGCTACACCACACGCGTACGCTCACTAGACCTCACCGCACTATAGTCTACTGAACTGAATGACAGAACTGAACTGACGCCGGACGATGTTGAGCTTTAGGCGGACCATAGACAACCCCGGTGATCCAGGTGCAACGTCAAAGCAGGATCGGTCTTCGAGTCAAGACAGTAGGCGTAACAAGCGAAGTCTAACGTACATGATTGACCCAACTGATTGGTTGATTGATCATCAGTTGACGTAGACAAAAAAGGGGGTTTTTAAAAAAAGGAGGAGTTTCTCATTTCGTCGGAATCTATTTTTTATTTATGTGCCCCGATCATCCAAAGACTCCTGGACCGATTAGGAAATTTCTTCCTTTGTTTGAAAAGGTGTAATTCCCAGGTGGTCTCATAGTCATCAGGTCAGGAACTGATAAGGGGATCCCATGGCAATCAACACCGGAAGACCACAGATGGCTACTGGAACTTCTCAATGAAAAGTATGTTTGGGGTATAAGATATCTCGAATAGTTAAATTACTGTGATGAACCAAATTTAAATAAATATTTCTAATGAAAATGGTACCATCGAACTGATCTGGTGATGAAGCCGGAAGGCAGCACCGGAACTCCGTACTAAAACAATGTATCCCAGCCAGTGTTCAGGCTTGTTTGAATTGGCTGGCTACAAATGATTTTCATGGTAAAATAGGGTACCAAAAAAAAAGGAAAAATAAAAAAGTCGATATGCCTTCCGAAAATAAAGTATTTTTCCGCTTTGTAGTGTTTTGTTTTTGGAAATATATTTTTTAGTCAAATGTTTTAGGATGTCTATGTTGTATTCAAATTCAGCTTATGCGTGAAGAATAAGTACTTCTGCATACACTTAAATCGCATAGGGAATATGTATATAGATGGTGTCCAACGAACAGGCATTCAAAGAGCTCTACTCCAGCCTCCACTTTAAACAAACTCTGATATTTGCGTATGTCTATCATTTATCGGTATTTGGTTTCTGCACTTAGTCCTTGTACGTGAGACATGGTGGCGATATTTTCCCATGTTACGGCGACAGTTCTACAGAAAAATAGCTCTCAAATTCACATGAAACAGACAAAGGAAAAACCAACACGTGTGGTCGAAGCACGCACTAGCCTGTCTGTCAATCATCACAGACTATGGGAAACGATCACTGACGCTCATACTCCATTCTAATTCCAGCGACGCATCACTCGGAGCCCGCGCCAGTCCTAGCCGACCTACTGTCTGTGTGCTATGCTGTGACCCCGAGCCACGCACACGCGCGCCTGCTATCTGCCTGCTAGTATCATAATGTACTCACTACTTATTACTACAACAGATTTGCCAGATTATGTCATCAACATTTACTGTCACTTAAATTACTCTGTGGAGTCGTAAGTAAGCAAATGGAGTGAGTTAAGGTATCTGACTGTTGGCTGTGCAACATTACATTAAAGGAAGTATTTAGTGAAGCCATTAAAGTGACAACAAGAATTAAAATATAACCCGACCGTTTTGTTTATCAGCAATGCTGGTAGTTGGTATGCTTTCCACTTTATTTAGCCACAAATAAACGGTGGTTTTTGGCTCAACAAGCAACGCTGTGTGTTTGATGATATCTCACAAAAGCCTCAGGTAAGTACCCCACAGTACGAAAGTAAAACAATAACAAGTTGGCCTATAACCTATGATCTAAACTAATATAGAGTTAATGAAAATGCCGCCACATTTACTGTACCTACTGAAACAACGTGTTATCATTAGAACTACAGAAAAGCCCATGTTTTGAACTTAGACGGCCATAATTAGGAGTGGACTAGTTTCCACGTATCACAAAAACGTAAATAGCTGAAACAATGGAAATCAGTGACAATTTAGCACGGTGACGGAACTGATCGAAACAAGGAGTTCTGGATCGAGACGATCTGGACCGAGTATAGAACCCTATGGAACCTCGTCACGAAGATCGCCGTAACAGTGTTTGAAACATGTCTAGTCGGTAAGTTTTCTAAGACAGCTATAGATATTATTCACATTTTATCTTTTCCTGACTGTTGTGCCGACTTGTGCCTGAAGTCATCAGAAGTTCTTAATGCCTCACTCAATCAATAGCTTAGCTATAGTCGCTCCATCAGTTCTGGCCAGTTCGTTTACCTTTCCTACGGTTTGTTTTAGCACGTGAAATGATACTGAGAAATAGAATGGGCTTGTGATAGTTGAGTATCCGAAACAGTTATTTATGTTCGATTCGAATTGATTTCACCACTCAAGTAACGTCATTTCAGCGGTGGTAGTTGGTGTCGAGTAGGTACAAACCGGTACATACGCGCACGTATGTACAGGAGCGAGGCACGTACACTCGGAGTTTTCTAACATTGTGAAGCCTCACGGAGGCACTAAAGCGTCCAGCTGCTATGTATGCGGTGCGCGCGCGCATGCCCGCGGAATCACAATCGACGCTCGCGGTAATAACTCGTCGAACGGAGCCGCGCCGGAATCACAAGCAGGCTGCAGCCGTGCGCTCGCGCAGCCGACCAGGCCAGCACCGAGCTAGCCACCGTCGTCTGCAGGACCTTGGGTGCGAAGGTCACTACATGATGGACATTACCCACTAAGTGATCACGAATATTTATAAATGTTAGCACGTCATTGTATCGCCCAGTAAACGTCAGGAATTATAAATATTAAAGCTCTACCAATATGTCCGTAGCACTCGATGAAGAATAAAGTGCGTTAAAATCAAAAGCATATAAATACATATAAAGTAGGCCTAAGTTACATAAAATCATTGAGCTTTTTTACAAAATTTCCTTAATGTAAACAAAAGAGGATGACATTTTGTTGTGTAGACTATCAATATAGAGAGCCGTTTCCATTGAACGCTTGTTCATAAAATCAAAGCAATATATTTCGTAGCGAAGTTGACACAAAAGCTAATGACAATTATAATAGCGTTTCTTGCAAATGATGTTAAAAAAAGTAAAACAAAAAATAAGAAGAACAAACATCGTTTGATATTCATGCGATTCATGGAAATGTTCGGCAGGCGCTGGCGATGAGGCTCGCGCTGTGGAGCTGGGGCGACGCGCATTATTCAGATGCGATCGAACGCGTCAATCATTCCTCACCTCGGACCGCCGATCCATCACCCGCGCCGCCACGCCGATACCGACCTTAATTACGTACCCTAAGATACATATTTATAATGCTAACATAATTCGGATGTAAAGACGAAAGGTAATATTTAATAGGTCCATAGTAATGAGGCAGTCGATGACGAAGGAAACTCCGCATGTATTTATTTAAATTTATGAGGATTGCTATAAATGTGAGCTGTGTTCACACTGCGGTGGTGAGAGGACCCTAAGACCAAAGCCCTGAATTCTTGTCTATCTCAATGACTTTGTTATTTCTTTCTTTCGAGCGTTCACCAGCGCCCCCTGCAAGCTCATAAACGCGCTAGCTCGTAGTAACAACAACTATACAATCATTGATCCAGATATAGTTGGCAATTTTATACAACCTATTGGAAAATATTCCAAATGAATGACTTTTCATTTACGTTACGAAATAACCATTAAGAATTTATGGGTATGAAGCAATATAATAAATACAGCATGTATACTCACGTAGGTAGATAGTGTCACATTTAATGAAGTTGGTTGTTTATCAGATGATTTCCCATCTCGAGCACGTCATGAGTAAGCGCATTATTTCTAATTAAACATATTTATGCGTATGTGCAGTAATCAGTCTATTAAATTACATACAAACTGGTTGTAGAATAAAAACTGTTTTGTCGATAATTTTTAATTGATTCAGCTATTAACTAAATTGTTACTTATTAAAAGTAGTTGTGTGGCCGCGGTTTTGGCAACTCCCGCGCACTACCGCTCCGTCGTGCGCGCGCGCATACGCTACATAATTCATTAATTTACTTCGTTATCACTGGAATATGTGTGTTTTTATCATTCGCTTACAGTCGGCCCTCCCTCTGCATCACTTACATGCTAATGTGCGCGCTCGTCCATCGTCCAGGTGTTGACGCACAACATCTTACCGTGCGTCTACTATCACCTCGTAAACATCGTCTGCTGAGCAAGTCAAATATATTCCAGTTGTTATTGCTTTACATTTCATTGGATGCAGTTTTGTGAGACGCATGTCATCGTAATATGTATTATGTAATATATACGCTTCAGATTTGCTTTGCTTTCGATCAACTAACTGAGTAGGTCCAGCGCAATGGCACTAGGTACACACTAGGCTTTATTAGAGCTTGACATCTCTCATCTAACTAAACTTTTAGTTATTAATTTCTTCCAAATGAATGCATATCTCACCCCATGCAACTTTTTGTTTAGTTGTTTGTAATCTGAGAAGTATTTCCTCATACGTGGGTCTCCACACTATCCCATTGATATGCACCACAGATTCTGTATTTCCGACTCGGCCGTGGCCCGTGGGAGCAACGTTTTGTTACAAAAACTCCTGTTTATGTTTCCTTTTCATACATTAGGTGGAAACGCCGTAATAACAGCATGTATCACCAGTTCACTACTGTGACCACATATTCGTCCTTTGGATTAGATAAACTCAGAAAGGATCATCATGTTGTTTCTGTAATTAGTACTTTTGTTTACATATTGACATTATACTTTATTTTTGGTTTTATTTTTTTAATGATGGATCATAATCAAATGATAACAAAATTATTACTGCAGGACAGCGTACGTAGTAACGAACGTCAAATTAAGTTTCTGTTTGATTTACGACAAAAACACAATATATACAAACAGTCTAGTTAAAAATATTGAATACAAACCTACCAAATAAATCTTAAACGCTCCTAGTACTGTGAACCCTCCACGGAGGCACACCCTACTCGACCGGCAGCGCGGGCGCAGGAAGCCACGTCGAGTGTCGTACGTGCCTGCTCACGCGCTGCCGGAGTACTGCCGGCTGCGACTGCCCAGACGTGCAGGAAGGAACCTAGCGGGGGACACGATGTGTCCTACTCACTGCTGTCCACACCTACAAGCAGAAAAAGGAATCATCTACTTGATAAGAATCTCATATTCATTAATTAACTGACAGACAACGCATAGCCTAACACTACTGGGTCTACACGAGCAGCCTACAATGCACAATGGTTCCATGTTTAACGAAAGTCAGCACAAAGAAGGTGGTCGGAAAATTCATTCCCTAAAGAAGTTGGTGCTCTGGAAACAGGCATTCCACAAGGCGGTATACTCTCTCCACTCATATTTCCTTTATTTATTACCTCTATTACTACTACCCTCAAATGCTTCTACCATCTATATGCTGATGACCTGTAACTCTACGCGCAAACTGACATTGTCAATCTGGATAACTGCATCTCACTGTTGAATGCTGACCTTCAAGCAATCGCTGATTGGTCTAGCAGATATGGGGTTACTGTTAATGTGAGTAAATGTCAGGCTATCCTTATTGGTAGTTCGTATTTCTAAGAAACTAATTGGACACTAGCCAACTACTGCCGCTTATTTTCGGCAATACCGTCACCCCTCTCCCGCTTCACTTTAAAGATTGCCTTATGTTAAACCTGGAATAAGCAGGTCTCTCAGGTTAGCCAGACAGTCACATTCACACTGCGGTTTCTCTATAGATTGAAACATTTTCTTCCTTCTAGCACTAGAACCACCTTGGTTCAAACTCTTGTGTTGCCTATAATCGACTATGCTGATGTTTGTTACACTGATCTATCGCAAATAACGTCTTAACAAAATAGATCGACTTCTTAGCAACTGTATAAGCTTTATTTTTAGCCTTCGTAAACATGATCACATTTCTACCTGCCGTTCTAAGCGTAAATGGCTGCCTATCCGTCAGAGGAAATCTCTCAGATACCTCTGCATGCTATTCACCATCATGAACGATCCTTGTGCTCCCGATTATTTTAAACAATATTTTAAAGTATAGGGCAGTTCTCGCGGTCTTAATCTTAGAGTTGCCAAAAACTAACTTCTACAAAATAAATAAAAACTAAATATTTTTAATTCAACTAAACCGTTGTCTTGAATTATCAAAAAAAAATATGAATCTAGTTGCACATTCGCAAGCGTCAGTACGTAGGTCTCTATTGAGAGGGCACCTGTTTGGTCAAGCAGACTATCAGGTGTCCGACGCTGCAGGACTAAATTAATAGCCCGCAGTGAAGAATGGCCATTCGTATTGCACGAGGTTACCGAACCGTATCCTTTGAGGCGGCAACTCTCCTGGCACGCTTTCCTCCGCTGGATATTCTGGCGGACATGGAAGCGAGGGTTTATAACCGAATCCGTGCCATCCGCCAGAGTGGTGAAAGCGTGCCAGGGTCGCTTTACTAAGGCTGAGGCGGTAGGAACGGCGACACGCGCTAGTGCAGTGGCGCGAGTGGGTACAGCAGCCGCAATTTTCGCGCAAGCGCGTTTTCGAAGCCATCCTGCCGCACTTCTAAGCCTGGCTGAAAAGAGAGGAGCGCATCTCCTACAGGCTCACTCAGGTACTGACTAGGCACGGTTGCTTCGGTGAGTACCTGAATAGGATTGGGCGAGACCACGGCAAATTGCCACCACTGCGAAGGCGACCTTGACTCTGCACAGCACACGCTCGGGGAGTGCCCTGCGTGTTCCTCAGAGCGGCAGGTCTTGGTCGCCAGGATTGGGCGAGACCTCTCTTTGCCAGCAGTTGTGAGGGCCATGCTGGCAGAGACAGAAAACTGGAGGGAAATGGACTCCTTCTGTGAGACCGTGATGGTCCAGAAGGAGGCCGCCGAGCGGGATCGCGAGCGAGCCGATCCTGCTCGGAGAAGAAGGCGTCGGGGAGGCAACCGCCTTGACGACTAAAACGCCGAAACCCCGCCTGCATCAAAAGTAGGCGGAATTCCGGGGTTGCGGGTGTTCAGATTGGGGACTCTGTCCGCCCACCAAGTGACTCCAGGACAGACGGTGGCACAGTGATCACGTGCTGCCGTACACAGCGAGGTGAGTGGGAGGCGCTTTTTCAGTCTCCCCAGGGATGTGCTCTAACAGGCGGGGCTCCGGGGTGGTCTTTTGAGAGGTCACGGGGCCTCTTCTACGTGCAGATGGTGATGGTCACCGGGGTGGTTTTAGTGAGGTAAAAATCCCACACTCCCTGGTCTTTTCCCCAAAAGTCAAGACGCCTTTTGAAGGTTTCCCCCCGTAAACAAAAAAAAAGGTCTCTATTGAGAAAAACGTGCAAGAAACTTCACGGACACACTTTTCCATCAGTTTTAATTCTCCATATTCCTTCTCACCGCACTGGGTTTCTATCTAATGCTTACACTGTCTCAACTATAAAACTCTAGCACGTGCTTCCCCTTGACATCAAATAAGCTGAGAGTAAATACTCTTTTAAGGGCCTACAACCACTTTAGTGCCGTAAAACAGTAACTTTCTAAAGCATACTGCTTAGTAATGGATCGGTTAAAAGGTTTAAAACAAATATATATGTATTATTGTTTCATGTACATTATTTGTAAAACATGTTTTTTTCGTATAACAAATAGTTTTGCTTTATAAAAATAATTAACAACACGATATTTTTTCGCTTTCGCTCCTTTTGGATGGACTCCTCCAAAACGACTTGGACTATTAATTTTTTTTTACACAGCAAATATGATGTCTAGAATTTCTTCATAACTGAAATAGCAAATGTAAATCAAAGAATATTTTGCAAACAAAACTGTCCGAAAGGCGGTTCAATATTGATTTTCTGGGTCCGCCAATACTGCGATAACATTGGGGAATATATGCGCCTTAAGCGCAGAAGCCGAAACTATTATTTTGTCCTCTCATACATAGCTCGGTATTCGTCATAGTTATTATATTTTAATTATTTTAGACTGTCTTGTTTAGTATTTGGTATTTATTATAATATTTATTAGTCTATTATTTTAGAAATTATTTATGTATTTATAACCGACTGCCCAAAAAGGTGGAGGTTCTCAATTCGGATTTTTCAATATTTTTATGTATGTTCGGGCATAATTCCGTCATATATAAACGGATTTGAAAAACCTTTTTTTTTCGAAAGCGGTTTGTTCCGAAATGGTCCCATTTAAATTTTGGAAAGATCTGATGAAGAACTTCGGAGATATACAACAGAACTCTTCAATAAATGACGGCAAACCTCTCAGGATTGCTGCAATCGGATGTCTATTTATTGTTTACACCATTTCATAACATACCATCACGCCAGTATGCTCTAAGCGGGTACGCAGATGTGTACAGTTCACCCTGCTACACTCTAATTCCACCGGCTGTGTTCAAATTATATGTTATTCGGGTAATCTATTCTGGCATCACTGTGGGCATTATAGGTACAGTCAAGGGTCAAAAGCACAGCCATACTCTCCCAAAACTTAAATGGCAATTTTCGTAGAAGAAGTTAAATTGCTGATTTAATATTTTGTATAGAAATTAAAGTATAAATTTGAGATTATTCCTACTGACTGCGAAAAGTTTAAATGCTGCTGCCTACAAAAAAATTGCCTTTGCTGTTTTGGTAGAGTATGACTGCAGTTTTGAGCCTTATAGTGCCTTACTTGACCTTGTCCATTACAAAAGGTGAAAAAAAAATACAACCGACTTCCAAATTCAAACACGACAAAGCGAAAAATTACTTCAGTTTCGGAAGGCGGTGTCAAAAAACGAAGAAACGAAAACAGGCACACCGACTTCCGAAATTGAAGTTATTTTTCACTTTGTCTTGTTTTTATTTAGAAGTGAATTACGTTTACTACAGCCGGGAGAGTGGAAAGAAACCCGAAATGATTTTAAACTTTTAATTATTAAAGTTAATTATAATTAATTATCCTAGAAGTGTCTATTCCAAGTCGAGGTTGGATCATGGAATGGTTACAACTACTAACTACAACTAGTTAACCTACGAATGTCCATTCCAAGCCGATGTTAGGACATGGAATGGTTACAATAATTAAATAGACTAACTAAAACTAACTAGCCTACGAGAATCCATCCTACACGATGTAGGAATATGGAATGCTTCTTTCTTACGAGAGATGCTCTTAAATATTAGTTCGGCATTGATCGGTTCCTTGACGTCATGGCCGGATCGGTTCCAAGGTAATTGCACAGTCAGCAACTTCCTATGTTTATGCTCCGTACGTTTCTGTGTCAGCGAAAGTCTAGCTACGTGCGTTGACTTGCGGTAACTGCACTGTCATCAAGGTCTATGTATGTATATTGTCCGCAATGTCAGCAGATTCCTAGGCATACGTAACACCTCCACCCTTAGAACGGCAACTATTTTAGCACATTGAGTGAAAAAGTTGCCGGAGTCTTCTCGGGATCCGAGTTTTTTTTCAGGATTACGGTAGGAGACTGCTGGTTCTTGTGGTATGACAGGTGTCCTTTTGCGCGTTGCCCATTTGCACTAGTCCCTTAAGATCCACGGAGTACAAATTGATGTGAGTAGTTGACGTAGCTCGTTGTCCAGAATCGAAGGGTACCCTCATGATTTTGCGAGGTTGGCCTTTGATTTCATCGTCGGCATCTGCTATGGTGAACTCTTCAGATTTCAGTCGACATCCATCGGGAGTTGTAGCGAAATAACTTCCTTGGAGCGGTGTGTAGTCTTGTTGGTGACAGATAATTTGTACTTTCGTTTGCTGAGGGAATTACAGGACGTGGTGTTGGTCATCGAGTTTCTTCATAGTTTTCTTCATCAGGATAACTGTAGTGGGATGGCAGGAGTCCCGCAGAACTTGATTGGTGATCGACTTCTGGATGCAATCAGATTTGGTGCGGATCTGGTGGGTAACTTCCTTCTCGCACCAGTTTGACTTCGGGCATTCAGCCTCCATGTAAGTGAATGTCAACTCGTTGGTTGCTAGGACTGGGAAGGATAGGATAAGGGCCTATGCGTGTTTTTAGGTACTACAGATAATCTTTACCAACCCACAACCCACGCTGGGCTCGTGTGATGAATTACGGTCCATTGCCTATCACAGAGGGAACATTAAAAGAAGCTGATGATGATAATCTTTATAGGTCGTAACTATTCTTGGGAGCAGAAATAAAATGAAAAAAACGAAGGATTTGGACCTACGGGAGCTGTCAATTAGATACCGGCTCCTTGAAATTATGGTGCTGGTCTGAAAAGTTGTTAATCAGGGTGGTTCGACTGCCCAACCAACTCTCTGGTACCCCGTTAGAGTTACTGGTACACAAAGTGGTTCCAGAAATCTTATTAAGAATTCTGTTTAATGGTCACAAGTTAGAAAATTCGCTTTCGCGTGCAACACTTGGATGATGAATCAAGGATTTTAATAAACCGCGCAAACACGTTAGAGTTACTATGAAAAGCAAGGCCAAGGCGAAGTGCCTTAGAAATGGTATTTGGCTGTGCTGATCCATATCTAAACTAACCAAGTTGCCTAACTCTAGCTTATCTAAAAATATATTTCTACTAATATCTACAGTTCGTCGGTGGGCCTGACGTGATGCAGGTCCCCGCGCACTCGAGTTCCTGGGATGGTAAACCCTGAAGGTTAGGATTTAGGAGGGAGCAACACGAGAATAATTCAAATGTACTTACAGCTATTTCATTTCCGGTTCCTCTCTGCGAATCGATTTCCAGATTCTTCTCTCGGTCTGCAGCAGGTCCGTATGTTCAGGATATCCGGAACGGTGCTTGATAGCCACCCGGGTGACACGAGACGTGATTATCGATGTGTGATGTGTCCCGACGTCTCCCGCGGATATCCTACCGACTGCGCCAATTACGTTTACCACAGCCGGGAGAGTGGAAAGAAACCCGAAATGATTTTAAACTTTTAATTATTAAAGTTAATTATAATTAATTATCCTAGAAGTGTCTATTCCAAGTCGAGGTTGGATCATGGAATGGTTACAACTACTAACTACAACTAGTTAACCTACGAATGTCCATTCCAAGCCGATGTTAGGACATGGAATGGTTACAATAATTAAATAGACTAACTAAAACTAACTAGCCTACGAGAATCCATCCTACACGATGTAGGAATATGGAATGCTTCTTTCTTACGAGAGATGCTCTTAAATATTAGTTCGGCATTGATCGGTTCCTTGACGTCATGGCCGGATCGGTTCCAAGGTAATTGCACAGTCAGCAACTTCCTATGTTTATGCTCCGTACGTTTCTGTGTCAGCGAAAGTCTAGCTACGTGCGTTGACTTGCGGTAACTGCACTGTCATCAAGGTCTATGTATGTATATTGTCCGCAATGTCAGCAGATTCCTAGGCATACGTAACAAGTGGGTTGTAATAATTTGTAAAAAAGTTTGTTATTAATTAGTTTATGTATATCCGAATTTAATTATTGTTCATATTTTTCACCTTACCAGTGTTGTGTCCTTTTTAACCCAACGGTTGACTGGTAGAGAATGCCTTTCTTCATTAAGTTCGCCATAGTACATAAAGTTTAACTAAATAGGTTAAATACACATCGATGATTTTTATGCAAGTTCGTCATTCTTGCCGGTAAGAATTCTCATCGGGGATTATGTAATCATATTGTTTTCTTTCTCTCAGCATTAGTTTTCACATTATTTATTAGAACACTGACACAATATTGTAAACTTGGTGCTATAACGGTTGAATAAAAGCTGCTGCAAGAACAATGCAAATTATTTATGACGACGCGACGCTATTAAAACATAAGCTTTCCAATTTACCTATAGGATTAAGGAAAAACCACCAAACATACTTTCGCCAAAGCGAATCGCCTACTCTTGGACACAGACAGTTCGTGCATTTGAAGATAGAGCTCAGACCCAGACACCACTGCAGAAGTTGACCAGGTGAATAAAAGACACTGCAACTTCAGCAAAACATAGATACCTAGAAGCTTGATGTTTACCTCAATACGTTAACAATAGTGTGAGGTTCCCAGAGCCCAAGTCACGGACCCGAGCCCTGTTGGTGTGGCGCACGTCCCAATGTCCCGCCGACGACGAAGAAGACGTAAAAATGTGATTTCCGGTGACGTGAGCGTGACGCCGCGATAAGGGTTGCCTCCCTCCCCCCGCACCTCCTCACGTACTACGAGACACCAGCTGACTGAGTAATGACAGTTCGTAGAACCAGATCGACCAGGCAGTACCTAGTCCTAGCTGTTCAGACCTCTTCAGGGAATCGTTGTATTGTTCTTCAGACAGCAGCTTCTAGGAAGGCAGTAGTTTGGCAACCTGACCCTGTATTTTTTCCTACTCCTCCTTTATTATTTTCTGATTAATTTCTTTGCGGGATCCAAGACAGTTAAATTCATTCTCCGGGACTTCGTCGAGTTTCATTGCGTCGGCGCTTTTCTGGTTTTTTTTCATTGGTCGCCACTGTTGATTCTGGCTTTCAGGATTTGCAGTGGTTTGGGAATAGTGCGGTGGGAAATCCTCCATATTGCATTTACAAAACCTAGCAGATGTGTAAATACCCGTGCCTCCAATGGATGTATTGAATGGAACACATATGTTTAATACTCTATGCTAGTCACGATAATAAGTCATAGGACTAATTGCAAGATTCTCTACATTTTATACAAAATAATAAGAAATCGAATTGATTGCAATAAACTATTGAGTCTTATTAGATTCCACGCTCCATCAAGATATCCGAGAAATATAATTACACCACTATGCCCACCACTAAGAAGGACTGTACTTGGCACAAACTCACCTATACCAAGAATATGTAGAATGTTCAATAGCTGCAGTGATTTAGTGGATATAAACCAGGACAGTATTAATAAAATTATTAAAGTAATTGTACATTATTCACTCACAAAAACTTGATTCTTCCAACACAGCATTAAATTCAAGTTTCATTTAATTTAATTTATTATACCAAACATAATAATTAATTTACCAATATGTACCTACAATAATTAACTAATTATACACTTTTTTTTAATTCGAATATGATAATTTTAATAAATGTTTATTCTTTTTTTTTATAATTAAATTTATCGGCACTTATTGTTCGTGAATTGAATTTATGATTGCATTTTCATGTTGATTTGTTTTGGAGATTTCGAAAGTTACTGTAAAACTAACCTAATCTTAAGAACAAGACTAACCTAAATGTTAAAAAATAATTTATTTTGTATATTTAACCCGTTTACTGTGCATGCGGTGTTAGCCTATAAGTGATTGTTACACTTGCAAATGTATGTCTGTCAATCGCAATGTATTTTTTGTATGTGTAAACAATTGTTGGTTAACCTAATAATAAATATAATAAAATAAAATAAATAAGATTAATTGATTCAATCAAAAACACAGTAATTACTGTAAAGTATGAAGTTGTCTCACATAACACCCCCGGCTGATTTGTGAGCATCGACCAGCACGAGCAATTCTAGCGACCTAGCGGGAACCACCATTATGATAATTGTAATGAGCAGCCACCTACACTATCAACATTCAGTGACCCCGCGCAGCGCATGTTCTACCTTAGCAGCTCTCCTTCTAGGTTCTGAAAAACTGTTAAATAAACTCCAACCAACGTAAATGGTCTTCTAATACATATATGAAGTCAAATCACACGGTAAATAAAATTTGCTCACATACCTAATTGTACAAATGTTTTGAGACTAGACGTGGTCCGTCGTGCGTACGGGTAATCGTATTCAGAGTTCGCGTTCGGGCCAATAAAAATAGCACCTGCGAAATATAGCACAAAAAAATGTATGTCGCCGCTCGTAAACGCCATAAAGCAGTCTTACATCGATCAAGAGTACGAACGAGCCATACATATGGGCTCATAACGTGACGCCCGGACTCCCGCAGCGGTCAGCGGAGCGCAGCGGGGGCGGGAGCGGGAGTGGGCATTAGCATGACATTCTTATTGAAACCTCACCCCGCGCTCCTGACCAACACGTTAATTAGACAATTTGCGTATCCACTTCCAGACGCTGGCTGTAAGCGACGTCGTAACTACCGCACGCGCGCCGCCCGGAACACGCTCCAATCGCGACATCTTAGAGCAGATAATCGCGCCATCTCCTTGCACTTGACAGTGGCATCCAAGGCATCGGCGGAATAGCTGATTCCTATTGTAATGTATGCTAAGCGGGTGTGACCGCGACAATTAGGCTAGGATGTGCGGGCCACGGCCGCGGTCGTGTCTCCGCACCGTCACGCTGAATTGCGATCAGCAATTAGTGGCTCATCGCTGCATTGGCGACGTGTTTATTTAATCACGAGCGCATACATAACGTGCGCGCGCAGACGACGCGACGCACCGCCAGCATGCTAAACAAGATGAACGGGATGAGACGTGGGACCCTGGCTCTTTGGGACCGCTGTGGAGCTCTGCAGCTGGTGCGACACCCACGGCCACCCGCATGGGGGCGGCGGAGTAGGCGCAGCAGTCACTGCTCATAACGCGATATTTACTGTATCTGCGATTCAAGCCACGTTATTAATAAGGAGCTCGGTCGGGCTCGTGATCGCTCCTACACCGCCGCGCGGACACGAACAAAATAGTCGAAAAAGGTAAGCGCGCGGTCGTGACGGGAATGTCGCTGATGTTATGTATTTCAGGTCGCACTCATTGTATTTTAAACCGCTATTGTTTCGTATTTCGCGCCTGCGCACAGAATGCTGCGCTAGCGCCGAGACTCGCGTCGTTTTTCACGGTGCGAAGTCACTCTGCCACGCTGAATGCTCTAAAAATAGTGGTCACTTTATAGCAGAGCTGGCCCGGTTGTGGTCGCTCCACCGTCCTGTGGTGCCAGCACGAGTTATGACAGGCGCGGGGTGGTGCAGGGGCGGTGTCGCACGTGGTTCACGGCTCCCACGCTCGGCGATTGATTAACGGTGCGGTTCGCGCTAGCCGGCGCGCGACGTGAGAACACTCGCGCTAATGTGCGCACGCAACATTCGGGCCGTGTCGCCGCCGCGTGACCGAACTGCAAGCGACGCCACCGCACGACGCAGCGCCGCCGCCGCGAATTCCTCGCCAATATCTGCTGCCACCTACCTACTAGATCATATGCTTACAAAACCTATCTAGCTTTCCAACACAGCAGCAGTTTCTTGACGTCTCTTTTTGATACAATGCATTTCAGCATCTGCTTGAAATGTCACCATCAACCAACTCACACAGTCAAAGAACATCCACCAGTCACCCACAGGTAGTGACTGGTTTTCAAAATACTCTCGCTATCTTGGATCTTCAAGCAAACTTATTGTTTTTGCCATCATTTCAACATCTGCCATCCGGTACGATTCAAAGTTCCTGATTCCTTCCTAGGTGTTATTCGGTGATGAACAGTGGTTTCTCGTTGCGAAGACTATGGATAGTTCAGTTAGTGTATAGATAGCACCATCAAAGATAGGGGAAGGTTGCGACGCGGCGCGGTTCGGGCGTGATGGTGCGCGTTCGCCTGGGAACAGACAGTACCTACTGCTCACACCACTATCTGAAACACTGAACCAGCTGCTCCTACCAACACAAGGGTAGGAACAGCTCTGAAGAATAGCTCTCAAGCCTGCCTTAATCAACCTAAGAATATCCTCTCTCAACTGTTTCAAACAAGGATGATGTTGACCTCAGATTGTAAATGATCCTGAATGCACACTGTTTTTACCCGACTACCGAAGGAGGGTAATGTGTTTATCAGTCTATGTATGTATGTTTGTTCCTATGTGGCGTTCTAAAGAACAAACGCGTTGGCCGATTTTGATGATTCTTACGTCAATCGATTCGTCTTCGACACTACTACATTAAAATTGGAAAATAATAAAATGGCGGATTTTGGGCGCCATTTTGTGCGGAAAACATTTTCTTTTTTCGTTCCAAACCAATCGGGTGTCATGGGGGTATCAAAGTTGAGGAGTTGATTTCAAAAATATATAACACTTATATGTTTAAATGTACCTAACTCAAAAAAAAATAACTAAAAAGTTGTAAATAAAAAAAGTTAATTAAAAAAAACAAAAAACCCGACTGCTTAAAAAGCGAACTAAAAAGACGTAAACAAGGAGAAATTCATGCTGTGCAGTCGGAGGATACATCTGGTTTTGGTCAGCCAGCTCGCGAACATGTATCCTCCGAATGCACAGCATGAATTTCTCCTTGTTTACGTCTTTTTAGTTCGCTTTTTAACAGTCGGGTTTTTAAAAGATTAGTAACAGTAACACAAATCAGTAAGAGTAGGTCCGCAGCAGTTGAAATGTTTAAGATGACTATACGTGAGCTACGACGGTACATCCTTGTTGCTACTCTACAGGTTATACCTATTACAATAATAATTACAATGTAGCAGCCACCGGTGTTACGACGCGATGCGATGCGGCGCGGCGCGACCTGTCTGCGTACAAATGAATCATAAGGCAGTAATTGTCCGATGCGGTCGCCGATAGCGGTACACAGGTACACTGCCCGGTTTAGGCAGGGTCAGCATTCAGATGGTCTGAAGCAGCATTGAAATACTTCCTTCTTCAGTACGCACACAGTTTATTGTAAATCAAACTTTATATCATACCTACATAGAACTACTTCACAATATGTTTTTACTACAATGTTTTCTGAATTTACAGTATTTACTAAAAAAGTTATAGCGAATTTATTCATGTTTTTACTACAATGTTTTCTGAAATTACAGTATTTACTAAAAAAGTTATAGCGAATTTATTCATGTTCAGGCAAATGATGTGTTTGATATACTTATCAGGCAAAAGATGGTAATGTACATGTTGAAGTCCGGCGGCGCTTTAATGACTACGTGAGATTAGCGCAACACAGCACGACACACGCCACACACACACTCTCTCAGACTGTCACACACACATATAAATAAATCTGTAGAAAAGTTGTTTTTGTACATCGAAAATATTTCCAAAAACAATAGTCAGGGTGTTAAAGGATAACCAACAGAATCCATTTCTAGCAATTTTGGAATATTTGTCTGTTTAGTTGTGCACGCATCTCGTAAAATGTACAAAACCAATGTAGATAACTTTTATACATAAAAATTGTGCGTAACTTTCGAGTTACGCACAACCTTAAGTTTAACTTTCGATTGCGACGAAACAAAAACTATGTAATACTTCGGTATTACACAGTTTTTGTTTCATCGCAATCAGTTCACTATATCAAAAGTTAGATGAATTTAAAGTGTTCAAGACGTAAAATATCACAACACACGCAATTCAGATACTCGGACAGTTGAACTCCATATTCGATAGATGGCATTGTGCATTTGACGTCATTTTCTGAATGGTGGTTTTAAGATTCTCCGTGAAAGAATAACACTAGAAAAAAATTGGTAGTTACTGAAGGTAGGTAGGGTAGGTAGGAAGGTGAGTATGGTAGGGTAGGCAGTAGACGGGGGCGAAGCCGCGGGCACAGCTAGTTTAAAATAGTATATTCCATAAATTGTATAAAGAAGATATATGTTTTTTTTTTATATTTTGTAGTTGTCAAATTTGTACACTAGGCCTTTGTTGACAGCGCAATTTTGAGCTCTTTTTGAGGATTCTAGTGCTTCTAAAAATAATGTATCATCAAAAAGGAAAATATAGGGGCACAGTATATATCTTTCTTTTTCAGTTTTTGGAATATCTTTTAATTTAGTCTAATATAAGAAGAATATAATAGGCGAGAGCCAAATCTCGAAGCATGACTCTTTACTTTGGATATTCAGTCGGATGTCTGCGACTGCATTCATAATGGACTGCCTACAATATGATTGATTTAGAGTATTTCCCTGACAGACGATTATTACCACAAAGGTTTACTTTCTACATGTTATAATCGCATGTCCGTTGTCACTTCTACATTGTGCCTACATGTTTGCAACGCGGTGTAATTTGAGAGATGTTCTAAGCTGAATGAGAATGTGAACCACTTCGGATTCTGTTCACACCTGTCGGCTGCTGGCGATAAACTGGAACTAATTAATATTCTTTTGTGCGACATCTACATCGCTTCTTGTCTGGCCTGTGTTGTCTGATGCGGCAGGCGGTGCGCGGCGCTTGGAGCCAGATTAGGAAGCTTATGTATTCGTTTGTATATAATGACATCAGGATAATCGAGCATCGCAAACAAATTTGTTTTGCATAAATTTTTACCATCTGTGCAACTAAGAAACTTGCGAGTTGTGTACTGCTCTCATGAGATGCTGTACTAAGCTTTTCTGTGACGCCATCGAGTGTTATATTTGGAAAGCTTAGCGTGGTGGTCACTATGGTCAGCTTGTGACGTCACTTGTGGAGCATGCCGAACCGCGCTGATTAGGGAAAGCCTCGTCTAGTCTCCGTGGAATAATGATGAACTCGCTTTCAAATCACTTTCTTCGAGGACGTACCTACTCGAGGAGAAATGCGACAATGTTGCACACACTAGAAAGTTTAAGAAGATGACAGCCTTCTACTGTAACACCTGTTCTGCTTCTTTATGTGCTTTTATACACATTTTGGGACAACTTATAGCATAGGTAAGTATCTTACAAAAGTACCTAGAAAAAAGGTAGGTACATCCTGAATAAGGTCTCTATGCAGTGTGCACGTGATTGAAGTAGTGTCTAACGGCAATTCAACATTGTGAAGGTTGACTGTCGGTATAAGATACCTAATGGCATTCTTGTCCAAAGCTTTGCTACCACAGATAACTTATGTGAAAATTGTCTCTAATTGAGACCTTTCAACCAAACACTGGCATTCGCTCGGTCGGAGCAAACGGCTGCTTTGGAACCCAGTCACGTTGTTTATAGAAAGAGTTGCTGTAGTAAAAACACATTAAAAAAAATGTTCCTACGCGAACAGGCAGGACAAGTGAAAACATACAGGGGGTAGTCCATTATGAACATATGAAATTATGAACACATATTCATCATAGGTACCATTACAATGATCCTACTTCTGTCGCGATGGTGTAGAGACTGTTGGCCAGAGCTCTAACGAAGTGTTATGTAGCTTATTAATTACCAAGCTTCAGCACATAAATTGTAATGGACAGATTAGTAGAAATATTAGTCATACCGGCGGAAAGATTCTACTCGTATATCAATTAAGAAGTTGCATGAACAACTAATGTCAACAAGCCAAAAAAACAGTTGGTACGAATACAGAGTAATATCATTTAACAGAGTGGCGCCAAAATTGCCGACAGTGGCCATAAAAGTAACGGTGAGGCGACCTCTGGCGTCACGAGCAGCCTCATGACATGTGGCCACCATGCCAGTGTGACAGAAGGTTCACACTTCAGGATTAGTTCCCTCTGAAAAACATCATCGTCTGCCTAGAGCCCTAGAATTTGCCACACTATCTTGGAATTGGCTTTCAGTTTCAAGTGGGTGCAGCTGAATACCAGTATTTCACATGAGTGATAGGCTATCTGGCTTCCACAATCCTGTTACTGGATACTACGATACATTCCTCTCGGTAAGTGTCATTTCCATTTTGTAATACATGCGGGCCCGAAACGACTGTTAAAGATCTGCAAACCATACGAAGTCACAAACCGTTTTGCAGTTTGCTCTTGAATGAATTGAATGTAGGTTTTATTCAGTCAGTCCGCAGTGCAGCAGTTTACTTTCGCGGAATGCGTTATGTGAAACTTCTGTTGCGGCTGCGTCATGAGAGTGCCTGTAGCTATTTATAATCATAACATCATCATTGTCTAGCTCGCAGGAAGCTAGATTGTAGACCTCTGTTTACTATCTGTGGTTATGAAGAGGATTGTTTGTGTTGTAGCAATGGCACGGTGACCGGAGACGTTACGTGACACCTCCCTGAGTCCTATAACCCGCCGCGGGCCGGCACGGACCGGCTGCCGCGCGGCAAACAACTTGGTTTACTTAGCCGAGCGGCTGCTGCGCTTGTGAACATGTAGCACTGCGCGGGCGCATGTTGACTCGCGGCCGCTTTGACGTCGCGACGACAAACATCGCACAAACAAAGCTCTTCATATAGAACAAGAGGCAAGCAAACACGCTGTTCCCGGAACCCGCACCCGCGCCGCCACCGCACCGCGCCCGTCGGCAGGCGGCTGGTAGCGCTACACAACGACGACGTGTTTGTTTGTCTATATCTGCTTCCATTCGAAATTACGAAACACGAGACAATACCACAATACGTTCAACGGTTTTAGGAATCAATGCGTATCTCGTTAGTGAACTGCCAAGTTTTTAGAAACCAAACAGCGAGCTGTGTTTATAAATGTAATATATAAGGGACGATGTTATCTTCTAAAGACGCATTTAATGCAATATAGCGGACACAGCTCCTTAAAAAATGTCCGCGACATCGGAACGGAAAGACCCGAACGACGAAATCCTTCAAAAACAAAAGCCGTCCGGGCTCATCATTTAAGGACAGGACAGACGAATCGTATCAATACGCTGATGGAACTTTTAGGGACGTATAAAATACGAAGTCATTGTCTTTTTTGCGCGTTCGGTTTGCGCGCGCGACGTGGCCGCGGAATACCAACAAGGTGCGCGGGCGCAGAGGAATGCGCGCGCGCGGGACCCGCAGACGTCTGTCACACGTCGCTCGCATCGCATCGCGACGCCGCACGCACACCACCACACTGCGCACTCCTCAGACTACGAGGACTTAGCACTGAGGTCTGAGCACTGCGAGGACTGACTGACACACACACTTTCCAAAACTAACGCGAACTCAGGAAAAAACTGTCATTCAAAACCGACATCCCAGACCGCCACTTTAATTTAGGACTTTGATATCAAGACGCTAGGGTCCACTTCAGATCGCAGCTCAGTCATCAATTGTGAATGCTGACGGTCTTTGCACGAGTTTCGGACATGGATTTGCTTAGATAACAATCGCGCTCCGAGTGAATCTGAAATGTTGATTTCTTTATCAATTTCTTTTGTTGGAACGTTGTCGAGATCTCCTCGACTAACGTATTGCCTCGGAGATTGTATCGCGATTAATTAATGTTTACGACATTTTGTACAGTTTCTTTAAAAACTAATTGTATGTCAATGTACTGTTGTTTGAAGTAGAATATTGATAGTGTTGTTCAGTCAATCTACTAATATTCTAAATGAGAAAGTTTGGTTGGATACTTGGTACTCAATCCCGCCGGATCGAAAAACGGCTCTAGAAGACATAGGAACTTAAATTTATAAGTGTCGGATTTTTGCTTGAAATGGCTTCTAATAGCCAATATCATGCTTATATATTTCATAGGATGCAAACTGGTAGGCAAAAGGGCGAGTTTTTATTTTGCTATATAAATTTATGGAGCTGATATAAAAAATGCATAAACATCCGGAACCGCAAGATTAACCGTAATATCCTTGCACACGGTTATAGAACTACGTATTTATGATTTATTGACATACTTCGTATAACCCATCAATATCGGTTAATAAACAAAAATGCTATGCCCAAATAGATAACCCCAATAATCAGGGAACTCGAACATAACTGGTGAAATGACAGTGTAGCAGGGTGAACTGTTCACATTTGCGTACCCCTTCAGAGTCTACTGGTGCGATGTTATGTTATGAAATGGTGTAAACAATATACAGACATGCGATTGCAGCAATCTCGGGTGATTTGCCGTCATTTATTGAAGAGTTCCATTGAATATCTCCGAAGATCTTCATCAGATCTTAACCAAATTTAAATGTGAATAATTCTGGACCAAAAGATTACAAAAAAAAACGAATCGTCATGATCGGTTAAGAATTGGCGAAGATATCTCTGAACAAAAATACAAAAAAATTCAAACGATTTAAGAATCTCCTCCATTTTTGAAGTCGGTTTTTAAAACATCAAAATATCTTTAATAATCTTAAATTTCATTTTAATATAGCTAATCACATCACATAGTATGTCTACTTCTATCTATAGCATATATAAGTAAAAACAAGTAAAGGATTAATAAAAAAAAAACGCTCTTTATCTCGGTATACGAAGTATGTCAAAAAAACATAAATAAATATTTCTATAACCGTGTGCAAGGATATTACGGTTAATTTTGCGGTTCCGGAGATTTATGATATTTTTATATCAGCTCTATACATTTTTTTTAGCACTAAAGATTTATCATTTTTCCTACCAGATTGCATCCTATGAAATATATAAGTATGATATTGGCTATTAGAAGCCATTTCAAGCAAAAAACCGAGACTTTTAAATTCAAGTTCCTATGTCTTCTAGAGCCGTTTTAGATCCACTGTGGCGCCAGGATAGTTGAACGGATCTGGATGAAATTTGGCACAGAGATAGATTATCCGGGTATAATATGCCCTCGGGATAATAAAACACTTAAACGCTGGCGAAGTAACGGGCAGAAGCCAGTTTCTTAATACTTGCCTCAACCAAGTCTTAGCACTTACACCCGATGGTAATAACTTACTTACACCCTGATAGTAGGCAAGTACTCGTAACGTACTGATGATCAGTACTCTCTAATGATATGAGCAACACTAATGGCTTTTGTACACTTGCTCCCTAAGCACTTTTTCCTTTTAACCGACTTCAAAAAAAGGAGGAGGTTCTCAATTCGTCGGAATCTTTTTTTTTTATGAATGTTCCCCGATTACTCAAAGACGCCTGGACCGAATTGGAAAATCCTGTTTTTTTGTTTTTTTTTTTTTTTTTTTATTATTGATAGGCTTGCGTTTGACCACTATCTCACCTGATGGTAAGCGATGATGTGGCCGACGATGAAGCACGCTTGCCTAGAAGAAACCTATTCACTCTTGACTTAAAGACTCCCAGGTTGTAGGTATCAGGAAATACAGACTCCGGCAGGGAATTCCACTCCTTTGCTGTACGCATAATAAAGGAATTCCCAAAACGTTTGGTGCGTATGGGTGGGATGTCCACCATGTACCGATGACGCAACGCCGTACGTCTTGTAGTCCGATGATGGAACGGGCTAGGAGGAATTAGTTCATGCAATTCCAACGCACACTCCCCGAAATGTAACCGATAAAAAACCGACAGACTGGCAACTCGGCGCCGATGTTCGAGGTTCTGGAGCCTAGATTCGGCCAATACTTCATTGTCGATGAGCCTCTTAGCCCGTCTTTCGATCGCATCAAGTGCATCCAGCTGGTACTTGGCAGATCCGTCCCAGAGATGAGAGCAGTATTCCATGCATGATCGAACTTGCGCTTGATATAAGTTGAGCAGCTGTTCTGGCGTGAAGTACCGTCTCACCTTCGCGAGTATCCCCAATTTTTTGGAAGCCAGCTGAGCTTTTGCCTCAATGAATGGACCAAAATTGAGCGTCGATGTCAACGTAATGCCAAGAATCTCAAGATGGTCAGTTATCGGCACGGTCACACCTCTGAAAGAAGGAGCCGGGTGGAATTGGCTCCTTTTAGCGGAAAAAAGACACGCCTGGGTCTTAGCAGCATTGAACTTGACCAGATTGGCATCGCCCCATTCGGAGACTGCCTCCAAGGACAGATTCAAGCGCCCAACCATGGCCTCCCGGAGAGACCGGATCTGAAGTCCAGTAGCGCGCGCGTTGGACACGTATCTCTCAGCTACAGTGCTGTCGTCTGCATACCCAAAGGTGCCGGGTTTTAGCAGATCATTTATGTGCAGCAAGAACAACGTTGCTGAGAGTACTGACCCCTGTGGGACCCCGGCATTAATATCCAGTAATTCAGACGAGCGGCCATCAATAACCACTCGAATGGACCGGCCCCTCAGGAAGTCTGCAATCCAATCGCACAGACCACTGGGCAAACCGAATGAAGGAAGCTTACCAATAAGGCTTTCATGCCAGACCCTGTCAAAAGCCTTCGATATGTCGAGGGAGACGGCAAGCGCTTCCCCGTGTCTCTCTATGGCCTCACTCCAGATGTGAATGGCATACGCTAGAAGATCCCCAGTTGACCGATTTTGGCGGAAGCCATATTGGCGGTCACTGAGGATGTCGTTAGCTTCTAGGTATGCCAGGAGCTTGGAATTAAGCACTCGTTCCATACTCTTGCAGAGGATGGACGTTATTGAAATGGGTCTGTAGTTGGCCGGGTCAGCCCGACTACCCTTTTTGGGCACAGGCTGAACGTTAGCTTGCTTCCAGGCATTCGGCACTTTTCCCGTCTCATATGAAAGGCGAAACAGGCGTGTCAGGATCGGAGACAATTCAGGCGCACAGGTTCTGAGAACAATTGCTGGAATTCCGTCGGGGCCACTAGCTTTGTTCACGTCAAGATTGCGCAGCACCCTACGAACGTCCTTTTGATGTATGCGAATGTCCGACATACTCGTCTCGCAACAATCAGGAGAAGGAGTGGGCCGCGCGTCACCAGAATCCAGACGCGAAGATTCCGCAAAAAGAGAGGCAAACAAGTTTGCTTTCTCCTCAGCGGAGTGGGCCAGTGACCCGTCGGGCTTCAGCAGTGGTGGTAGTGAGGGACGGCAGAAGTTCGATTCAACCGACTTAGCCAGGGACCAAAACGCTTTACTACCCGCTGGGTAGGAAGCAAGTTTGGTCCCAATACGGCTTATGTGGTCAAATCGAGATCTTAGCATCACCTTCTTGCAGGACTTGGCAGCCCTATTGTAGGCTCTCTTGCGCTGACCCACGTCGCTTGCTTTGCGCTTCCGAGCGTCGACCCATGCCAGGTACGCCTCATGTTTGAGCGTGTTGGCGCGCTTGCACTCGGCGCCAAACCATGGCCGGTCAGCGCTAGACATTGCAACGTCAGAGAACGGAATGAAGTACTCCATTCCCTGACGCAACACATCCGACACGGCGTCCGCGCACGACGAAGGATCAACCATAGAGAAGCAAGTAGGCTGCCAAGGATACGATGCGAAAAAAGAACGCATCCCATCCCTATCTGCTGACTTGTACCGCCAAACCCGCCGAGCGCCTCTTGGGCTGGGATCGGGTGGGGAGTGGACGGATACGGACTTCACCAGACAATGGTCGGAACTACCCAAAGGTGAAGATACCGACACCGAGTAGCGGTCTGGATCTGTAGTCAGCAGAAGGTCCAAGCAATTGGCTGTGTGCGAATCAACATCCGGCACCCTCGTTGCCCCCTGGACCAGCTGGGCGAGATTTAACGCAAGCGCAAGCTTTCTCGTCTCCCGCCCAGCATGATCAGTGCGCTGGTACGGGAAAAGCCACTCCTGGTGGTGGGCATTAAAGTCCCCCAGTAACACCAATTGGGCAGAAGGGTACCGCTGCTGTGCCGTATCAGCCGCCTCACTAAGGTACTCAGTGAGCCTGGTTGTCTCCTGATCCCCGCTGTGCGAGCGGTAGACACAGGCGTAAACAATTTTATCAAGGCCCATGTCCACTAAAGCCCACAGCACAGAGAACCTAGAGTCCTCAAGGTTTCGGAGACGCCGATAACAGATGTCGTCTCGGGCATACATGCATACACCCGCGCGTTGCTTAAAATTGTGCTCCAGGGTATACCCTGGGTATGTTAGATACGACACATCTGACGGACATCTGATCTGCGTCTCCGAAAGAAAAAAAGGGTATACTTCCAGATTGGTCCCATAGTCTTCAGGTCTAGATCTGATGATGGGGTCTTGGAGAAATCTAGGGCACTCTTCAAATATTATGGGCATACATATAGCGATTTTGGTATTTTCATCAACAATGCAATCATTTGCACTCAGAAAGTATCATTTGGTGAAGTGCAACTGATGAAGAAGACCACAGATGGCCAATGGAACTCCTTAATGCTAAGTATGTCATGGGTATAAGATATCTCGAATAGTTAAACGACTATGATGAAGCAAATACTTATAAATAATTGGTAGTGATGTAAATGGTACCATCGAACTGATCTGATGATGAAGCCGGCAGGTAGGTACTGGAACTACGAAATAAAACACTATATCCTAGTCGTGTTTGGGCTTATTGCAATCGTCATGAGATGTACTTTGCTATATATGTTTTTTTATGGATATTGGAGGTACCTATCAAAACTAAAAAGTGATAAATAAAAAACTTTTTAACAAAAAAACAAACCGACTTCCAAAAAAAACACTGCAAAGCGAAAAATAACTTTCTTTTCCGAAGTCGGTGTCGAAACACAGAAAACAATAGGTACCAAAGACAAAAAGTTTTTTATGTAAGCACCTGGCCCAGCATGATGGCATAGCTTTAAAGACTCCGATTTAAGGCACCTACTGAAAAATCTTTTTCTCGACACATTGACTGTCCTTATGTTCGGTGACGAGCAAGCTCTCATGTCCAGCAGCCCTGCGCCTACGCCGCTCGGCATCGAGGAGTGCAGCGGCTCCTCATAAACTCGCTAAAGTTTACGAGGCGCACGTAAAGCTGCCTGGAAAGTTTGAAGAGCTCTCAAACAACAAGGTAAGAAGTGCACGCCCTCATTAGTCATTCCGAGCTCGTCTATACAATATTTATGTCAGTCCAGCGTGTTTTTAGAGCCTGTCGTCGTCTCGCACTCGCGACTGGCGCGACTGGCGCGACTGGCGCGGCTCGCTCGGGTTAGTGCTCGTTGCTAACCGACGGAGGATCTTCTAAATACAGGCACTTGTCGTATGTTTGCACAATGTTATCGCGACAGTTTAAACCCACTTTTAGCATTTTGAGTTTTTATTTTATTACATACCTTGGGCAGCAATACATGCAAGGTTCTGTAACGTGTTTAATCTTGCACTTTTGGATACACTTGCTTAAACAAAACGAACACCAGGGTGAAATAAACAGTTCCTAAGATTTACCTTCATGCTGTCTATGGGAACCTATTATTTTCATTCCAAAATTACATAGGTGAACAAGGTTATTTACGTCCAATTTTGGAGGCTTAGCTCGGATCATTATAGGTATTGTAATTAATTTGTCTGGATGGCGAATCTGATGGTAAGTGATCACTGCCTATGGACATCGGACATCTGCAATCCTGCAGAGGCATTATTTTTATATCGAGCAATAATATTGAAGGTGTGTAGGCTGTCCTACAGTACCTTATTGAGAAATTATTGGTTCAGCGTACAAACTTCCACTCCCCTTTCGTCTCCATCAAGGATGATTGCCGGGATGAAAACTATCCTATGACCTTCCCCAGGTCTCAATCCCAAACTATCTCCATAACAAATTTCATCTAAATCGGTTTAACGGTTTAAGTGTGCAAAGATATCAGACAGACCAGAGTTACTTTTGCATTTATAATAGCTATTAGTATAGATTATTTAATTTATTAAGTTTTATATTAGAAGAAAATTACTTACCCGTAAAAGGCATACATATCAGCACCAATATATTCTATGATTTCTTCTTCCATATAGTTATGTTGATATGCGCTGCAGTAAGTATGAGAAATAAATAAATTGCAAAGAATCAGAATTGCCTTTATTGATCGTGGTAGAGACGGCGCGGCGTTCTGTCATTTCTGTTCCGCCTGCCCCAAGAGACAGGGCGTAAGTTTATGTATACCTATGTGTTTGTGGGTAAACTCGTCAGTTTATGTTTCTAATAGAGGTACCTACCTCCTGAGTGATATGATACACGATTTAACAATATACCCCCGATTTCTGAATTAAGAATTTGGAGTCTTTTGTCAAACTCTACTTGAGGCTGAAAACTTTGTCATTAAAGTTTGACACGTTCTTAACTCCAAAAACTCAATTCAGTAACCGATCTGCCTACTGTTAAGTGTAATTTGAGATAACCACAGAATATTATTTATGGCGTGTATAATGGATAGTATCTCGGTGCGCCGGCGCCGCCGCAGACGCGCGACGCTTGCTTATAAACTGGGAAATTAGTAAGAGTTGCGGACCACAAGTCACCGACTGAACTCAAACTACATTACCAACCTCCGGCCACTCTCCACCACCGGCAACCGATGATGAACATTAAAATAACTGAGCTAATAACTGAGCTAATAGCTAGTGTGTGATCACATCACAAGCTGGTGCAGTAGCAGTAGCTACTCATTCAGGGTCAGAAATACCTGTCTCACGCTTAGGGGTCTTGTGAGATTACACCTTGGATCAGTGGACTCAGCCGCCCGGATGTCGCAAAGACTATCATCCGATTAGACCGACAGTCGAATCCAACATGTTTAGGCAAAGGCTACACAGATGAGGAAGATGGTATTTCTTGTCAAAAAGGGACGCTGGCTTTAAACCAGAAGAGCATGTCGGTTGATGCGGTAAAACTAAAATATTATGAAAGGACTGTTTTAAATAAAATTATTCGTGCTCTACAAAAAAAATATTTTCATAAGATGATAGATTTAATAGAAATAAGTGTTTGATCTGAACACGCCCACTTACTTCTCGGGTCCATCACGCATTGTGTCCAATTGCCGTGCAAAGCACAAAGATTTCTGCTGCCTAGCGGTCCAGCCGAAAGCACTGTAAGTCTACGAAGTGCACACGCGGCCCTGAAACTTTGCCGGCCCACAAGTTTTGAAGAAGTAGAGCTCCTGCGGACGGGACTGGCCCACGTTAGCAGAAGATATTAGTTAGGGAGAAGCAACAGGGAGGCCTTTAAACTGTAGAAGTACAATACAAGATAAAGAAGATATATCTTCAATTCTTCATCTTTGACAGTTGCTTCGGATGACTCCCCGTAGCAACTGTCAGATTGTAGACTGCCAGAATCTGAATAGTGAGTATGGAGATAGATCAGGTATGCAGTCACTCCACGTGAAATACAGACATTCAACTGTATCTATCTACTGGTTGACCGGCAGCAAACTACCTAATTGTATACACAAATACCCAAGTATAAGTATCAGCTAGACTCTACATCAGCACAGCTTGATTTGCACTGGAACCGTGTTCTGGGAATGTGACGTCGCCATCGTCTGAACTTTCATAGGTATTTACAAGCTACTTCCTCCTTTTCCCTCGATCATCACTAACTACTGTGCCTTTGGCGATAGGTTCCTTCCTATATGCGGTGAAACAGATAGACATAGGTATAGGTGTAGCTATGCAAGGTTTCTTTCAACTGACGTCACTGACGTTATCAGGAAACATTAATTTTAAAACTCAGTAACAACAAGAAACCCTTACTGCGTAATATAATGACAGGCTTTTATTTTATAATTGAATGACTGTTATGAGTAATGATGATTTGTACTTGTACGGCTGAAGTATGTGTTAGTTCTTATAGTTAGTACCTGGGCGGCTGGCTGCGCGGACGCTAGGCCTGCCACCTATTGTACGCGCGCCGCACCAAGAACCAGCACAAAGCAGTCACGCACACTGCCGCACGCGCATCACTCCCCACACTAGCGTGTCACTCTGTGACATCACTTAACTTTCAATGTATACTACATTGAACAAGACTGCTGGCCGGCCACAGCACGCTGAGCTGCCCCGCCCCCGACACGCTGACCGGCACGGGCCCGCGCGGGGGGCGGCGGTTAGTGCGCCGGGGTCATGTTACAGTGGGCGGCGCACAATGAGCGGGCTCGAGTGCTGCCCGTGCAAGTGAGTGCCATTGTTTTTCCTGTGGCGCGTTTTTTCCTCGCGTTTCGGCGGCAAACGTCGTCCAATGGCGGGCGCGCGATGCGCTCATTGGCGAAACGCGCGTGGGCGGGCCCGCTAGCCAATTCTTCGCGCCTTTTCGCGATCCGCTCGCGACGATCCTCTGTTTGTTTTTAGAATACGTACCATTTTCAAAAATGTAATGGCTTCCCATTACACTCACAGGTACATGAGCTTGCACTACAAAGACATTCGCCCTGAAAACTTACAACTGTGATCGTTGATTGACAAGTTAGCTAAACAAATTGGTAAAATGATAATTCTATTAAGTACATCAGTGAGATTATCAAATAATATTGGACACGTATTTTTTTGCTTATCCAAATAAATAAAAATTTACAAAGATAAAATGCATCAAAGTTCAGGAGTGGGGGCGTCACTTTATTTTTATGTGTCAAAAGAAAAATACGTGTTCAATATTTTTCATTAATCTCAGGTAGATTTTTGACGGACGTAGAACGTAGACGGACAAAAAACAAATTTTCAGTCAACTAACCTATTTTGTTCCAAAGAATTTTTTAAATTCCAATGGACCTATGAACTTGAAATTTGGCGATGTTTATTATAAAGTATATATTACTAACAAATATCAATATATTCTACATTTGATACGGAACCCTCAATGTGCGAAGCCCGACACGCACTTGGCCGGTTTTTAACCCCCGCCGGAAAAGAGGGGTGTTATAAGTTTGACGTGTGTCTGTGGCAATATAGCGTGCAAACGGGTGAACCAATTTTGATTAATTTATCTTTGTTTAAAAGGTGTCCTAATCGAGAGTGTTCTTAGCTATATTTGAATAAAATCGGTTTAGCCGTTCAAAAGTTATGGGCGTTTAACTGTTTGAATCGGGTGTTTTCGCAAGATATCGTGTCATAATTACGTGTTCTTGATTGCCGATCGAAGCGTATCTACTACGAGTATGTACTAGATAAATTATGTAGCACGAACTAAAATGTGTCGGGGGTTTGTATTTCAATTGCTTGCTTGATTAGGCAGACTTTCAACTCTTAAACCAGCTAAAGACGATATGAGTCTATCTAGATGAGATAAAGGACAGCAAAGTGTTATTACCTTAGATTATATAGATACTACCAGATACAAGATACATATATACATACTTCTCGATAGATACCAGATCGACTACCGGTACATTGAGGTGTTGAAGTGTTTGTACAAAAACGCCACCATATGTCAGTCCGTCTTCAGGATCAGACCTCGAAACCAATCCTTCTCCAGCGCGGCGTGAGACAGGGAGACGTCATTTCTCCGAAACTGTTCACTGCTGCGCTGGAGGATGTCTTCAAGGTTCTGGACTGGAGGGGGCTTAACATCAACGTTAATGGTGAGTACATATCTCACCTTCGGTTTGCCGACGACATAGTGGTCATGGCTGAGACCATGGAGATCCTCAGTAAAATGCTTGATGACCTCAGTAGAGCTTCGAAAGAGTGGGTCTTAAAATCCCATGTTGCACCCACTCATATCAAGGTCGGAGACTCTACACTCGAAATTGTAGAAACGGTCCAGTTGGGTAGGTCCAATTTCGAGAAAGAGGTCAACCGTCGAATCAGACTCGGCTACGCGGCATTCGGGAAGTTGCGTGGTATCTTTTCGTCCAATTTACCGCAGTGTCTCATGACAAAAGTCTATGACCAGTGTATGTTGCCAGTGATCACCTATGGGACCGAGACGTGGTCGTTCACAATGGGCTTTATCAAAAAGCTCATAGTCACCGAAAGGGCAATGGAGAGGGTTATGCTCGGCATTTCCTTGCCTTGTGATCACGTCACAAATGATTATATCCGCAGGAGAACCAAAGTTACCGACATAGCCCGAAGAATTGCCAAACTTAAGTGGCAGTGGGCAGGGCACGTTGCTCGCAGAACGGATGGCCGATGGGGCCGAAAAGTTCTGGAATGTCGACCGCGAACCGGAAGACGATACGTTGGAAGGCCTCCCACTAGGTGGACTGATGACCTGGTTAAGGTTGCGGGAAGGCGCTGGATGCGAGATGCACGGGATCGGTCAATGTGGCGACGCCTGGGGAAGGCCTATGTCCAGCAGTGGACGTCTTTCGGCTGAAATGATGATCATGAAATAGATACTGACACTCCTACTTCGGTGGTCATCATAGAAATATTGAAAGCAGTCATAAACCATGGCACATCCACGAAGATTTGAGGACTATCAAGGAAAGCTTGCTTGCTTGCTTATAGGTAGGTTTCTCTTCCTCACCTAGGGCATCAACTAAAGGGCTCTGATACATTATAGTTTAGATACTATCGCCGCATACCAGAACATCTGTTACCAATCTGACAATACCCACGTAGATCGTTCAAATACTTACCTATGATCTGCATTTAAATTCATCCTCAGACAGATTAGCGGTGAGCTTGATGGGTCTTCCATTCGGCAAAGCATAGGTATATATTTTGCACAAAAGGTTTCCTCTACCTAATAATTGAGCCCTCAGGAAGTATTTTTGAAAATTCACCTCATACAAGGATTAACATAAGGAAAAAAACTGTTAAGGTGGAAGTTCATAATTTTTTGCCGAAGGGAAACCACATCGAAAAAACTCGTAGCAATGAAAAGAAATCCAACGTTATGCTATTTCTGGATAGTCCCTTGCAAATTGAGTGTCAGTGAAGATTACTATCTGTGTGTATATTGTGGTCCACTGGTCCAGGCACCTCGTGTGACGCGGGGACCACACGTACCGCGACAGGAAGCCTCTCACCAGCGCGATGCGATCAGTCGTAAAGATAGGCGCAGGCGGAACCGGAGGACGTCGTGATGCGCGGTGCACGACCGCTGCACATGTCGCACGGCGGCTGCGCTTCCCAGAGCAAGCGCCTGGCCGAGTGTGGAGCAAACTCTAAATCATTTATTTCAATTTTTTTTATTTTATCGCTTGAGCACATACTCACCTAAATTATGAAGTGAATTATCAAGCAAAAGATGAAGCTAGTTGTACAACTTACACATTGGCAAGCGACAGTAGATCTCTATGGAGAAGAACGTGCAAGAAACTCCACGGATACTCTTTGCCATTTGGTTACATCATTCATGTTGGAAATTACATATAATATAGGTATATAATTTCACATATTATGTGAGAAAGTGCGAGTAAATAGACGTGCACGTAAAAGCGTCTACAGTAAAACAAACAAGCCAAAAGTGCTAGGCTGTGGCGCAGTGTACGCATGTTAGGCTTGGGTTCATATTGTGTTTCATTCATGTTTTTTTAGGGTTCCGTACCCAAAGGGTAAAAACGGGAGCCTATTACTAAGACTCCGCGGTCCGTCTGTCTGTTTGTCACCAGGCTGTATCTCATGAACCGTGAAAACAGAATAAAATAAATATTTAAGTGGGGCTCCCATAAAACAAACGTGATTTTTGTGCCGTATTTTGCGATAATGGTGCGAAACCCTTCGTGCGCGAGTCCGACTCGCGCTTGGCCGGTTTTTATTTCATGTTACGGCGGATGCTGGTGTCAGGCGTTACTGTATCACCACCGCAGCTCTGAAAGCCCTAAATAAAGCCAAAGTTTAAAAACCGTTGCAGACTGCCAAATAAATAATGTTTTTAATGAATAAATACGAGTTTCAATCCTTATTTTCAAGAGCGAGATAGAATCACAATCTGGGTAGCGAAGGCGCCAGCGGATCAACAGTGCGTTATAAGAGATAATGAGGATTGTTTGCAGAGGCGCGCAACACTTGGCTCCCGGAGCCTCGCCAGCGGCGACGGCCCCAGGGGTGACACGTCACGGTGACTTCACTGCTCTTTTACCGACCTTCTTAGTACCGGTAGCAACTGGGACAGAACATTGATTACCTAATATCTCATTTTTAGTTTTGATCGTACAAGTTTTCTTTTTTTCAATTTTACTGATGAATTGACTATGGCAAAGAAGCTGAAAAGCTTTTACCCTTTTACCATATTTCATGAATGAAATAGTAAGCACCTCTAGGATAAATGGCCATATCTGCTGTTCCATGGATGGTCAACACATAATACGTCTCAGTATATGGGAACAGTGGATATCTATTCCGAGTAGGACAGGATCCTGCCGTTCAGGATGCGCGACAAGCATCTTCGTAAGTACGCAATGCAAACCGTGCCCCTTTATTCCGAATTCTACATACCCAGGTTCCCAAATCTCTTTAAATAGAAAAACTTTCAGCCCTACAAAGGAGTGCAACTTGAGTCTTTCGCATTTAAATCAGCGTCGCCCTTCGTGACACAAAACAAACTTAATATCGCGTGAGAGTGCTCAGCGCCACCCTGCACCCTCAAAGAACTGTCCCCCCCGCGAGCACAGGTCAGGGGGGCGCTCATTATCCGAGCGCAGTCGCTGCGGCCACTCGACACCTGTACCGTGTAATTGTCTCGTCGCCAGCACTCCGGCACTCCGACACTCCGACACTCCGCCCGACGAATGAGGCGCGACGAGCCCGGCGACCGGCACAGACCCTCTCTCCACTTAATGATAATAACATAAATTAATGATCTTTATTTCGTTGACGTGACGTTACTTTTGGCGTGTGATTGAATAGTGTGACGAAGATTTTCATAACGCTTTGCGCAGGGGCACACCCCAATACTCAGAAATATTTTATTCCGAATTTCGATGTTTCCATTTTCAAAAGTTAATTTCATAATACCTAAGAATTATAATGTATATTATTAAAAATCACGAAAGTTTACCGAAAATTTGATAATTAAAATTTGACCGAAAGTCGTAAATGCGATTTGTTTGTTTTCCGATTAGAAATGCTCGATGGATTTTCGGTTCGAAAAACGACATTTCAATTTTGAATACTTCGAATAAACTGCTAAAATTAGGATTCTGATTCATGATATTCAGTAAGGCATAAAAAAATCAAATTCTAAAAGTAACGTTTAATGTAATTTCAAAAACGTCTACTTTGTTATTAATATTTGAGTATAAATATTATTTTTGGGATGGCCTTAGTATCCAGGAATGCGTAGTTTATTTTTTATTTGTGTTTAAAGGTATGTGCTATGGAACGTCATTATGCGATTTGTTTGTTTAATCAAAAAAACAATCACTTAATTTTGCAATCATGAGAAGAAAATATATCTGTCATTAGTTTTTTAATTCTACCTCCTCATATTAAACATAATAATATACGTCTCTCCGACGAGCAATTGTTTATTTGTCTTGCTACTCTACTACTACTACTAAGTTTTACAAGGTGTTTTTATTTCAGAATTCTAATTAATCGGTACCTACTATAATAATCGGAATTCGTATTTTTGAGGTTACGAATTGTCATTAAGTCGGACTTTTTGTTATTCTATGTATTGAAACTTTGTATTTTGAGTTATAAACGTTAGTAATATTGACATTTTGGAATTATTAAAATAGGATGCATGATAAATCGGAGTTGTTTTAATAGGAATTTTGAAACATTCGGAATTATGAAAATCAATATTTTGAAATTCGTTTTTGTGACTGACAGAATAAAGTTTTTCGTATTTATTTATGTATGTAGGTACCCTTTGTCCAGGCATCACTTAAATTGGCACTGTAAATCTTCTGCAAAAATCACGATGTGTAACAGTAACAAGTAGGTAGACATTATCTTATTATAGTCTATATTTACTTTTATACCGACTTAAAAAAGAAAGAGGTAATCGATTCGACACGCGTGTATGTAATATTGTTAGAATTGCATAATTTTCACGTAATGTTACTCTGTATGGGCTTAAACACGTGTGCCAAATTGCATAAGTGTATGTATGTTTGTATGTACCTATATAGGTTTGTCCACGCATTTCTCCAAAACTACTTATCAAATCGTGATCATTATTTTTTTGGTTATAACCGTTAACATTTTCCAGTGAGTGCGAACATAACAAGTGATTTTTGATGATGATGCTTGCAGTAGTCACGTTCAATTGTCAATTAAAATTATTAAAACAATCACATGGCGTTTGTGATGCTAATGTCAGAGGCGAGGTGTCCTTATCCCCCCACCCAGTCCGCGCTCAGATTAACACTCAAACAGCGGCATGGCGCACTTCAACGCAACACGAGCACATTGTAATGGACGCGGTAATTGGCATACAACCAAATTAAATCCTTTTGTCTTAAACAAGAATTTCAACTGCTACCTCTCAACATACTGGACCCGGTCCTACAGCTAGAGGTAAATACACGCCTTGATCAATACAATCACATACCTAACGTATTTATTTGGAACAAAAACATGTATACAATATAATTAATTGTGTACGGAAATGGCCGCATTAGTGAGACTGTATCGCAGCCATTAACGCCCACCTCCAGAAGGGAGACGACAACGTTCCAACATTATTTGAAATAAATACCAACAAAAATTAATCAAAATTAAAATCAATAAAAATTAAAATCAAAATTACACTAATAATACAAATTAAATCAAATACCTATTAAGAATCAAAATCAAATACCTATTAAGAAACAAAATCAAAAAAAAAATGACATAAAACAAAATTAAAATAAAGTTACAATTAAAATCATAAATAAAATTTAAATAGAATTACAAATTAAAATTACTTTTTTTTAAAGTAAAATCAAAATCAAGCATTCAATAAAAATTAAACTAAAACGCAAACATACTAATTGCAATGAGATACAAAATATTAAATACTAGCTGACCCCCGGGGCTTCGCTCCCGTCAATTGGCTACCTACCTACCCTACCCACCATACCTACTCTACCCACCTATTATAAAAAATCATTATAAGTTGTAGCCTATGTGTTATTCTGCTGTGTAACCTATATTACTGTAAAGTTTCATCCAAATCCGTTAAGTAGTTTTTGCGTGAAAGAGTAACAAAAATACATACATCCATCCATCCTCACAAACTTTCGCATTTATAATATTATACATACATCCATCCATCCTCACAAACTTTCGCATTTATAATATTATACATACATCCATCCATCCTCACAAACTTTCGCATTTATAATATTATACATACATCCATCCATCCTCACAAACTTTCGCATTTATAATATTATACATACATCCATCCATCCTTACAAACTTTCGCATTTATAATATTATACATACATCCATCCATCCTCACAAACTTTCGCATTTATAATATTATACATACATCCATCCATCCTTACAAACTTTCGCATTTATAATATTATACATACATCCATCCATCCTCACAAACTTTCGCATTTATAATATTATACATACATCCATCCATCCTTACAAACTTTCGCATTTATAATATTATACATACATCCATCCATCCTTACAAACTTTCGCATTTATAATATTATACATACATCCATCCATCCTCACAAACTTTCGCATTTATAATATTATACATACATCCATCCATCCTCACAAACTTTCGCATTTATAATATTAATATTAAAAATATTAAAATTATATTATAGTAGGAAGATTGATAGATGTAGTAATTACGAACTAGGTAACGCTTTACGGCGCTTTTTGGCGTAGCCCGTAGACAGTTCGTAGCAATCGTAGCACTTGCTACGCCGCAGTAACCACTGTTTAGCTACTCATAAATCGAATGTTGTAAATAATTATTAATTTATTATCAAGTTTCTAACCGTTGATAGTAATACAATAGAGACGTTACAACGTAAGGGCTGAACAATAAAGTTCTTGAGACAAAGACCAACGAACAATCTGCTTGTGCTACGACACACCACTGTACGAATTAACGCGACTATATTATAAAGAGCTTTGAGTGAAATATTTCCAATAAACAGTATTGAACGGTGGTGTGTGCACAGTAGGGTGTCAATCAGTCGTCTCGGTGTTGCGCAGAGTCGCGTGGCGGCCGGCGACTGTTTGCACAATATTGCACAGAGTAAACAAACACGACGCCACACCATAGGGAACAGACTGCAGAAGGTCCACAAGGAAAGAGGTACAGAAAACGTATGCAATAAAATAAATGCTGGCGCATAAAGCAGATTCTTTTGCCGAATTACCGGTTCGGTTTTAATGTGCGGTTGAAATCAATAGAAATCTCCCGAAATCTCTAAAACGGGCCAACTGCTTAGTCAGACAGAAGAGGTAGTGCAACGGTAGATTTTCGTTATAGTGTTCACTCACAGGGTGTTGTTCTACTGACTCAATATTTGTCGCGCACGTACTGCACCGTCGTGTGACTGAGTCCTCGCACAATGTCTCCGCGGGACCCCCGCTGGCCTCCGATCAAAGGGCAGCACTAATGCCATTAAGCCGATGCCCTAATGATCGTTATACGTCAATATTCATAAAGAAGCATTGATTGGCGCGCGGATTTGTTTGCAAACCCCTTCCGCTTTGTTTCGCACATTATAATAACCCCACAAAAGAGTACTGGTAATTAATACAAAACCAAGTATTAATATTCAATAATGGGCTACATGCGATTTTTTTTATTAGAATATTAAAAATTATTTTATTCGTCACCAATAAAACTTAAAGACACATTTTTTGGATTAATTCGGACTAGTCACGGCTAGCTTTAGACTAGTAAAAACCAGATTTGTATAAGTCATGACCAGATTCGGACTAGACACGACTTGCTGCGGATTTGACACAACTAGCATCGGGTTAGTTTGGGAGTCTTTAAGACTAGCTTCCTTCAGATAAGTCGATGGAATAATACCTTTGGATAAATACGACGAGATTCGGAATAGTCATTACTAGCTTCGGATTGTTCGGATTAGCCGCGATATTTTATTTTTTTACATTTTAGGAAAGCTTACAGACTAATAACATTATAATAACAATAATATATAACTAAATGCTAATAACAAGCTTCTGTGGAAGCTTGTTATTAGCAATTTAAATAAATAAAAAAATACAATTAAAATATTCCCTATAATCTAAGCTACGAGTACTTCATAAAAGTTAGCTCATTATCTTTGGATTAGTCTCGACGAGCTTCGATAGTTCGGCTCAGTCACGACTAGCTTTGGATTAGTCATGACTAGCTTCGGATAGTTCGGATTAGTCACGACTAGCTTTGGATTAGTCATGACTAGCTTCGGATAGTTCGGATTAGTCACGACTAGCTTTGGATTAGTCACTGCTAGTTTCCACATAGTCACAACTAGTTACAGCCTAGTGAGGACGAGCTTCGAAATAGTCACAACTAACTTTGGACAGCACGACTGTTTTTCGCACTAAGCATGTCAAACCATGCGACTCGCAAAAATATTGCTAATGGAAAGCAAATAAGTATTGTAGAAAAATTTGTACGCAACTTAATAACGTTGGGTTGACAGATTCAATCGTCTTAGTTTTTAATTTGTCCGGAGCGGCCGTACCCTGGGTGCAGGCCGGGGGGGTTGGGGTAATCCCGGCCGGCAATAAGCCCGGATCAACCGCTCTAATGAAAACTGTCGCCGACAAACAAGCCCGATAGATGTCGCCGCTAAATTAAACTATTTCGCGAATACATTAACCGAGCCCGGCACCCGGCACCACCCCGCCCCGCTCGGACAAGCGCCTGATACTCTATTAGACATTTATTACTTTGCCAGTATTTACTTATTAGTTTTACAGTACTTACAGCATTTACTATCTCACGTTCTCAAAATAATTTAATTGCAATTAATTGTTTATTTTTTTTTTATTTTTTTATTTCCTAGTCGTTCTTGGGCTTGTTGGAATTGTGAAAGTTTATTTTTTATATTAAGGTATTTAATTTAAGATGTCAGCACTATCAGCAGTATAAAAACAACTGAAAATTAGTTCAGAAAAAGAATATATTTTTTTTACCTACAAAATTCAACCGACTTCCAAAGCAAAATACTACAAAGCGAAAAATAACTTTCTTTTCCAAAGTCGGTGTTTTTGGCACCTATGTTGTTGTTGTTTTTCGATTTTCAATTTTCGACATCGACTTCGGCAAAGACTTTTTTTCACTTTGTAGTGTTTTGCTTTGGAAGTCAGTTTAATTTTAGTTTTGGTAGGTAGTTCCTATTACCTTGAAAATCATTTAAAGCAAGAGTTCATCTCATGACAATTCCTGTGAAAGTTAGGAAGATGGCTAAATGATACTGCTGCTTGTAAAGTCAAATTAAATATAGTATGTTGTAGAGGCACACGCTATGCCCGCTAATCGAGTACTGAATGCTCTACTAATATCAATTAGTGAAATGAGGTAAGAATACACGAATAAACATTAGTGCATTATTATTAGTGTATGGTTTCACCGTACATGCTCCCGGACCAAAAATATACAAAAATGTTACACGTCTTCTAATCTAAAGCGACAAGTTTTAGATATAGGTGACGTAGCTTAGCTATGCCCCTTTTACAATCAGTGTTTGCACTAGTTATGTTCACTTCACTTGGCTGACGGTCAGCCGTAATCTGCTTTCGCGAAAGCACAACACTATTTGCCACACTTTGGAATAGTTCCACAGAAGAAACTGCTCGACACCTCCTCCATATGAAGTACGCTGCCACCAAAACGGCTACACCCAGCAGGCAGTAACAAATAGTATACTGATGAATGTCATGCGTAGACAGAGTGTAATCTGGTGAGTTAGTATTGGCAGATTTCAGTTGTTTTATCCGTTCTCCCAGATCGGCTAATGTGCTGTTTTTGGATCTTCGTATGCTGTGTAATGCGATAACGATATATTTACGATACGATTTAATTCTGCTATCTGAGGGGTCACCATTTTAGAGTTACATTTAATGTAAATTCGTTAGTTTTTATTATGCATTTCGAATCTAGGTCAATGATACCGACTCCTGTCACCTGTTTAAACGCAACTTGATCTTGACATATAATCCTGACCACGTAGGTATTGCAGCAAAAATACATGAACCTAGCTGGCTTATTTAATTCGATCCATCTATCTTGACAAGGGGATTTAATTACAACAGGAAAGCTATCACGATTTCTAAAACGTATATGATCGTAACCTTTTCGTTTTTCATCAATGCTTAATTGATTAATCGGATTTTTAGCTTGGCACAAATATGAGATACCATTGTGCTGACATAACTGGAGCTCTATAAACGACATTGTGAAGAAAGCATCCTTTTTCAAGCTGATAGCTACGAAGTTCTGCGGTTGGTAGAACGCTAATCATAACATTTTGAACTTGCTGTGGAACTGGTATGTTTTTATAGATTTTGTAGCTATCTCTGCTGATCAATGGAAAGGTAATCTCAAATATGAAGTATTCTTGCATCATTCTTGCTTTTACTTTCAGCATAGTATAAATATGTTTTAGATTAGAATGTAGGTTGTCCACGGGCAATGTAGTATCCTTTGTTAATTGTCCTGAAATAAACTGTAACTTACGTTGTAACTGATCCGATGTTAACAGGTGAGTATTGAATTGCCCGTGGTAGACATCCGTGATGATATCTAACAGAGTATCCTGAATCCTTTTTAGGTTACGATTTTGCCGAAAGGGAAAAATCTTGTATTTAACCAAGCCTTCAACTTCTTGCTTAACCACAAAGACTGCATTATCTAATTAATTCAAGTTGTTTGTTTATATTTTTATGTTGTAATTGGATACTTTGCTCGGTTCTTTTCAATACATTATATTCAGCTTCGATGAGGGAAGTCTGATTTGTTAACAAGTTATCAAGATGACGCTCGTTTTATTATACAAGCTGTATAATCTTTCTTGTACTGTTCTGCGAATCGTTCGTCTAATACTCCGAACAGAAATCCGAGGAATCTAGCAAGAGAGATGAATGATTTTCATGGTAATAATAACTACCTACCAAAACAAAAATTAAACTGACTTCCATAGCAAAACACTACAAAGTGAAAAATCTTTGCCGAAGTCGATGTCGAAAATTGAAAATCGAAAAACAACAACAACATAGGTGCCAAAGACACCGACTTTGGAAAAGAAAGTTATTTTTCGTTTTGTAGTATTTTGCTTTGGAAGTTGGTTTAATTTTTAGGTAAAAGTTTTTATATTCTATTACTGAACTCATTTTCAGTTGTTTTTATACTGCTGATAGTGCTGACATCTTAAATACTTTATTATAAAAATTAACGATTCCTTATAACTAAAAGCAGCTTTGAAATCGATTCGCTAATACAACTTAATCCAAAATTAATGCGAACACAATTATTTTCTTACTTGTAAATAGGGTTCTCACAAAGACATCTAATTTCCATATATAATCTGTCAGCTTCGTCAATCGGGGAACATCGGAAGCTTTTAAAAATGTTTTGTGTGATGGGTAGGCGACGTGATAGCAGATAATTGAGAGATACCCTCGGCGCGCGTTAATGGCGGGCACTCGCGACGCGGCGCTGTAATTAAAACGCGGCGAGGCGCGAGTCGCCCTCCACGTCACACACACACACACACACGCGCCACACACTTACCACTCGAGATCGCCTCGCCGCACACCATTCTCTCTCTCAATTTTACTAATCAAAGATTTAATTTAAGTAAACAATAAATTTTATTAGAATTCATTTTATTTCACTATTAAAGTCAAATATGTTTTATCTCATTAAGTACATAGACTATTAGACTCATAAGAATGTCAAGATACAATTTTTCCATCTTCGTGTCGCTGGCACGACAGTCGTTCAAATTTGTTTGGCCCAAAACTTAGCCACTTCCACGGCGTCATCGGTGGCAGCGCAGTAAGTTACAGTTAGAAAAATAAGTCATTTTAAATGTTCGATCGCGGTAGATTTTATGAAGCAGAACGGACAAGAAACTCCTCAGTTGCTCTTTTCAGATAGAGTTTTGCACCTACTATAACACTACTATGCTACGTATAGGCACAAAGTATTACAAGCAATAACAGGTAATTAATTTAATGGATAGGAACATGCTACTCACATACATACTTACAAATATTCCAACTATAGGTTTTTATTGAAACAGTGTGTGTGTTAATTTAATAAAAAAACAATGTCAATAAAAAGTAAATATATTAATCAACCAGTTTGATTTTGTTTACACTTAGTATTGCCCTATGGAGCAGGACCAGTGTGTTTCCAAACATTCATATCCTAAATATAATGCGCTACTTTGTAATATGCTTGTTTGTGTTGTGTGCTTTTAAATCATGCTGTGCAGTGGGAGGATACATATTCGCGAGCTGGCTGACCAAAACCAGATGTATCCTCCGACTGCACAGTATGATTTTCTTCTTGTTTATATCTTTTTAGTTCGCTTTTTAAGCAGTCGGGTTTTTTGATTTTTTAATTAACTTTTTTTATTTACAACTTTTACATACATACATACATACATAAACTCACGCCTTTTTCCCATGGGGGTAGGCAGAAACTACAGAACGCCACCTGCTACGATCCTTACATACTTCTTTTGCTTCACTCACATTCATACATCTAGTCATACACACACGCCGGTTATGAGTACTGCGCACCTGGCCTTTTTGAAGAACATCACCTATAAGGTCTATGTATGTCTTTCTAGGGCGTCCCCTCCCGGCGTTTCCATTCACGTCTGCCTTGTAAATACATTTCGTTAGTCGCCTTTCATTCATCCTATCAACATGGCCAAACCATCTTAACAACAACTTTTAGTTATTTTTTTTTTTGAATTAGGTACATATAAACATAGTAAACATATAAGTGTTATATATTTTTGAAATCACCTCTCAAAACCCTTTATTTTGATACCCCATACGATGGGCATGCAACCAAAAAAAATTTGCCTCCCACAAAATGGCGCCCAAAAGCCGCCATTTTTTTCTTTTTCATTTTTAATGTAGCCAGTGACATTCACAGGGTTAAGACGAATCGATTGACGTAAGAATCATCAAAATCGGCCAACGCGTTTGCTCTCTAGAACGCCACATAGGAACAAACATACATAGACTGATAAACACATTTAAATTTATTTTCGGGCATATCTCCGTCATATATAAACGGATTTTCATTTTTGTTGGAAAGAGGTTTATTTCAATGAAGAACTTAGGAGATATACAACAGAACTCTCAATAAATGACGAAAAATCTCTCGGGATTGCTGCAATCGCAAAATCGCCGTTTATTGTTGACACCATTTCCCAGTATGCTCTAAACGGGTATGCAGATGGGTACAGTTCACCCTGGTACACTCGCATAGCACTGGTTATGTTCAAGTAACATGTTATCCGGGTTATCCGGTCATGTTATTCTGGCAACACTGTGGGCATTATAGGTACCTTACTATAGAACTTGTCCATTATGTACAACTAAAAAGTGAAAATAACTTCCGACTTCAAAAACAGGAACACCGACTTCCAAAATTGAAGTTATAAATAAAAACACTACAAATTGAAAACACTTTGTCGTGTTGGAAGTTGGTTGTATTTTTTTGTAAAAAAGTTTTATTTATTATTGAAAGGCTCGTGCTTGACCACAAAAAAATTATTTAGGTACCATTTATGTGAACTAAAAAGAGAAATGGACCCAATAACGATCCTTGAGGAACGCCAATTGTCATTTCAGATCTAGTGAGTACCAACACGCCGTTAACCTGAGCTTTAAATCTTTAGAGTTTACAATATCCCAACCTTAAATTTATTTCAGATAATAGACCTGAAACAGGTATATTTTTGCATACCGACTGTCATTTATATGTGTAAGCCTCTGAGACGTGTGTTAAGGCTTGTGTACCTCTAAAATATATTAGGCTTCTAGGGTTTAGAAAGCTTGTATTATTCAGATGTTGCTTTAGGGCCTTAAAACAACATCTCAAATAGCTTTGCCCAGCTTTTACTAAGACCTGGTGTTGCCCAATCGCTAAATAAGAACTTAGTGTGATTAAATTAAAAGTGTCATTAAATAGTTTTGTGTTGAATACTGTAAAAACTCGGCGTAGAACTTATTTGGGCTCCTGCAGTATTAAAGTGTAGAAAGTATTATTAAGTTTGTCCAAATTACTTGTAATTAAGTCTTAGTTAGCGCAGTGGTGGCGCAGTGCTATTGGCCGCGACTTACAAGTTGCAGGTCGTGGGTACGAACCCAGGTAGGCGGTTTACTTTGTATGAATTATTTCATCACCACTTCTCTCAAAAACGGTGAACAAAACATCGTGTGGAAACCGGCATGTCCTAGAATCAAAAATTCGAAGACGTGTGACATCCACCAAACCTCAGTGGGACCGCGTGGTGGATTACGGCCCATTCCCTCTCACAGAGAAGAGGCATATTGCCCAGCAATGGGAACACTCATAAGGTAATGATGATGATAAAGTCTTAATTTAATTTGATTTTTAGGGTTCCGTACCAAAAGGGTAAAAACGGGACCCTATTACTAAGTCTGTCACCAGGCTGTATCTCATGAACCATGATAGCTAGACAATTGAAATTTTCACAGATTATGTATTTCTGTTGCCACTATATCAACAAATACTAAAAACATTATAAAATAAATATTTAAATGGGGCTACCATACAACAAACTTCATTTTTGTGCCGTTTTTTACGTTAATGGTAAGGAACCCTTCATGCGCGAGTCCGACTCGCACCTGGCCGGTTTTTTGTACAGATAAGTAGTCCCAGAGTTTCATTTCACAAACAACGCTGAACACCTTGTTGGTATTTAGAAATGCAGCCGAGAACTTACAATTATCACATTTCATTTGAACCCTGCCATGAAATACTGACCTGACCTATAAGCTTTCATTACCTGTGGGTGGGTTAAGTTGGTGCTAAGTGATGGTGGACTTTTCGTACACGTATCAACACTTTATTGACCTATCAATGCTTGGATCAACAAAAAGTTCCTATTCGCAGCAAACCATCTAGATCGGTATCGCCACTTCTAGTAAATCAACAGATAGTTCGTGATCCCAGAGTATGGCAGTACGCACGTATGCGATAAATCTGCGCAGGCGTCGCTCACACCGCGCCGATCACTGCGCGCGCGCACCTCTCACACTGACACACGCGTGTTAATAGACATCGAACTAACACCCGCCGATGTTATCAGTTCTATAGAAACGGTCGCGGCTCATAGAGACGTGCACCTGTGTCTTTGTCTGTCCTCCTAAATCATATCGCGTCACAGGAACCCTTTGCTCGATTCTCCACGGACAAACGCCGAGGCTCCGGCTCCGAACATTGTTCCTATGATTTATGTGGGACGTGGAGCTGATTCAATGCTAGAAAGGTGTTGGAAATAAGTTCACGGTGTTAATTAGCTGCGTGGAACACACATTATCTGTAAGAGCAGCACGACTGATTTAGACTCGATCGGTATTTAGAATGGATCTGAGAGCATCCTGGAATAGAACACCGCCAGCGTCTTATTAGCCCACTTGTTACTGAATAGTTAGAAGGACATGACATTATGCAGTGGCTGAGCTCAAACGATCACCTTCATATTAAGTGTTATCTTGCCAGGATGCGTCATTGTTGCATTGCAGCTGAAGTGCTTTGCGTCATAGAACTATTCTAAAATATAAATACCTAATCCTGTATTTGGTATTAATAAGACAGGTTTAAAGTAGGTATTTGCAGGTATTGTGATAGTTCAACTACATAACGTTATAATATGACGCGAACGTTGCATCATTACAATATATTATTGTTGGTTCTTTTTGAAGAGTATGTGTTGTCGGTAGGTATCGGTAAGAATTCAGAGTGACGTGCGCAAGCAACGTCTTTCACAACTCATCCATATTTGATCTGATCTGCGTTGTAGATGCGCTGACGCCCGCGCCGGTCGCCGCAGCCTCCCTCGTCTCATTGATATTCTTGTTTGTCAAATCAATTGTCAAGGTACCTACCTACCATAGGTACCCACTGCTCTGACGCACTGTTACTAACACTCCAATGTTCCAAAGAGTGACACTTATTGATTGCCTCCCCCATTACAATTCAATAAAAACCCAAATGAAATTAAAATATATTAACTTCAACACTTCGAATTCGAACGCTTCTCATAATGCTATTCACTGGATTTGAAATGATAGTGAGTCGGTCAGTCAGCACCCTCCGGGACTGGCATTGACCCTTGTCTGCGGCTCATTCAGCCCTGGATACATACTGCCAGGCGGTGACGGCAATGCGCCGCATTATGCAAACATTTCCCGAATATTAGTGCAGCTACCCACTGAACCTCTCCACAATGTACTGAGCTTGCGTAGCAACCACTGCCGAAGGACTTCTCCATAATGGACTAAATGTTTTTTTTTTTCTTTATAAATAAAATATTTTTATCAATAGCAAGTAGCTGAATATTTTTACAAGAATAAACGTTCTCTGTTTTCAATAATAAGTATTTAAACTCCGGTTGATCTGAAGGATTGCCGTACAGCATATTGCACCAGGCACGTAAGGAAGACGGCTCTGTTCGTAATTTGCTTGCTTGTTGGTATTGCATCGTAAAAGGGTATGCTTATAATATCATCTTAAGAACTACATATTTCGTGTCAATCACGTCAAACTAATTCCAAGACATCTATTTCCATCGTTCCACTCACAATATTTATATTATGTCAATTTGCTTTACCAGTAGGGCAATATATTGCAGATTCAAACACCATTAAATATAAAGATTAGTTCCAAGAATGGCTTTGTTTACAACGTTGAGAGATTACTGTTATTACAGAAACGAATGGCTATGTCATCGGCACATCGAGGGTGCGCAGATTCGGGGAAGCAGCGACCTTCAGGTGAGCCGGTAAAAAACGCTCCGCATAGTCCCGCTACCTGTCACCCTCGCGAGCACCCTCACCGGGCACAGGGCACACGGCGCCCGGCGTACCTGCCGCTGCTGCCGGTCTCAACGCCGCGCTACACGTGTTATCTGATGTTAACTCGTGTTTTTTACAACGATATGTATCATCTACAGTTGGACAGTTTTTGTGCACGTCAATATCCGTGGTGCACGTTTTGTACCGTGACTGATTTGTACGGCATCCGGGAGTGTGACTCCGCGGACGTTTAAATTATGATAAATTAAACTGATGGTTTGTCGTCAGTTCATTTGAAATCACCAGTCTATCGTTTAGTTTTTTATTATTTTTATCTAAACAAAAGTGTGCATAGTCGCAGTGTGGGACAGCCAGCTCGCAGCCGCGGCAGAACCGCGGCGGGCGAACAAAGCACAGCGCACAATAGCTGACCCGACCTCGTCTCACGCTACCTAAAAAAATCAACGAATTATGTTTTAGGAAAAAAAGCAGTTGGAAATATGTGACAGGAGCAATTTCTTTGAGTTGTCCATAGAAAAGGATCGCAGCGTGATGTATGGCGGGCTGTTGCCATGATTTATACACACCACACACTGCCACGCACTTCATAACGTGGCGATAAAGATGAGTGTGGCTGGGAATCTATAGCGCACATAGTAACATGTCAGGTGCTGTACAATGCGCGCACGGTGACATGAACATGTGCGAGGACTCTGAACTCAGAGCTTGTTAGAACTGCATGCGATTGAATGATCGTTAATTTTTTTATCCGTTTGTCAAGGTATCCCTTAAGTCGTCCCGAAGAACGTCCACTGCTGGACATGGCCTCCCTCAGGCGTCGCCACATTGACCGATCCCGTGCGTCTCACATCCAGCGTACTTCCGCAACCTTACCCAGGTCATCGGTCCACCTAGTAGGAGGCCTTCCAACGCATCATCTACTGGTTCGCGGTCGTCATTCCAGAACTTTTCAGCCCCATCAGCCATCCGTTCTGCGAGCAATGTGCGACGCCCACTGCCACTTAAGTTTGGCAATTCTTCGGGCTATGTCGGTAACTTTAATTCTCCTGCGGATATCCTCATTTCGGATGCGTTCATGCTAGGCAACTCCGCATAGCCTTCTCCATTGCCCTTTGAATCACTTTAAGCTTTCTGATGAGGCCCAATTTGAGCGTTCACCATGACCTTGCTTTTGTCCATTTTCATTTTAAGACCCACTATTTCGTAAGCTCTACTGAGGTCATAGAACATTGTATTGAGAATCTCCATGGTCTCAGCAGTGACCACTATCTCGTCGGCAAACTAAAGGTGAGTGATGTATTCGCCATTAATGTTGAAGCCTAGCCCCCTCCAGTCCAGAACCTTGACGACATTCTCCAGCGCAGCAGTGAACAGTTTCGGAGATATGACGTCTCCCTTTCTCACTCTGCGCTGGAGAAGGATGGGTTCCGAGGTCTGATCCTGAATATGGACTGACATGGCGGCGTTTTTTTACAAACACTTCAGCACCTCGATGTACCGGTAGTCGATCTGGCACCGTTGGAGAGACTGAAGTACAACTCAAGTCTCGATCGAATCCTAGGGTTTCTCGTAGTCCACAAACGCTAAGCAGAGAGGCAGTATATACTCGTCGGTCTTCTGTATAACCTACCGCAGTGTATTATTTATTGTGTCAGAAATCTCTTGAAGTCCAGCAGATAAGATTACCAACGCTTGGCAGGTTTACAGCGTAATCATGCGGCAATAACTTTTCGTACTTAGTGATCAGACGCAATCACGGCGCCGCACATTCGTCTGTCATGTACCGAGCTATACATACAGACATACACGCATAAATATAGCGTGCTATGATTAGGCGGGATCCAGTAAATCAATGTTGTCTTACGTATTGCTCATCTCGATCTGTGATTACAGTAGCTGAATATTTTCATAGAGTGGCTAGTGTCTTACTCGGGCGGCGCGCTGCGGGAGGTGGATGCAGGCAGCGTAGTGCTAGTGAATTAATTTTATAAATTATATTATTGCCCACCTTTTCGTAATATTAGTTGAATATGATACCAGGGCAAACTAATAACAAAGGACTTGGAATTCTGCAAACCAATTCTGTTTTATTATAATAAACAGCTGTTCCGCAGTATGCATCGATGTTGTAATTAGTGATGACTAAATTTGGAAGACTTGTCTCTCTTTCACAGTGCAAGATTAGCAGAGTCATCATCTCTGGCTAGTTCCCGGCGCGCGTCAGTTAGCTACGCCACATCAGTCTTCCGGCTGGGAGGGCGCGCGGGGGGAGGTAGTTACTGCCTAACTAACTATAAATTACAAGGTTACACCAATTAAGATAACGCTCCGCACGCATTGTAGACACACTGCAACACGCGACCTCACACCGGCAACTATCCGGTGTACCTACACTCACCTGCCTTATACAACCGCCTTCATGGAAGATAACAATAGCGTGGTGCGGAGTGCGGGTACCTCTCCACCACAAAAGGGTCGTCGATAGCGTGGAAGTTAAAATATCCACTCGTAATGTATGAGTGAACAATCGACAATACCTTGGATTTAAAACAAAAACATGAGTTATATGAACAGAACGGTCGGCGTTCATTGTGCGGGTGCCCGATGGCCGGGTGGCTCGGGAGCCATAAGTTACATGCGTATGAGCGGCGGCGCATCGTTACACGAAATAAAAGAGACGCGGCGGAACAATAGCGCGGTCAATACGGTAGCGGCCATTAGCATATCGCGCATCGACTCCCGCGCCGCCCCGAACCGCCACATGCCGCCGCAGGGCTGCTGCACGCTGCACTGCCGCTGGCAAGACAGTCCATTATGCAGAGCCAGAAATTCGCCACGTCCACGGCGCCGTCGTTCGGCGGCAGCGCACTTAGCTTGCATGTTTTGGACCACAGCTCCGCATCCACACTCGCTGTCTCAGTGGTAGAGAAAATGTCCTTTGACAATTGCAAGACTTATATCAAATTGACCACAACAAGATCAGTTGTTGAGTTGAGTCGTCTGTAACTCTGTTTAGATAGATTTTTAACCGACTTCCCAAAAAGGAGGAGGTTCTAAGTTCGACATTATGTTTGTTTTTTTTTTTTTTTGTTTATGTTCACCGATATCTCCGTCAATGGCGGACCGATTTTAAAAATTCTTTTTTTTATTTTAAAAAGTATGATTCGAAATTGGTCCCATTTTAATTTGGTGAAGATCTGATGAAGAACTTCGGAGATATACAACAGAACTCTTCAATAAATAACGGCAAATCTCTCGGGATTGCTGCAATCGCATGTCTGTTTCTTGTTTATACCATTTCATAACATAACATCACGCCAGTACGCTCTTAAGGGGTACGCAGATCTCTCATTTCACCGGTTATGTTCAAGTTTCATGAAATCTATTCTGGCGTTATAGTTACCTTACTAACTTGCCTATTACGTAAGTACAACAAAAAAGTGAAAAATAAAAAAACTTTTTTGCAAAAAAATACTACCGACCTCCAAATACAAAACTACAAAGTGAAAAATAACTTTATTTTTTGAAGTCGGTGTCCATAACGCAAAAAAATGGTACCTACGAAAGACACCGACTTCAAAAAATAAAGTTATTTTTCACTTTGTAGTTTTGTATTTGGAAGTCGATAGTATTTTTTTGCAAAAAAGTTTTTTTGTATATTGTTGTGCAATATATGAATAAAAAATCAAGAATAACATTTTGAATTTAATTCATTTAAAAAAGAAAACAAACTGTGCCTTGTTTGGGCTAACTATTTTTTACTCGACTAACGCTGGAGGCACATTATTTTACTTAAATTGAAACCATTGCGGATTGCACACGTGATTAATTGCATAGCATTTTTTATCATTATTATTGATAGACTCGTGTTTGACCACCATCACACCTTATATTAAGCGATGATGTGCTCGACGATGAAGCTCGCCAAGAAGTAACCTATTCACACTTGGCTTTAAGACCCTCAGATTGTAGATATCGGGCAACATAGGCTCGAGTTTTAGTTCATCTATGAGTTCAACATTAGACAAATTAATTCAAGTTTAACTCTAACAATTCTTTTATCCCTAACTAGATGAAGTATTCCCGTTTGAGCACCTTAGGGTACTTATGCTATGAGCACCAAAGGTATTCTCATTTGAGCACCAATCAATATAATAGCTTGGTGCTCAAAGGCGACCAATAAATAAAATTAGAGTTTAGCTTCTAGTGATGGGTAGCGGAATACTTCACCTAGATTTATTGGATTTCTGAATCAGTCGTAAGTTCGTAACTGGCTGGACGCCTCAGGGAGGAAGTCGAGACTAACCGCGGCGCAGTTGGTGTGATGACCAGAGAGGTTTTGAGAGACAGGACAGGCCATTGCAAAAAAAAAAACTAGAACATGTTTGATTTGTGGAGTGGTGACAAGCAAGGTGTAACCGAACTAACTAAACATTTCGAGAACGGAAATCTAAGAAGCAATTGTTTTTTCGCGATGTTAGGTTTGATCAGATACTATAAGTTATCTTAACGACCAGTTTTATGACCCCTTTTCAGGCTATTAACTTCAAAACTTTCGCGTTTCATAATTGAGAAACAATATACCACGGGTATTTAACGCGATGATTTCGATTCATTTATTTACCTATTTCACCCGACATTTCGGCCGTGTTGCAACGACCGTGGTCCCGGGTAGACATCATCATCGCGTTAAATACCCGTGGTATATTGTTCCTTTTCAGGCTTTCAGTAACTTCAGTGCCACGTTGCCGAGGACCTGCCTACCTGCGCACACGCCGCCGCCACGCGCCAGCCCTGCGGCACAAATACAACAATACTTGTTTATCGTAGCACACACGATATTCTCACTAGCTTTTGTTCGCGAACTTATTTGTAGTACTTTTTATTAGGCTTATCATCTGAAAAGAAATACAATATACCTATTATCGTTTCATCGATTAGTAACTTGAAGTACCTATGTAGATAATACCTTCTCTCAAACATAATGTCTGATTTTAATACCTTGATTTTGCTACCGGGAACTCCGGTTCCCGGTAGCCAACACCACGTTCCTGACAAAAATACTTTGCTGCGCGCGAAATATATACACAAACAAAGGAGGAAACATATTTGTGAGCTGGATGACTTAAACCATATTATCATGACAAGTTTCATACCCTATATTGAATTTCTTACTTATCATCTTAAAAAAATTAATGACCTTAATATCTTAAAAATTAATGAAAGAACGAATATAAAGAATATTCGATCTGTAACAATTAATAAAGGTAACCCAGCCAATGCGACCTCGTTACAGTACTTTATGTATGAATGACGTGACAAACGCCCGCACAAAGCACTCGTGACAGCCGCGACTGCGCTCGGTCCATTATTACCCAATATTCCCCGTAAAATCGCAATGCCAATGTGTGTGTGCAAAATGACGCTTTGTTTGTAGTGGCCTCTCTGTCTGTGACGCGCCGTCGCATACGTACTTTGTGGTTACGGTGTCAAGACGCTTCAATGATACCACATTTCTTGGAATCTATTATGATATTTATGTACCTAAGCTATATTTCTCGGAAAACATTAACTTACTTCCAGTTAGGGAAAAACATACCTATGTATAAATATATCGCTTAACCGGCTAAAATCCGTAATTACCGAAACAGTTAAAAAGCCATTGTGTCTCGCATGGAGCCACGTTTCGGGCACTCAACGAGTTAAACGAGAAAGAAATTTCAACCTTAACCCATGATCATATTTATAAGTGTTGTGGGCAGAGCGGCTTCTAGCTTAACCGCATACTGCTCATATACCTGCACAGTTTGCACAAGGAGCGATGCCTGCCTATCTGACCTCCATAACCCAGCTACTGGCTAACACAAAACCCCTCATTAAGATTCGCTGCCGACTTTCACAGATCTACAAAGAGACACGGCCAGAGCGATCTTGCTACTTAAAGGATGGCCACCCATCCACAGACTAACCTGGACCTCGGCTACTGTAGCTTAGCCTCAGATGGTCCTTGTTTTTGATAAGCTCCCAAATGTTTAACTACTCACCTACCATACCCAATACCCATAACAAAGACGTATTGAGAACTTTCTAACCCTTAGATGCAGAGTTGTTCTGCCTATCCAGGTGTCAATACATTAAAACTAGGTAAAAACAGATCGGTACCGATTTGTGAGGGTGTCAACAAGATTATACACACGTTACGCGTAGGCAGTACGTATGACCGGCTCGTGGCGGGGCCGGCTGTCAATAAAAAATGACGCGAGTTGGCGTCACGTGGACCAACGTGACACATTATCATGCATTAGAATTGAGTGACAGCGCCCGGAGATTTTCCAGAATAATCCATATGTTCCATAGGCATGAGGCGAGTCCTTCAGGCACCCGCTACGTGCCCTATTTGTGAGTACCTACCTGCGCACGTGACGCAAGCCATGACGTCGGTACGCACGGTACTGGCGCAGGCGCAACGAAGCACATGCACATGGACGTGGTGTTCTTGAACCAACAAAGCAGACACGTGTACCTAAACACCAAATACTGGCAGAAAAAATGCCCCTATTACATAAAATATTATATTTTATGCAATATATAAAAGAAAGACACAAAAAGTACCAAGCACCCATAGAGCTGATAGAGAAAAATATTGAATGTTGTACTTACTTGAAACATGAAACACAAAGTAAAGTAATGCGTATGCAACACGCGCCTGTATCACACACTAACTACCAAACGACTGATTAGTCTTAGATAAAGAACGTCTTACATGGGGAACGTGTAGATTTTTAATGTTTATTTGTAATGAGATGTAACAAAAAACTGTGATGCAGCGCTAACATTGTGTCGTAAGAAAAACTAACTCGCTGATATCGATATCGGCATCAATCAGAAAATTACTGAGTCTTGAAGAGCATCAAGCGCGAGCTTTTTGCCGGCCGTGGCCCCGAGTAATTCCCAAAATGGCCCCTACTCTAATGTATAATTCAATCGATTTCATTAGTTGGAGTTTTTCAGCGTCGCCGGGTCACAACAATACATACATATGTATGGGCCGCTCTAATAAATTGGTCGGAGCCGAGTTTTTAGCGTCGTCTGGTCCGCGGGCGCTCTCCTCGCGTCCTGCTGTACGTACTGTATGATCGCCCGACGCTCATCATGGCGGCAGTAAGTAATTAGCACTCCGTCACTTCTTGCAGCACTCGGCACTCGGCAGACTGTCCGCCTGTCTGCAGGCGCCTCACGCACCGATCACTTATTAATTATCGTCGCTAAGAATAACTTAACGAATGTAAAAACGTACGAGCGGTATCAGATCATAGAGGTCCTTATAGGTGAAGTACAATTAACACATGGAGTTCATTCAATCCGAGTCTCTGACACCGGCTCACCGCGACCGCGACCAGCCGCTCAGCCTGACTCTCCTCGCCGGCTCTGACGGACGACTAATAGAAACCTTGGCAGCTACGTGAACATAAGGGATGAATAAATTGTTTAGTTAAAACTTTCCACTTGTTTGTACTCATTTCAACGGATCTTGTGCAAGGATGAGTGCAGGCCTGTAACGCCCGTCACCACACGGGTTCATAACGGTTTCAAGTATTGGACATTAAATTAATGAAAATAATGACTCTTCTGGAGTCGGAAAAAATGGAAAGCCCTATCCAGAATGACAAAACTCCGCCTGTTGTCCTATATCATACAACCATACCATTCTACATCATTGTATCATACACTTATCATCTCGGTTATAAGCCGCAGATACAAATGCTGGAACCTTAGGGCACACGACAACGAGAAGAAACAAACTCTTAAGATACATACATAATAATGATAAGATGTAACCAGAAAAACCAGGAAACGAGACTGAATTCCCAGCAACATTTTCTCTCAACATGACGAAATAGTTACTGTTCTGCGGGTAGAGGAGTTAAGTACGGATCCCTAACAGATAGCGCTGACATGCAAATTCCTTCGTGTTTACGCCAAGCGCATAGAAACTGCACCGATGACGTCAATCCAGCCACGAGCCGCCCGCGCCGCCCGCGCCGACCTCGACGCATCGTAATTGGATATAAGCGTTAACTTATTATTAATAAGTAAAATGATCATTCCATATCCTAGCATCGAATAGGTAGCACCAATTTTAATGTAACAATTTCATTTTAATAAAATTAGTTTTAAAATCACTTTGTTTTTTCTATCCACCGTCTGCAGATTACGTAATTTGCTTGTAAACATAGCATAGTAATGCAGTCGACCGCTGCGCGCTGCTACGATTTTTTCGTATTTGCACCACTTATGTACTTTCTCAGTACTGTGTGAGTGTAGTGAGTTATACAGATGGCTGTAATTATTTTCTTGCAGTAGGTAATTGGGTGGGCAACTGGACACTGAGCTCAAATACGTTACTAAAATTTTGCACTATTTATTTATTATTATTATTTATTTTAAGGAAAGCTTACAGACTAATAAGCATCATAAAAAAATCGTGGGTAAGGAAAATGGCTAACACAAGCATCCACATCCGCATCGCGTTATAAATAATAATTTGTGTTGACTTGTCTAATTCAATTCAAATTCAAAATTATTTATTTGCCAACATAGGTAGGTAAAGAAAGATGTTATGCATGTTTTTTTTTAATGTTCTCCAGACTCTGCCGTCATATGGGTATGCAAAATCTTACACATAAATTACAACCTAGTATCAAAATACAATAAGTATTTAATATCAAGCCGAATAACAATAAATATTACAAAATCATTAAACCATTTTATTTTTAATGTTACTGAGTACCCAGTAGCCAAACATTTTATAAATGACAGAGTAGATAATGAAATCAATGTCGATAAAATAAATAAAAGTCCTACATACTCAGAGCAATGACTATTTATTCTAAAGCATTGCTCTGAGCCTACATAAATAATAAATGAGAGTATGTCATTACTATTGTCATATAATATATACATACTCCTTCACACTGTTATACGCCTTATCAGTCAGAAACTCCTTTTTGTCGATATCTGTAATACAACATGGCAATATATTAAAAATCTTGGATGTCATACAATAAACACTGGAGCCCATTAAATAAGTTCTGCATGGTGCAATCTGAATTTTAGCATTATTCAGAAGTATGTATGTATACTCACTTATAACTTCTAAACTGCTTATTATAATTTGACAAACGAGTGTTGTTGGAAGCGTATTGTTTATCCGCTGGTTATAGGATATGCATTGTCACATTAAATCCAATATGGCGCCCTCTAGGAGGCCTGATGTCAAGGACAAAAAGTATTATATATCAATATATATATATAAATATATACATATATAAATATATATATATATCATTTACGAAACGAAAATAACTGGCTTTCTTTCTATGAGAGAGAGAGAGATAGACAGAGATACACGCGCTCGCCGCACGGCTTACAACTATATCAAAAAGTGTCGTTACAACTTTTGGTCTTAATTTTTTCCGTCTAGCCCCCTTTCGCAACGCGCGATAAGGAACTTCGTTCCAAAAATTGAAAATGTCGACTCGTGCAACATGTTACGAATACTAATATGAAGCATAACACTTACATTAAATAAACAAAAACTAGTTTGCACTCATTCCCGACTGCCGCCAAAATATTCTCTGCTCAAATTGTATGTGCGCTGGAGTAAGAGAGTTCGACTTCCATCAAGTGTGTTGGTAATCTATTGAAAGCTATAACGATACGTATACAGAAGGCGTGACGCCTGTAGTTTGTCGATGCGCATGCTGCCTGCAGGCGAGGCCGTGTTCGTAGGCTGCCTTGGTTAGCCGTTCGCTATGTTTGCCAAAAATATATGTCATGAATTTTACGTGTTACGTGCAACGGTAAAAAATGGTATCGCTTACATCGCGATTCCGGAGCGTTCCCATAACAGTTGGATAAAAAAGCTCACATAATACAAACATTAAGAGATCCCGAACGGAAAACAGCAATCCGAGTCACGCGACCGACGAACGAGCGACGGATGATCCGGCGACTTTTTTACGACAACAAAACATTGCGGAAGTTATGTTTCAAGGGCATTACGCACAGATCATTAAACAGCATTCTCTTCTCCTAAGTGAAAGAGCGGCTATATTTATTACAGTACGCTTTGACAACCCTGTCCGGCGGCGGCGGCGGTGGAGCGACTCCCCCTCGATGCGCCGCTCGACCTAATCTCGACCACAAAGGACACAGTTTAAAGTCGCTTGTTGGGTGGCGAGCAGAGCGCCGTGAGGACACATTCGCAGAGGGTTGTCGGCCGAGAGAATCATCTCGTGAAAAGTTATTCTGTCATTATTTTATGACGTCTTCATCGAGGGCCGCCTCGCATCGGTCACGGCGCGCGCGCCACCCATCCGAACCCGTGCAAGTGATTCATAGTAAAGTAGTTCCAAAGAGGGCAGAACGCCGTTATTGTTTGTTCTGTCGTGTAGATACTAATGCTATAAATTAATGCTATAAATTAATGTTCACGAGCTGAGGCGGATTATTTGAAACCAATGTCGGGGATATAGTAAATATCTTATTTACTTTCTGCCTGACATTAGTTATGTTCAACAGAAACAGTGCTGCTCTATGTTACCTATTATGGTCAATCGGTAAATATGGTCACTTGCTGATATCTTAAAGTTTTGTACCAGAAGCTATATAGCACCATTTGTAGACAGCTTATCAACAAGTAAATCAACATATTGTGATTTGTTATACGGGTAAGTCAACAAGTAATTTAATATATTTTAAGGTAGAATTAAAATAGACGAGAATTAAAAGAAAAATATACGAGACATAATAAAAAAAAATACGACCATGTCTCTCAGTTCCGCAAGGAGCTGAAGGGGCTCCCTATCCGCCTTCGCAGGAACACTCGAGTATTATGTCTCCTCTTCAACATCCTCTTTAACCCTATTTACCCCAAATATCTGCGCGATCACTTCTCCTTCACTCGTCCTGCCGATGTCCCGTGTAGATCCCACCTTAAGTATCACCTAAACTGCCCATCCCATAGTACTAATTTCTATTCCCACTCCTTCTCTGTTCATGAAGTACGACTGTGGAACTCACTTCCACCTAAAATTCATGATTCCCAAAATGTTTTTTAATTCAAGGAACAAGTCAAAGATCATTACCTCTCCACCATATTGCAATTATTTTATATTATTATGTATGTATTTTATCTTCTATATATTTAGGTATGGTATATGTTTTATTTATACATAATTAGTAAAGTTATATAGTTGTGAGTCTATTTTAAGTTTCCTTATTTCCTTCTACACACTGTGTCTTCGTATATCATCCAAATTTCCTGTCGCAGGTCTGCTGGCAGAAATTTCTATTGAAATAAGCAGTAACTTTGTGCTCTTATATGTGTATTTTTTCTACTCTCTGTTAAGTGTTTTGTGTGTACATAAATAAAGAAAAAGAATATTATTTATATATAACGTAGCTCTAAATATGGTCATATTGTTTCCAGTAGCACCACATTGTATCCAGTAAGAATGCGACGAATTTAGATATGGCTAAGATAACTATGTGTTCGGTATCCTGCTACTATTATAAACACGAAAGTAATTGTGAAATTTACAAGAAGATACGGAATCGCTGCGGTCGTCTGTTTAGGAATGCAAAAAGGCGCCACATTCATAACTCCATTGATAACTTCAACCCAACACAATTCATCTTTGCCCTAACGGCCGAACGGTTAAGATTACGTGAAATTTTGCTCTATTGTTAAATTCAAAAGTTAAGTGAATTTGGACTTGATTTTAATTACAAATTATTCCGAGTGATGCAATTATCATCTAATACGTGTGATTCATGTGAAGAAGTACTAAACAGTGTTTAACTGGACCAATTTTTGAAGTGAAGTGATAAAAAATTTAAATCTCCGCTGGTCAAACGGTGAGCGAATGACTAGTCATTTTACGCGCAGTGTATGCTAATCTCACGGTTACGCAGCGCGCATAGGTAACATTTCGGCATGCGCCTACGCTCAGTGACGCATGCGAGCGCTCGCGCCAAAGAGTTATTGTCGTAGACGGTGCGGTGTATTTTACGCTGCCTCAGAGAGGACGATAACTAATTCGCCTCGCGAAATATTAGACCACCATCGGCGCAAAGTGTGAATAAACGCCACTTGTCAATTCTTTTTATATTACACCAACTGAGACTCATTAATCAAAATGTCAAGATCTCCTACCTCATCTGCTTCATCCCCTAATGTGACTAGCTTGGAGAGTAAGAAAAGAAAGAAAAATGGCAATTCTAGGCAAAGGAATGTGAAGAGAAAAGAATCTGAATGTGAAATGGCAACCGCTATTTGCGACCTCACTCAGGTTATGGACAAGAGACTGGGCGAGTTACGGAGTTATTTCGATGGCGCTATGTCAAAAATCGCTAATGATATTGTGTCCATTAAAACCGATCTGGCTACAGTTACTCAAGTTACTACTGATATAAAAAGTGAGATGAATTCTCTGAGGTCTGAACACGTAAAATTAAAATTGCACGTGACCGCGCTGGATGAAAAGCAAGACAGGTTGAAGCAGGATGTCGTCTCCCTGCAGAAATCTCTTCAGTTTGCATCGGACCAGCAAGACGACTTGAAAAAACAGGTGAACTCGTTTGGTGAACAGTATACAGAAGTTCTAAATGACACAGTAGTTAAGTTGGAGGTGAAACTCGATACACTAGAACAACAGGCTCGTCAATGTAACTTAGAATTATGTAACATCCCCGAAAAACGCTCTGAGAATTTGATTACGCTTATGGAAACTATTTGTGCAAAAATAAATTGCTCGCTGAGTCAGAAAGACATTATAGCCATTCATCGTGTACCGCATGCACAGAGACAAAACAATAAACCGAAAAATATTGTTGTAAAACTTGGTTCCCGAGTACTAAGAGATAATATCCTGAGTGCATTTCGACTGGCAAAGGGTTTAAGAACAGATGATCTTGGTATATCTGGCGCGCCACAGTCGATTTACATTAATGAACACCTGACATTAAAGAACAAGCAGTTGTTTCGCGCCTGCCGAGAAGCTGCTAGCAAAAATAAGTTTAAGTACGTGTGGGTTAAACATGCTACAATTCTCGTACGGGAGGCTGACGGGTCATCAGCAATCGCCATACGATCCCATCTGGACATTCCTAAAATTAAGCCAGGTGCCTCAAAACATCTTATTTAATTATTTCATTGCCCACTTATATAAATATTGGAATGAAAATTTTGTCTTTTTTATGTTTACTTGTATATTCAGGATTATTGTTATTATTTCGCTTTTTTCGTGTATATGTACTGATGAATTCTACAGTTCGAATTGCTTTTTGCAACCCTCTAAATATTTTTTGAAAACTTTAAATCGCTTTTGTATGCTGGTGACTTTGTGGTCGTATCTGTGGTCGTTACATAATGTCATATTAATTTTTATTAATACTAACTACAATCTAAACTTTAGCTACTATTCTGAACTTAATAAACTGTTTGACATATATTATTTTAGACCCTACTCTACTACCAATGGATGAACTGACTATTTATTATCAGAATTGTAGGGGTATTCGGACTAAACTCAATATGCTGTATATGAATATACTATCAAATTGTTATGATATTATAATCTTGACAGAAACATGGCTCACTCCTCAGATTCTCGATGATGAGTTTGTAGACAACCGCTACGTAGTTTATAGATGTGATCGGGACCGTATTGCGACCAACAAAAAGGAAGGTGGCGGCGTTCTCGTGGCGGTGCTAAAAGACTTACGATCCACCCTCATACCGCTTGATCCGCCAGCTGCATCTCACATTGAACAGGTTCTTATACAACTTCCGGGTAGTAACGTTGACAGTAAGTGTGTCATATGCGCTGTATATATTCCCCCGAAATCCTCCGACGAAACATACCTGTCACACTATAACCATTTGCATGATATATTGGATAGATTAAACATACATTTATTCTATATGTTTGGCGATTACAATTTGCCTAATATAAATTGGCTTCCAAGTAATGACGGGGACGCTACAGCCCTACAATGCAATGGTAATAACTCACTGAGCGAACATATGAGTAACTTCATGTCATTACTCAATGCCGCTCAGTTTAACCATATCCTAAACCACAAAGGTCGCATCTTGGATCTGCTAATAAGCAACACAAACTGCATCGTATCCATACCGACATGCACATTACTTCCAATAGATGATCATCACCCTCCATTTTATACGACAATTGCCCACATGTCTAAAAATAATAAAAATCTCTTGCAAGCGAAAAGATTAAAATATAATTATTATAAAGCAGACTATGAGCAGATCAATCGCGACTTGTGTAAAATTGACTGGAATCAGACTTTTAATGGGCTCTCAGTGGAGCAGTGTGTCAGCACATTTTACAATAATATTTTAGGTACAATAAAAACCTATACTCCAACAAGCCATTCTAAGTCATCAAGATTCCCAGTCTGGTTTTCCAGAAAACTAATACGAATATTTAAGAGTAAAAATAAGGCATGGATTAAATGGAAAAAGTATAATAACCTATTTGATTACGAGCAGTTCTCTTTTCTTAGGCAGAGTTTCCATATCGAGTGTAAACAGTGTTATAATCGATATATAAGTGGTGTCGAGGATAATATAAGGAAGAATGTCAGAAATTTGTGGAGTTATGTGGCTAATCGCAAATCCAATGGTGGTATACCGGCCACGGTATTTTACAAAAATATTAATTCCAGTGACCCGAATTCCATTTGTGATATGTTCTCTGACTTTTTTCGGTCGGTCTATGAAGCTACCACTTTTAGTGACAGTGATTGGTCGCCCCCCGAAATATGTTCAGACAAATGCGTTGTTATTGACAGTATCACTTTCAGTCCTGACCAAGTACTGCATGCTTTGAAGTCATTGGATGTTACTAAGGGCCCTGGCCCAGATGGGTTACCACCTTACTTTATTAGAAGAGCAGCTGATAGTTTGTACATTCCTCTAAGCCATATTTATAATAAATGCATTACTGAAGGTACATTTCCTGAAGTTTGGAAACAGGCCTATATAACCCCAGTACATAAAGCAGGTTCTAAACACGATGTTGAAAACTATCGCCCCATATCTATCCTGTCTGCCTTGTCTAAGGTTTTCGAGAGACTTGTACACAAAGCAATTTATCCAACCATTCATAACATTATTCTCACACAACAACATGGATTTGTTCAAAAAAGATCTACTACTACAAATCTAATAACGTTTACAGATTACTTGTTTAATAATATGGATGGAAAGGTACAAGTAGATGCGGTGTACACAGACTTTCGTAAGGCTTTTGATAAGGTGGATCATGAGCTGCTTCTCAGAAAGCTTGCGTATAATGGCATTCGTGGGGATCTGCTTCGCTGGTTTGCATCATATGTCTCAAATAGGACGCAAAGAGTTGTAGTTAAAGGCTATCGATCCAATTCAATCGGCGTTACTTCTGGTGTGCCACAGGGCTCTATTTTGGGGCCTCTTCTTTTTATTATTTTTATTAATGACATCGAGTCTTGTTTCATTCACTCAAAATATTTGCTATATGCAGATGACCTTAAAATCTACAGACCAATTCGTGACCATACAGATACTGTGCTACTACAAGAGGATCTTCACCGATTTTCTAGTTACTGTGTAGAAAACAAAATCCAGTTGAGCTCATCTAAGTGTGTGTCTATTACATTTACGAAGAAAAGAAACTTTATTAATAGTAGTTACACATTAGATAACACTATATTGCAAAAAGTTATGTCAGTAAAAGACCTGGGAATACTACTGGACTCTAAACTGCATCTTGATCAGCATATTCATAAAATAATAAGTAACGCTTTCCGTATGTATGGCTTTGTCATGAGAGCTTCCAGTGACTTCAAGCGCATAGATACCTACATGCATTTGTATAAGTCGTTAATTAGGTCACAACTCGAATACGCTGTACTTGTTTGGAATCCACTTTATAAGAAATACATCGACAGCTTGGAAAGAGTACAGCACAAATTCCTAAAAGCCCTAAAATATCGCTGCCGTCACGACTTCAGTTCGCCCAATTTACCCCACAGGAATATTGATTTGTTAAGCTTAGAATCTAGACGTCTTTTCCTAGAAACTATGTTTCTCTATGACTTATGTAATGGCAGGTATGACTGCATAGATCTTGCCAATAAGTTAAGCTACGTTGTTCCGAGGACTGTCATTGTACGAGGGGTGCGCGCACGTCCGCTATTCGCAGTCTCCTCCTGCCGCACCAACGCTGGAGTCCGCAAAAAAATACAATGACGTTTTTGTAGACTTGGACATGTTTACATTGTCATCGAATAAGTTCCGGATCTCCTTGATCAATTTAATTGGTGGCTTAAAAAAGTAAAACAAGAACTGTAGTTTTATCTATTTTAATTGAATTTATTATATTTTGTTTTTGCATGAATGTGGTATAATTTAAGAGTTTTGTTGTTTGTATTTTAAATATTTTAAATAATTTTAAATGTTTATCTTCTATTTATTTTTTTCTTAATGATCCTTTAGATTTTAAATACTTTTGATATTTGAATTGCATGCCAATTTTAATTACTATTGCATTTTAGTTATTTTTGAAATTTGTAAATTTAATTACTTTGACATTTTAGTTATTTTTGAAATTTAGGAATTTAATTCCTTTTACATTTTTGATTAAGTGCTTGCTTTATGAATTATAATTTACTTTGTATTTTGATTAAGTATTTTTTGGATTTTATCTTTGTATTGTTAAATGCTTTTTTATTGTTTTGGAATTTTGATCTTTTAACTTTTTTTTATTTTTGTTGCTCTCAGCCTCAGTCGTGGGCAATGTTAAAATTATTTAATTAAGATGTGGATAACGTCGTGGGCTACACATATGTTACTTTATTTATTTTTAATATTTTTTGTTTTGTATTTTTTTGTGTAACTGTTTGTTTTCCCAAAATAAATAAATAAATAAACACAACTATGGCAATTTTTGAAAACTCTTGGTATTGGCAAAGCCTCAAGCTAGAGTTCTCCCGATAATATGGAGCTCAACGCACTTAATGCGTACTTTTCTAAATCACCAATCACCCTTGACAACCATGATAAATCCTTAACTCTCTCTAATCACAACTCTCTAATCTTCCTATGCCAGCAATTACTTCTTTCTAGTTCCACCCAATTACTGAACTAGACATAAAGAAATGTATCCTGTCCATCTCCACTAAGGCGGTAGGAGACGATGGCCTTCAACGCCAAATGTTCTTGCCTATTTGGACTGAAATATTTCCTGTCGTAACTCATATTATAAATTTTTCACTTTCCAAAAAGTCTTTACCTACATCCTGGAAGAAGGTTAACTTCCTACCGCTTCCTAAAGTTTCAAATCCTTCCTTACCATCCCACTTCTGTCCTATATCCATATTCCCAATCCTTCCCAAAGTCCTCGAGGGTATTGTCCAGAAGCAACTGTCTTGTTATTAATTTGTCCTCTAATGGCCTGCTTGTCCTTACCAATCTGGTTTTAGACCTGGCCATAGTACTGTAACAACTCTTGTTAAAATAACTGTAGACATAAGACTGGCTATGGAGGTAAAATCTTTGACTGTATTGGTTTTACTGGATTTCAGCAGTGCCTTCAACTCAGTTGACTTTGACATCCTTTTGGGAATCCTTTCCTCCCTTAATGTATCTGCTCCCAGTCTGTTCAATCCGATGAGTGTTCATCTGAATGGTGTGACTTGACTGCGGGCGTTCCTCAGGGTGGCGTCCACTGTCCTCTTCTCTTCTCAAATTTTATTAATGTTAATATCACTAAGTTCCTAACTAAAGACTGTGGCTGCCATCAATGTGTGATGACCTTGAAAATATTAGCAAATGGGCTTAATCTATGGGCTCTTAATGAACCCAACCAAATCATAAGCGCTCATTGTTGGTGGTAGATACATACTCAACCTATTGGATCACCAGTCTCTCTCGCCAGTAGTTTATGGTACAGTGCCCTGTGCCCATAAATTACTCCAAGAGTGCATAAAAACTAGGCGTTCACATGGACACTATAATAACCTCTCTTGGGAGGTTCATATTGAGTAAGAGGGTCTTTTACTCTTTTCAGTCCCTTAAACGTATCTAAAAATTGTTACCATTTCACAGTAAGTTTACTCTTGAGGAATCCCTTCTTCTACCGCCCATAAACTATGTGGATGTCTGTTTTTAGATGCAACGGAGGTACTCCTTAATAAACTCGAGTGACTGCATCCGCTTCATTTCTGGCCTCAGCAAATACGACCATGTGTCGGCAATTCGGAACAGATTGAAGTGGCTGCTGATTCGTCGTTGTCGAGATACCCATGTCTCCATATTTATTTATTTATTAAAACTTTATGTGCAAGTACAAAGGCGGACTTAATGCCTTAGGCATTTTCTACCAGTCGACCTTAGGGCCATATCCTGCCCCTTCTCTATACAATCCTGCAGATTGTGCAGGATAGTATAATACTCCTGATATTAATACTCCTCAATACCTTCGTGAACGCTTTGAGTACCTTGTCCCGAGGGGTAAACCCTGTCGCACTGTCACTACTCTTCTCCTTCGCCCTCCACGACACACTTCCAGTCACTACGATGCCTCTTTCTCTGCTAATGCAGTGCGTCTCTGGAACTGTCTCCCACACTCCCTACGCGACAGGCCTTCTCTGGAGGTCTTGGAGCGGTCTTAAAGATCATTTCCTTACGCCATGACATAATATTAGTATGTATATAAAAATATGTATTCATGTAAGTATGTTTTATTTAATTCGTCTTATGTTATTTTAAAATTGTACACTGGAGCCTGCCCTCTGTAATGTTATCATTCTCTATCACACTAGGGTTTGCTGTAAAAGAACTTAACATTGAGATAAGCTCGCCTTTGTACATGTACTATATTAACACACATGTATGTAATGTTGTTTTTGGTGTACAATAAAGAATTAAGAAAGTTTGTGAGGATGGATGGATGTTTGTTACTCTTACACGCAAAAACTATTAAACGGGTTTTTATGAAACTTACAGAAATATCAGCGTATCAGAATAACACATAGGCTATAATGTATAAAGATACTAGCTTTAGCCCGTGCTCCGCCGGCGTAAAAAGTGTATAATATTATATAAGTTAGGATTGGGAGAAGTACTAATACCACGTGGGCGGCGCCGCGGGAGGCAGCTAGTAAGCTATAGCTTGAATAGTTAAATTACTGTAATAAAGCAAATTTAAATAAAAGGTTATATCGAAAGTGAACTGATTTGGTGATGAAGCTGAAAGGTAGGCACCGGAACTCCGTAATAAGTCAAGTGTATTCTATTCCCTAAATATGTATATTCTATTCTAGGTCGTTTGGCTTGGTGGAATTGTTATGAGAAGCCCCCTGGCTATAAATGATTTTCCTGGTAATATAAGGTAAGTGCCAAAAAAAAAATAACTTTTCAATAAAAAAAATAACCGACTTCCAACGCAAAACACTAAAAAAGCGAAAAATTACTTCCTTTAAAGGTTTAAAGTTAAAGGTGCTTTTACTCCAAGTTTCTAATTATTACCAACTTTTATGTGCCTTTAAGTGTAAATGTATGTAAAATTGTGTTTTTCCTAGGACTCTCCTCCTCTTAGTTTTTGATGTTATACTTATGCTATGATGCTGATGATACTTCCGGACTTCGTGGATGGCACCATCTATACGCAAGGCGCACCGTTATTATATACTTCTTTAACAGTGGCTTTGGTAACGCTGCTTTAAGAATATAGCCTACTAGCTTCCGCCCGCGGTTCCTACCGCGTGGCATTAGTACTTGATCCAATATCTTTCTTTATAAATGCCTATGTATTAGTCTGATGCTATAAGCCATATTAATGTAAGGTCATCATTAAAGAAAGAGTAACAAACAAACCTCCATCCATCCTCAGCAACATTCGTGGTAATAATAAGCAGTAGGTAGTACCTAGGATAGCTAACAAGATTCCCTGTCCGCAAGACAACTAAGTAATGTAATGTAAAGGATAACTTCTTATATATATATTTTTTTGTTTAAAACCCCCAACACATTTATCTTGCGAAAACACCCCGATTCAAACAGTAAAACGCCCATAACTTTTGTACGGCTTAAACGATTTTATTTAAATATAGCTAAGAACACTTTCGACAAAAATCACCTTTCAAACAAAAAAAAACTTAATCAAAATCGGTTCATCCGTTTAGGCACTGTGATGCCACAGACATGCACAGATACACAGCAACACACGTCAAACTTATAACACCCCTCTTTTTCCGGCGGGGGTTAAAAAGGAGAAGGTTTTATGTTCGGCTGTATGTTTTTTTTATGTTCATTGATTTCTCTGTCAATTGAGTACCGATATTGAAAATTTCAGCTTATGTTCCCGAATAGGTCCTATTTAAATTTAGTGATGATCTGATGAATAACTTCGGAGATATACAACAGAACTCTTCAATAAATAAATGACGACAAATCTCTCGGGATTGCAGCAATCGCATGTCTGTTTATTAACCAACTTTTTGTTTACACCATTTCACAACATTACATCACGCCAGTAAGCTCTAAAGGGGTACGCAGATGTGTACATTTCACCCTGGTACACTCTCATTCCACCGGTTATTTTAAATTTTCTTGTTATTCGGGTAATCTATTCTGGCATCACTTTGGACATTGTAAGTACCTTACTAGGTCTTACCCATTATGTACATACCACCACTAAAAAGTTAAAATGAAAAACATTTTACAAAAGTTCAGAAGTCGGTGTCAATAAAGGAAGAAACAAAAAAAAAGTTTATTTAAAAAAAATACTACCGACTTCCAAATAAGAAAACAACAAAGTGAAAAATAACTTTATCCTTGGTAGTCGGTGTCTTTGGTAGGTACCATTTTTTTGCGTTATGGTCACCGACTGCCAAAGATAAAGTTATTTTTCACTTTGTGGTTTTCTTATTTGGAAGTCGGTACCATTTTTATGTAAAAATGTTCTTTTATTTTTCGCTTTTTAGTTGTACCTACCTAATAGGCAAGTAGGTTGGTTAGGTACTTATAATGCCAGAATAGATTACCCGAATATCATAAAACAACATACCTAACCGGTGAAATGAGAGTGTACCAAGGTGAACTGTACACATCTGCGTACCCCTTTAGAGCATACTGGCGTGATGTTATGTTATGAAATGGTATAAACAATAAACAGACATGCGATTCCAGCAATCCCGAGATATTTACCGTTATTTATTGAAGAGATCTGTTGTATACCTCCGAAGTTCTTCATCAGATCTTCACCAAATTTAAACGGGACCCATTTCGGAAAATACTCTTTCAAACAAAAAAAAGAATTTTCAAAATCGGTTTACAATTGACGGAGATGTCGGTGAACATACACAAAAAAAAGCTTACATAAAGTCTAACATAGAACCTCCTCCCTTTTGGTAAGTCGGTTAAAAACAGGAACACCGACTTACCAAAATTGAAGTTATTTTTGACTTTGTAGTGTTTTTATTTTGAATTCGGTAGTATTTTTTTTGTAAAAAAGTTAACTAAACCATCATTATCTATTTTATCATGGATCAATTGGGTAACCTTTTTTAACCGACTTCCCAAAAAGGAGGAGGTTCTATGTTCGACTTATGCTTGTTTTTTTTTTTTTGTGTATGTTCACCGATTACTCCGTCAATTGTGGACCGATTTTGAAAATTCTTTTTTTGTTTGAAAAAGTATGTTCCGAAATTGGTCCCATTTAAATTTGGTGAAGATCTGATGATATTTTGAAGTCGGTGTCTTTCGTAGGTACCATTTTTTTGCGTTATGGACACCGACTTCAAAAAATTAAGTTATTTTTCACTTTGTAGTTTTGTATTTGGAAGTCGGTAGTATTTTTTTGCAAAAAGGTTTTTTTTCTTTTTTAGGGATCCTTTTAAAATGGGCACAATGTGCCTTGCGTGGTCCAGACAGACCAGGGTAGGCACACTGTGTCACTTAACATATTTTTCTTACTTTCAGTCTTTTCAAGTCTAAAATTGGTAATGCGGGTTCTTAGGAATACCAAACTTCTACTCAATAGCAGTACTCAATACTAAGCCATCATTAAAATGAGATTCGTGGTAGGGGTTAGTAACGATATTATTAATATTTTCTACTGATGATGATTTTTCCTAATGTTTTTATGGCAATCCCTTGAATTTTGGGAGCAAGATTTAATCTATATCCTTTTTTCAGTTAGTATGCGATACAAAGCTACAAAGTATACTTTTTGATTGTTTTTAAAACTGCCACCTATCGGTAAAAGCGGGCATTAGTTCGTAGCCGTAACAACAACAGCGTATCGTGGTTCGTAGCGCGCACTCGCTGCTACGTCGTAACCACCGATACGACGCGCTACAATAGTTCATGCATTTTAGTATAGGTGGCGCTGTCGTGCTTCTTATTAAAATGTTTATATTGTTAGTAAACTTTTGGTCCTCGCATCATCTGACGGCAATTTAGCCAGTCAGATACAACAGTGTGTGAGTGGACACAACCAGTGAAAAATCAGTTATCCACTCAAAAACATACTCGTAACATGTAAAAAACACATGCCTCGCGGCGCAGTTTGTCTACAGCAAAAAGTGTTGAGATCGAATGTAAAACCATTAAATCCGGGTATAGCAAAGAAGCCAATAATTATAGGCCAGTGTCAATTCTGCCGGTTCTCAGTAAGGTCTTCGAAAAGTTAATGCTCAACCAATTGTTGCGTCATTTTAACAAACATTCCATCTTTTATGATCATCAGTACGGTTTTACCAAAGGGCGTTGCACAAGTGACGCCGGTGTCACCCTAATAAAGAACATCTTTAACACCTGGGAGGAAGCACAAGACGCCATTGAAATCTTTTGTGACCTCTCGAAGGCGACACTATTGTTGAAACTCGAAGACTATGGAATTAGACATACAGCCCTTGAATTACTTAGATAATATTTAAAAGCCAAGTTAAAGTTCAGGTAAACGGCGTAAACTCACTAGGGTCTGAAATTACAATGGGTGTTCCTCAAGGCCCGATATTGGGTCCATTCTTGAAGTTAACAACAATTTGCCCGAATGACTAAATAATCAAATCAAATGAATGAATTTACCTGTTAATACTTTTGTTACTTTATACCTATACGTATCTATACTAATATTATAAAGAGGTAAAGTTTGTGAGTTTGTGACGTTGTAAGGGGTAATCTCTGGATCTACTGAACCTATTTTGAAAATTATTTCACTAGTAGAAAGCTACATTATTCCTGAGTATCATATATTTTCAAAACATATAGAGATCCTTATGAAAATTGGAATAATGTAACCCAAGATAGCAAAATGTTGCCTGTAAATTACATTATTTGGCGTGCGCTGAAATAACTATTGATGTTAGATAAAAAATAGTAGGTAGTTAGGTAGGGTAGGCAGGGTAGCCAGGGTAGCCAGGGTTAGCAGGGTAGCCAGGGTAGCCAGGGTAGGCAGGGTAGCCAGGGTAGGCAGGGTAGCCAGGGTAGCCATGGTAGGCAGGGTAGCCATGGTAGCCAGGGTAGGCAGGGTAGGCAGGGTAGCCAGGGTAGGCAGGGTAGCCATGGTAGCCAGGGTAGGCAGGGTAGGCAGGGTAGCCAGGGTAGGCAGGGTAGGCAGGGTAGCCAGGGTAGCCAGGGTAGCCAGGGTAGGCAGGGTAGCCATGGTAGCCAGGGTAGGCAGGTTAGCCATGGTAGCCAGGGTAGGCAGGGTAGGCAGGGTAGGCAGGGTAGCCAGGGTAGGCAGGGTAGCCAGGGTAGGCAGGGTAGGCAGGGTAGCCAGGGTAGCCAGGGTAGGCAGGGTAGGCAGGGTAGGCAGGGTAGCCATGGTAGCCAGGGTAGGCAGGTTAGCCATGGTAGCCAGGGTAGGCAGGGTAGGCAGGGTAGGCAGGGTAGCCAGGGTAGGCAGGGTAGGCAGGGTAGCCAGGGTAGGCAGGGTAGCCAGGGTAAGCAGGGTAGCCAGGGTAGACAGGGTAGCCAGGGTAGGCAGTGTAGGGCCAGGGTAGGCAGAGTAGGCAGGGTAGGCAGGGTAGCCAGGGTAGGCAGGGTAGCCAGGGTAGGCAGGGTAGGCAGGGTAGCCAGGGTAGGCAGGGTAGCCAGGGTAGGCAGGGTAGGCAGGGTAGCCAGGGTAGCCAGGGTAGGCAGGGTAGCCATGGTAGCCAGGGTAGGCAGGTTAGCCATGGTAGCCAGGGTAGGCAGGGTAGGCAGGGTAGGCAGGGTAGCCAGGGTAGGCAGGGTAGCCAGGGTAGGCAGGGTAGGCAGGGTAGCCAGGGTAGCCAGGGTAGGCAGGGTAGGCAGGGTAGGCAGGGTAGCCATGGTAGCCAGGGTAGGCAGGTTAGCCATGGTAGCCAGGGTAGGCAGGGTAGCCAGGGTAGGCAGGGTAGCCAGGGTAAGCAGGGTAGCCAGGGTAGACAGGGTAGCCAGGGTAGGCAGTGTAGGGCCAGGGTAGGCAGAGTAGGCAGGGTAGGCAGGGTAGCCAGGGTAGGCAGGGTAGCCAGGGTAGGCAGGGTAGGCAGGGTAGCCAGGGTAGGCAGGGTAGCCAGGGTAGGCAGGGTAGGCAGGGTAGCCAGGGTAGCCAGGGTAGGCAGGGTAGGCAGGGTAGCCATGGTAGCCAGGGTAGGCAGGTTAGCCATGGTAGCCAGGGTAGGCAGGGTAGGCAGGGTAGCCAGGGTAGGCAGGGTAGCCAGGGTAGGCAGGGTAGGCAGGGTAGGTAGGTAGGTAGCCAGTTGACGGGAGCGAAGCCCCGAGGGTCAGCTAGTTATAGTATAAAGTGCTATTTTGGGTGCATCGTCCTCACATATATTAATTTATTAATGTATATACTATGTAAATAATGTAAACCACTTATTTTTTTAAAAGAGTAAGTATGGCATTTTTTGTCCGTTCTTTTCCATAACAAGCTACAATTCAGTATGGACGGTAGAATCATTTATTATTACTTGTAAATTTTAATTGTTGACGTTAAAAATGCCGCTTAATGGCCTAGTATAGTAGTATTTTTTATTAAATATTTTTTGACTTTTAGTCAAAATTTGAAGAATTTTGATGATCGGTGAGTGAGTCAGTGAGTGACAAAACTTTTGACGCAATAATTTCTAAACTACAAATTGAAATTTAATTTAATTTGGGATTATGCCTATATATAGTTATATTATGTTCTCTTAGTCACTCAATATTCAAGTTTTTAGCTTTATCCATAACGAAGTAACAGAAGGGGGTAGAAAATGTCCTGAATGGCTTCGAGAAAACGATGGTACGGCTGTGCCTTGGTTTGCTTGACTTTTTGGGGCCCCGGATTTATCACAGCCATACCATTAGATGCACCATATTTTAGCTACGCTGACCTTTGGCGCTGACGGTCAGCGTAGGAGGAAATCGAGACATAAGGACCTTAAGGTTTAAGGTACTTTTTACAGAAAAAAAAACTAGAAGAATGTTTTATAGCTTGAAAGTTCTCAAAAATCTGAACTTACTTGCCTGGGAATCCTTCAAAACCGCTCCGGCATGAATTTCTACACACAACTTTATACTATTAAACTAACATGCAAATATGAATTACTTAAACCATATAATTATAGAAGCCACTTGATGACTTTTCTAAAAAACTCCCTCAGAAACTTGTTACCAAATAGGCTCGGGACACGAATTACTGCCGCGGCTTACGCTAACGCCACGCTCTGCTACCGAAGGATTCTCAGCTACTTTGGTCACATTGCCCGTCGGGAACCAGACAATCTAGAGAAGTTGGTGGTAATGGGCAAGGTGGATGGGAAAAGACCCCGTGGCCGGTCACCTAACCGCTGGTCAGACCAGGTAACCTGGTCTCTCTGTTACAACTACCCTGAGAGAAGCTGAGGACCGATTGAAGTGGAAGAACATCGTGCATAAAACCACGAGAACCTTTCAGGAACACGACCTTCAGTAATGAAGAACACGACCAAGAAGAGATGCTAAGGGAGTACCTACAACTTTATATCGAACTTTATCATGTTTTTCAGTCTGATAGGAGTACCATGTTAAGGTACGGCCAGAACAACATTTAAGTTTTCAAAATATAGCATACCTGCCTAGATACCTACAGGTACCTTTCTTAATTATGTAGGTACCTAATGTAGCAAACTCTGATAACTTTTCTGTTAATTTAGCTGATATGAAAGTCCCCGTGTTCACCAACTTTCGTTGCTGGTCGTACTAGCAAGCGATTGGAGCGGCTTCGAGGCCGCGGTGGTATCTGCTATTCTGTGCTATCATGCACATAATAATATGTATGTAGTACTTGCGATTAGACAGGACAGACAGCTTTCCTTCATTTTGTTGTTTTACTTTGCTTGGATCACGCGATTGCACCACGCTAACGGTCTACCACATGCAACCGTGCAACTACTAACGAAAAGTGCCTTTTTTGTTAACATAGCTAGTCGAGGTTAATGTGCCTGGATGTATGACGTCACCGAGACGCCGAGCACAACACGCGACCCGCCCATCCGGATGTGTTGATGATCAGTCAAGGTCAGTCACCATGGCGACGGAGGAACAGGACAACGACTTGTCAACACTTATGTCCGGAACCGTATGTTTAGGCGTCTCCATGGCAACCAATACTTGTTATAATAGCGTTGGAGTAAAAATAAAAACAGTTGTGATGGAACAGGCCAGTGGGCTGTGAGGCGCCGCGCTCGTGCTGTGAGCTGTGACCGTGTGTGTGTGTGTGTGTGGTATCTGTGGTGGACTGTGGTGGACAGTGGACAACGGAACGCGTGACAGTTCCGTTTTCAAATGAATACGGTGCGCGGCTCGCACTCGCATGTGTTGCATGCTGCTGGCGGCCTGCGAGGAGATCTACTTGGTGCTGCTAAGTGCGCTGGCAGCCGGCGCGCGCCAGCATGAGCGTGTCCGTGCGCTCCGTCACGGTCGAGGGCCCCCAGCCCGCCAAGAGCAAGGGTCCGTTTACATATGCTAACACTCCCAAGGCTCTCTACAACAACACCAAGCTCAAGACCAACCCTTCCTGGTAAGTGCACCTTCTGTTATTGTACTAAATATTAAATTATTTCTTTTATATTTTTGTCGGTTTTGACGTCTTGTTACATGTATGTGTCATGATGGTCATGACATGAAAATAACTGTAACAAACATAGAATGTAGCTCCCCTACAGTTGAGGTTCTTAAGATACAAGGGTCTGCACATAAGTGTTCTCTATATTACTAAAACTGTTGAAATATGGTATTTGATTTAAAGAGTTCGTCTTAGAACTGCCTGCTGTTCTACACACTTCATACATCAGAATAGTGAACGTGCACCAAGTGCCCAAGCCATACATTTGCACTTTAAAGGACTAAAAACTCTCTCTCTTCTATACTTATAAAGAGTTTAACTATCGACTAGAAAAGAAGAACTAATAGAGGAGGCACCTCCACACCGAGATACTCGAGGTGTGCTGAGGCTGGTGCGCGAGCCGCCGCCGCCACCCACTCCGCAGGTCAATGTCTATCACACGGTTACTATCTGCTGAGTACATCTGTGATGGCTATTCTAAGCGGCTAGGCAGCTTGAAAAATCAATACGTACGACTTTATTTTAAAACTAACATTATCCGGAGCGCCGCGTGCGTGCTCTGTCGAAAGTCGACACCTATCACTCGGTCACTCTGCCGCCATACTTGCTCGTTGGTTGGTGGTAATGAGCCTCCTCATGGTTGACCAGATAACTCCAGAGCCCGAGAATTCCACCCGTATCCATCGCCTTTACCCTGGACGAAAGTAGCCTATAAACTATCTGCTTTCAATTCATACAGTAAAGTCGGTATTGCTCCGTTGTCCTAGGTGTGTCCTGCATGGAAAAGGAAAAAATCATGAAACATTTCGCTTTTCTGTTATTATTTGTTGTGTTGTTAGTTTTTGTTTAGTGTCAGTTCTTACTAACAAAGTAGTAAGTCTTGCAAACCAATTTGAGTCTTCATATTACTTAATTATAAATAATTCTATTATTTATTTTCTTTTATTTTATTTTTCGTGAAAAGTGTAATATATATATTTAAAATTGAATCCCTATTTCCCTTGGTCACGGCATCACGCGTGAACGGCTGGACCGATTTCGCTTAATCTTTTTTTGTTGTGTTGGTTATTGTTGAGGGGAGGTTCTTATGAAAAAAAAATACGAAAAAAAAACCCTACATAGGCAGGGTAGGTATGTAGGTAGGGTAGGGTAGGGAAGATAGGGTAGATGAATGTTAGGTGATTTATGGCAAAACAAAGTTTGCTAGGTCAGCTAGTAGATAATATAATGAAGCAAAGGAACATGATACCGTCTAAAAACCCTGTGTTCTAATCCAGCTCATGGTCTGCCATACGGAATACGATTACTCAATCACGCAAAAACGGCTGAACGGAATTAGATATAATTTGCAACATGGGCACATCATGGCCTGAATTAGGTCAGGATAGGATTTTTATCCCTGTAGTAAGTTCCCTTTGGTTTTTTTTTTTACTTTCGCAGCTGCAGACAAAAGCTAGTTACTGTTAAACTTAACATACAAAAATAATGAATGCATTATAAAACAATCAGGTCACATTCAATTCCGTGTATGTTATTAAACGACTGCCGAAGGAGGGTAATGTGTTTGTCAGTCTATGTATGTATGTAAGTATGTATATGTATATGTATATGTATGTATATGTATGTATGTAAGAACGCCACATATGAACAAACATACGTTTGTTCATATGTGGCGTTCTAGAGACCAAACGCGTGGGCCGATTTTGATGATTCAATCGATGCGAGTTAACCCTTAAAATGGCGGCTTTTGGGCGCCATATTGTGGGGGCTCAATTATTTCTAGGGTTCCGTACCCAAAGGGTAAAAACGGGACCCTATTACTAAGACTCCGCGGTCCGGCTGTCTGTCTCTCTGTCTGTCTGTCTGTCTGTCTGTCACCAGGCTGTATCTCAAGAACCGTGATAGCTAGAGAGTTGAAATTTTCACAGATGATGTATTTCTGTTGCCGCTATAACAACAAATACTAAAAAACAGAATAAAATAAATATTTAAGGGGGGCCTCCCATACAAAAAACCTGATTTTTATGCCGTTTTTTGCTATAATGGTACGGAACCGTTCGTGCGCGAGTCTGACTCGCACTTGGGCGGTTTTTTTTCTTGCAATCCCATCGTGTGAGGTACCAAAAAAAAGGGTTTTAAGAGGCGATTTGAAAAATATATAACACTTATATTTTCAAATGTACATAATTCGATTTTTTTTTAACTAAAAAGTGTTAAATAAAATGTTTTATTCAAAAAACAAAACACCCGACTGCTTAAAAAGTTTTTGTATGACATTGTTATTGATTGACTTACAAGCTTACAGCTATTTCATGAACCTTGCTACCACTTTACTCTATTAGTTTACCTAGTTATATTTGATTTGATTGGATGATGCAACTCATCGATAGTTTAGTTACTTATTCATTTAATTTGAAAATCTCTCAGTTGCTCTAAACTTTTACAATAGGAAAAAAAATATATATTCATACAAATTCAATGTCCATTTGAGCAATGTTAAAAATAAAAAAACTTTTTTACAAAAAAATACAACCGTATTTTTTCACTTTGTAGATTTGTTATTTGGAAGTCGGTAGTATTTTTTTGTAAAAAAGTTTTTTTTAGTTGTACCCAATAGGCAAGTCTTAAGTAAGGTACTTATAATGCCAGAATAGATTACCCGAATACAATGAAACTTACCCAGACATAACCGGTGAAATAAGAGTGTACCAAGGTGAACTGTACACATCTGCGTACCCCTTTAGAGCGTACTGGCGTGATGTTATTTTATGAAATGGTATAAACAATAAACATACATGCGATTGCAGCCATCCCGAGGTATTTACCGTTATTTATTGAAGAGTTATGTTGTATATCTCCGAAGTTCTTCATCAGATCTTCACCAAATGAAAATGGTACCAATTTTGTAAAATATTCTATCAAACAATAAAACAATTTTCAAAATCGGTCCATAATTGACGGAGATATCGGTGAAAATACACATAAAAAAACGAACATGAAGGCGAACATAGAACCTCCTCCTTTTTGGAAAGTCGGTTAAAAAGATGTTAACAAAAGGCTTGAAACTTAGTATCATACTACACTTGTACCCCTCGTGTCTCACTTGTACACACACGATATTGTAACAGAATGCTCGAACAAAGATGGCCATTATAATAATTTTATCAGTTGGTGTCCAATTTTCTTTTAAGTTAGGTATCTACTGGGCCTCTCTGAGTTAGCATCGACCCTACTTAAGCCATCTGCAAGCGTCCATAGTTTCGTCCCCCGAGATAAGAATATACTACTATACTAACTATTTGGAATGGCGACAGTCGAAGCGAAGCGAGATGACGACAGTCGCGTGTAGGGTTGCAAACCGTACTCTGAAATAGAGTATTGTACTCTATATCACGTAGGCGTACTCTTTAATCGATAACACTAATATAGTATGCTGAAATACTCTTTTTTACACAATGTTTACTAGTGCCCGCCACTTCAGCATTTACTGTGAGAGTATTTTCGGTCATGAATGTGAAGTGGCGGGAAGAGAGAAACAGAGCTTCATTGAAATTGATTAAAAATGAGTTCTTGATCTACATACATTTAGAGTTAGAATGTTTGGAGTCATACAATCCATTTAAAAACCATGAAAAATTGTTGTGCTGCAAAAAAAATACATTTAAAAAGATATTAAATAAATTATACTCTTTTTTGGAAGTCCGTACTCTTTATTTTCCTCCTTTGAAATCAGATATACTCTATTTCTTCTAATAAAAGTTGTCAACCCTAGTCGCGTGGCGTCGTGCATCGATTTTGTTATCAATAAGATAAGAGTGCGGTTGGGTTTTCGTCATCGCTAATGGTTTATTAATTAAATACACTAAATTAAACAATAGATCATCCTCATTGACGAGCCCATTAACAGCTTTTAAATAGTAGGCAACCGTGTCGCCGGCAATCATTCGTGGATCGGGCTGGATCATGTTTCCACACGTAAGTACTCTCACAAACCGCTACTGTAACAATAACCTGATATTTAATATTTACAACAATAATAAAAAAGCAAATTAATTATTTCTCTTTATTTTGCTGTCCATTATTTTTACTGTAAATTCATTTAGAAGTATATTCACGTGCAAAATGGTTCATATGTGTTAGTTATGTGAGGAGGCGGTTGCAGACGATGCTGATCCTGCTGCTGCTGGTGTGCGTGGACCTGTGCGCCGTGCTCGCCGCGCCCTACCTGGGGCTGGGCTTCGGGCTCGGGCTCGGGGGTGGGGGCCGCTACAGAGGCGGGGGCCGCTACGGAGGCTACGGCTACGCCGGGTACCCTGGCTACGGTGGCTACGGGAATGGAGGTTACGGCGGGTACGGGGGCTACGGAACTGGGGGCTACGGGACTGGGGGATACGGGTATTACCCTCCGATTTACTATTAACAGTATACCAACCACCGCACATACGGCAAAATAACCACTTTAGGGGGTCAAAAATAAAAAATGAGAAATAATATGTGAGTTTATATCTAGATATGTTTCTGACCTTTACCTATAGCTAGAAATAAAATAGTATTAAAATAAATATATTTTACTTAATGTAGGTTACACATAATTATAAGTCATACATCAATTATGTTGTAAACAGTTACGTAGTAATTACTATCACATCGTCATGATCATCTACTAGCTGTTTCTTCGTCATTAATTTTCATATTTAATATTGAATTCCGAGTGTCTTGGTCCACTGAGGACCTTAATATTAACCTGTAATAACCCTTTCCTTGCAGCCGGGTAAAAAATAGGGTCTAGTGTCACAATGAGTTGGTTTGAGTTCCTAGAATTCACATTATTAGTAGTCAACAAACGCACAAGTGTAAATGTTTAGGACAGAGAGCGGGATGAAAATTAGGAGTGGAATGAAATCGTCATTTATTATTGCATAGTGTATAACTAGAGTAAAAATAAAAATGTTATTGATGAACATACCCGTGGCTTCTATGTCCATAATAAATATTTAGATTTTTTCACAAGGTGAACGAAAATAACACGTTATAATGCTTACGGGTTTAGAACGCAACTAGCCGTACACTGCACAACGCTTATCTGTCAGAGTTTCGGACACCTTTGTTATAAACAAAACAAAGAATATTTATAGCCAGCACGATGGACAACAAGTGCCAAGCGATCATCATTGGGAGTCCTCGCAGCATCGCTAAGGTGGATTATGCAACTTTGCCACCGCTTCTGTTCAACGGTACGATTGTTCCGTTTAGTACTGACGTGAAGGACCTTGGCTTGCGCATCGACAGTACTCTTAACTGGCGTACTCAAGTTGCTAGTTTCAGTCAGAGGGTCACTGGAACGTTGCGGGCTCTGTATCGTTTAAAAAATGTATTACTTTCGAACACGAAGACAATGCTTGTGCAGACCCTAATTTTTCCTATCATCGATTATGGCGACGTGTGCTATTATGACCTGAATGCAGATCTCCTCAACAAACTTGACCGTCTTCTAAATTACTGCATTCGATTTGTTTTCAATTTGCGTAAATATGATCATGTCTCTGCTCATCGGTCACTTCTAAAGTGGTTGCCCATACGCCAACGCAGAGAGCTAAGGGCACTGACTACCTTGTTTTCATTTCTTGACTCTTCCAACTCCCCTAGTTATCTGGCCCCTCACTTTCAATACATTTGCGCCAACCACAACAAAAATCTTCGCTCTTCACATAACCGTCTTCTTCAATGTCCCACTCACCGCACTGACTTCTTTCACTGTTCTTTCTTCGTTCAGTCTTATTTCTCTGTGGAATGCGCTCCCTCAAGAAATCAGGATGGCAACCAACCGATTGGCATTCAAAGTAAAAGCTCGCGAGCATGTTCGTATGAAGATGGCAGTAGTATCGTCACAGCGATAATGTATTCCAGTTAACTGCTACCACTAACTGTTTAAGTATTAGTGTATTTAGTTTATTTGTTTGAGTAACTATTGTATGTATTTATAGTATGTATGTATAGATTTGTTTTGAATATTAGGTATCGTGATTTACTTTAAATATTGCACCTACCACTAATTGTCTCTGCATCACCCAAAGGTCGACTGGTAGAAATGGCTAAGGCATTAAGTCCGCCTCTGTACTTTTGTGTGCATGAAGTATTTAATAAATAAATAAATAAATGGACCAAGTACTTAACTCGAAGAATACAAGTCATTTCAGACCTTATATTGAAGTAGAAATTATTATTTTTGGCCGCCTAAAGTGGTCATTTTGCCGCCAGAAATTGCCTGCGTCTATAGCCGCCTGAAGTTAAACTGTAAAGTTTTAAATTGATTGTTTATATTGAGTGCCCCTGAGAAGTACATTTATATGTTTATTGTGGGGCCAGTTATCAGATCGAGACTGGTTGTACTGGGGTGCTGTAAGATAAGCATCCCCGAGTGCAGCGGCATAGCGTGGTGATGACGTCACTTGACACGGCCCCGGCCACGTTGTAGCAGCACGTTATGAATGATTCAATCGGCATTACCCACGCTAGACGCCAAAACATGATGTAACTAAAGAAATTATTTCCACTGAACTCTTCTGAAACGCCTGGGTCGTACTCTGGCAGTTGTTTGCCGCTACTCATAGGTCAACGCCGCGCTAATGTCCTTAAGGGCGTTCCACCGCTTTAGTAAAACGGTAACTTTCTAAAGCATACTCCTTAGTAAAGGCCAGGTTAAAAGGTTTGAATAAAAAATACTATTGATTAATGTACATTATTTAACCGACTTCGCAAAAAGGAGGGGTTATCAATTCGACTTTTTTTTTTGTGTTACCTCAGAACTTTTTATTGGGTGAACCGATTTTGATGATTATTTTTTTATTTGAACGCTGGTGCTTGTCATGTGGTCCCATTTAATTTCATCGAGATCTGATCAAGAACTTAGGAGATATACATCAGAACTCTTCAATAAATGACGGCAAATTACTCGGGATAGCTGCAATCGCATGTCTGTTTATTGTTTACACCATTTCATAACATAACATCACACTAGTACGCTCTAAAGGGGTACGCAGGTGTAAACAGTTCACCCTGGTATACTCTCATTCCACAGTTTTGTTTTAGTTTCTTGTTATTGGGTAAATCTATTCTGGCTTCACTTTGGACATTATAGGTAGCTAGCCTTTAAAACTGGTCCATTATGTACCAAAACTAAAAAGTGAAAAAGAAAAAGCTTTTTTACAAAAATTACAACCGACTTGCAAACAAAAACACTACAAAGTGAAAAATAACTTCGATTTCGGAAGTCGGTGTCAAAAAACGAAGAAATGAAAACAGGAACACCAACTTCCGAAATTGAAGTTATTTTTCACTTTGTAGTGTTTTTGAAACAAGGTTTTTTTCGTGTAACTAATAGTTTTGCTTTAAAAAAATAATTAACAACACGATATTTTGTCGCAACTATTATGATACTCCTCCAAAACGTACTTATTTTACACAGAAAAATTGATGGCTATTTCTTCATAACTGAAATAGCATATGTAAATCACATAATATTTTGCAAACATAACTGTTCAAAAGGAGGTTCAATATTGATATTTTGGCATCGGGCGGGCGCTCGGCCAGTACTGCGTTTACATTGGAGCGTATATATAGCCTTAATCAACGAGCGATTAACACTGTGGAATCTGTACTGACCCACGCCGCGAGTCGGGATACTTTTTTTGGTAATTGTATGTAGGCTCGCGCTTGACCACTATCTCACCTGATGGTAAGCGATGTTCGACCGCCGCGCTATTAATACTCCACACTGGACGGCACCACATCACGGTCGGTCGGTGAGCTATGAGCTCGCGTACTTACGGCTACGTGACGAGCTCATCGCTTCATTTTAACGAAGTATACTCAGAATACTATTTTCACAGATACCTACAAGGAAGGCTACTAAACTTATGTTTTAATATGAATAAAGCTAATAGTATTAGATCGTCACGAAACTGAAAATAAATATAATTAGTGAATTCTGCTTGACTCTGCGATCGAATTCAGTACCTCTCGCTCACAAATAGAATAAAAAAAATCTCGTAATATAGGTATGCTTTTGTGTATATTTCACCTGACGGAAAACACCCGTGCCACGGTTCATCCTTCTGCCCCCAACACATAGCGCGAGCACAGATATTAGTGTAGTAGCTTGCGCGGGTATCTGCAGACGCGCCGTATCTTGTCTCCCAGCACGTGCTGCACTGGCAGTCGCCATGTGTCGTGTCAGCCATTCATCTGTCAATACAATATTTACTGTCGAAAAGGGGTACTATTTACCCAGTTACTGGGATGCGGTGGATAGATAGGCAGTAATTCCATGTAAAACTGGTACTCAACTGAATCCGGTTAGATACGAAGCCGACCACAATATTTGGGGAAAACGTTGGCAGATTGTTAGATTGATTGCACACCTCTGTTTCATTGCTCGTTCCTATTTGCCACTAACCTCCTCTATAAATCTTGTGAAGTACTACAGTTCGACAGTTATTCATAATGAGCATCCATACAAATATTATGTATCTATGTGAGCATCGTATTAAAACAATACACAGCTCTCACCTATTGCCCTGAATATACTAAAAAAAGACGGAAAGATATAGGTAGTGTTGCCTTCAAAAAGTAAAAAACATGTATTTACAGACAACTTTTATATGTTCCTTGGACCACTACACTACAACAAACTAAACGCAACAACAAACATTTATTCCCTAAATTATTGTAACTGTAAGAAAATTCTCAAAGAAGCTGATCTTAGTATGTCGTACGAAGATACCAAGAAGTTATTACTGGTACTAAAATAGATATAATTGTACGTATTTTATTTAAATTGATATTTAAGGTTCCCATAGTCAACGGCACGAACTATTTTGTGCGCGGGGTTAAAATGCATGCTGTCTCATCCGACACAGGGATTGATGATGTGATGAGCAATAAGAAGCTAGTTCTCGTACGAATTAGCACTTTTGCAAATTTGTAGCAAAACGGATGATGATTTAGGACCAAAACAAGCGCGCGAAATTTTATGAACAGATCTTTGGGAGTCTAGATATCATGAAAAACTACTAAATGTATATTTTCAAAATAAAATTATTTGCATTGTTGAATTACTAATCTATCCCTGTATGGAGGCCGTTTTGCAATTTTCCTTCTTCTTATGGTATTTATTTCCGCCCAAAGATGCGTTAAAATTAGTGTTGAAATATGGAAATTTCGACGCTCATAACTTTCAAATATTGTATTTTTTTACTTTTCTGTTTCCATACAGGGCTAGATAATGATGAGACAAATTGATTTAATTTTTTATTTTGATCTTACACCGCTAAACAGTGGAGTAATCGCCAGACTACGTTTGTATGGAAGAATTTTCGACTAGTGTAACCTTAAGAATCTAAGATGTTAGAAAATAAGAATTTTATTAGTAGATATATTAGATTAACTATGATAATGTAAAAACAAATTACCTACCTCTTCTCGCCTGAAATACATCATTACCTAGTTCAGGCACATAACACGTGTTAACTTGACATAGACTTCAGGAACAGTTTTATTGTTTGTTTTGCGTTATGATTTTAAATAAACTTATTATATTATTACTAGCTGTCCGACGCGGCTTCGCTCCCGTCAACTGGCTACCTACCCATCTACCCTACCTACCCATATACCCTACCTACCCTACTCTACCTACCCTACATACATGATTATTGCGTAACTTAAACCGTTTACGCAGCGCACGCAACAGAAGCTCTCAAAAAATAATAAATTTATCCGTTTTTGCTACATGATTCATTTATGCTCCGCTCCTATTGGTCGTAACGTGATGTTATATAGTCTATAACCTTCGACGATAAATGGGCTATCCAACACAAAAAGAATTTTTCAAAACCAACCGGTAGTTCCTGAGATTAGCGCGTTCAAACAAACAAACAAACTCTTCAGCTTTATAATATTAGATAATGCATTAGGTTAGAATAGCAAGGCTTGTGCACCAAATACCTGGGGCCTATATGATCACTGGGCCACTGTATAAGAAGAGTTAGAAGTAGATAGCTTCTTACTAACAGTGAGCAGGTGCTGGGCGCTGGCCAGTAGCCACCTCGCCCCCTAGCTCGCTCACCCCGGGCCCCGGGGCAACGAACTTAACCTTGGCGAGCATCGCTCACCGCCGGACAGCACACCGCTCTGCTCGCCACATAAATTCCACTCCACACAAGTGCCACTCCACACAACACCGATAAGGCCCACATTCAAGATGGCGATATGTTCGCGCCAAGATTTGTCTGTAGGTCTGGCTCCGTACAGTACCTACAGTGAGCAATAGTGGTCTGAACCTAATCGTTTACGATGTTGTTATATAAGACACTTGTAGTTTTTGGTAGCTATAGTTGTAGAAATAAAGCATCTTGAAAATATAGCGCAAACGATCTGTATTGATTCAGAATATAACAAAAAAACCGGCCTAGTGTGAGTCGGACTCACGCACGATGGGTTCCGTACCATTATCACAATTGTAGTGCAGTATAAGCTATGTTCTAAGTTTGCTTATACTTATGTATGTTACTCGTGTACTTAAATACCAATTATTACTAATAAATGAGTCATTATCAACTAGCAGTCAGAGCGTTTGATTCTCCTCTAATACCCTACCTTACATGGCGACCCTGCCATGTTTGGAGATGGGGTGTCGTATCGCAATGCAGGCGCACTTTGTGGGGTACAGACTTTCGTTCTAAGTGTACGTTGCGTTATTGAACTTTGTTCGAGAATAATTTAACACTCCAAAACGAGAAGAAGTGATAATAAACCAAAATGGCATTGGAGCATCGAATGTGGCTAATACCGACCAGCTACAATTTCATCTTTCTGCAATAAGCATTGTGATGATGATAATTTTGGGATTGTTTTATTTCCTGTACAAATGCTATAAGAACTGTCATCGTACGTGGGTTAATGACCAAATACTTCGTCAAACCTTGAGAAATTCGTTTACTTAGCGTGTTCGTAGAGGAACTGGAGAAGAAAATAGATGTTCGGCGTGTGCAACGGGATTTTCGGCTTTCAATACCAGGTGTACATCGTGTTCAAACAGTCCTGGGCCCAAGCCCAGCCAAGCCTTCACGTCCTTAAGAAGATTTCGTGTTTAAACCGAATGTGTGATATCGTATAACGTAAAAGTGATGTAAAGTGAAGTGTCAAGAGTGCGTAAAAGTGAACTGAAACCGATGAAAATGCGTTGAACTATGCTAATCCAATTTATATATCCTTGTAGTAGTTGTTAAGTATGCTAATTATTTCTTATGCTTTAAAAATGTCAAATTATGGCTCATGAGCTCAATGATATATATATATGAAAAAATAAGCAAAATTAAAGAAAATGTATTTAGATTGAGTTTTGAAAGGAGGACGCCAGAGCGTTTGAAAGAAAAGCTGAATGAGGCAACTATTGTGTATGATAGTTATTCTGTTTTACTTCCAAGAACAAACAAGAACAAATAGATGATAAGACATTTAGTGGTAAAAGTTTGTCATTAATTAAATCGCATTGTGATAAAATTGCAGAGTTATATTCTCAAATACAAGAGTTTTGTAATAAGTTGCATATACGTGAAACTGATAAGAGTAGTCGTGAACTATTTGGCTCAACATCGAATCTCGAATCCAAAATGGAGTTTAATTTAAAAGTAGCCCTGAGTTTGTTACCAGTCATGAACAATGAAGAATCGACGACGCGTCAAATAATTGATGGTATCGATTACTATAGCTCTACTTTAAAAACTGAACAGTGTAAATTAAGTTTAGTTAATTTTGTCTTAAAGAGTCGTCTCTCTCAACAAGCAAAGTTAAGACTTAAATCTGATTATAACTTATAACTGATATGCGTATGATTCTTTTGCCTAAAAGAGTTGCGTCGCCTTGCAAAGTAAACTTCAAACTTTACGACTAGATCAAAGGTCGATTAATGATTATGGTAAGAAGTTGACTGAGCTATTTATGGATTTATCAACAGCGCAAGCCGAAGGCAAAACGGAAAATCTAAAGGTTTTATATTTATAACCTTTAAACGAAAAACAAGCTATTAAACGTTTTGCCGACGGGTTACGCAATAGGCGACTCAGTACGATAATAGCTGCACAAAAATATGAAACCTTAAAGGACGCGGTGAAAGCAGCTATAGATGAAGAGACCATTGCAATGCCGTCTCAGTCTGAAAATATTTTAACTTTTAATAGGAACCGTAATAATTATTTTCAATGTAAGCATAATCGAGGTTTTTCGAAACGAAACGGCAAAAAAATCACGTTTGTTGTATGGGAGCCCCACTTAAATATTTATTTTATTATGTTTTTAGTTGTTGTTATAGCGGCAACAGAAATACATCATCTGTGAAAATTTCAACTGTCTAGCTATCACGGTTCATGAGATATATAGTTCTGTGAGCCTGGTGACAGACGGACTGACAGACGGAACGCAGAGTCTTAGTAATGGAGTCCCGTTTTTACCCTTTGGGTACGGAACCCTAAAAATCTTACCAACTTTCAAAACCAAAACACTACAAAGCGAAAAATTATTTTCTTTTAGTCGGTGTCTTTGGTACCTAATGTTTTCCGTTTTGCGACACTTTACTTAGGAAAAGAAAGTTTTTTTTGCTTTGTTTAATTTTTTTTTATTTATCTATATTTAGTTTGGGTAGGTACCATGAAAATCATTTATAGTCAGAGACATAATGTCTATTAAGTATTGTAACTTAAGGTTCCCATAGTCGACGGCACGAAACATTTTGTGCGCGAGGTTAAAATGCATGCTATCTCATACTACAACTCGTGCGAAAGAGATAGATGCTGTGATGAGCAGTAAGAAGCTAGTTCGCGTACGAATTAGCACTTTTGCAAATTTGTATCGAAATGCATGATAACGAAAACGGGCGCGCGAAGTTTTATAAACAGACCTTTGGGAGTCTAGATAATCGTATCATGAAAAAACGACTAAATGTATATTTTCAAAATGAAATTATTTGCATTGTTGAATTACTAATCTATCCCTGTATGGATGGCCTTATGGTATTTATTTCCGCCCAAAGATGCGTTAAAATTAGTGTTGAAATATGGAACTTCCGAGGCTCATAACATTCAAATATATTTTTTTCTACATTATTTTCCATACAGGGCCAGATAATGATGTGATTGTGATGATGTGACATTTTTTATTTTGAAGATCGAGGCAGTCGTTACGGGTAGTCAGAAGTCTCAGATCTGACACCAGTCTTGCCAAGGGGTATCGTGTTACCCAGTTACTGGGTTGTGGAGGTCAGATAGGCACTCGCTCCATATAAAACACTGGTCCACAATCCGGTAAGACTGGAAGCCAACCCCAAATCCTGGTTATAGTCTATCTGTGTAACAAATCTCATCAAAACCTTAGCTTAGATCAATATCTAAGCGAGGAAACCAGTCGGGTTAACACGCGGACCCAGATCCGTACAGATTTTTACATTTCTAATATTATTTACCTTACTGGATATCAATACTCATGTGATATGATAGAATGTAGGACGAGGCAATAACCGCTATAGCCACCTTATTTGGCTCCCAGTAAAGTAGTTGTACTTCTGTGCGTGTCCGCCGTGTGTGGGGCACTGGTCAGCGGTCTGACCCGTCGCCCGGCAACCGACGCCTCAACTTCCGCAGCTCACTAATAATACTGTACCCTCCAACTAGCAATCCCATTTCTTTTATAATACCTCTGATATACGTAATTACGTACACTTTTAAAACCACGTAATTTAGCCGCTCTTGTAATAATTATTTTATATGTTCTTTGGTGACATATATCGCCAGTTTACTACCTTTTTTGTCACAAAGGTGTATTCATACTACAAACAAACAAACAAACATATGAGTGAAATAAAAAAGTAAAATAACGCAAAATATTAATAAAATACAACTTAAAAAAATACGTTGGACCTGTCTTAAAATAATAGAATAGGTAGGCACATACCTAGCCTACACTTATACGAGTAATAACAACGAATGAGAACTGGCGCAAGCCTGTATAGTGATTGACAATAAAAATCGCAGGGAGGTATGACAGACTAAGGAATTTCACGGACGCTTTTTCAGGGCCTTACATGCGTCCGATGTAGAGCAATCAGCGTCCGTAGCCTGGCTGCGTTTTGGTGACTTCTTTGGGGAAACCGAAAGTTTTGTCTGTGCAACTATGGATGAAGTTATCATGACGAATAACTACCGCAGATTTATTGTGAAGGACGGCATGTCACAGTCGGGGTGAATCCATGTTCTCGGCTAGCTAACGAAGAGTACTTGCGTAGGCACAACCTTGAAGCCAGGATTATCCATCAGCAACTTGCTCTGAAATACAGAGAGTACCTATTATTATTGTTGGATCGGAGGTGCCGTACTATGTGCCCGACCTATATTACGGCAGTTCTCTAAAATGCCAATATCACATTGAACTATTGTCGCCAATAAGCCTGATATTGTGGTTGTGAACCGATTAGAGAGGCGTGCAATGATTGTTGACATAACCCGGGACGGTTATGACGGGAACCTCGTGAAAGCTGAAAAAGATTAGCAAATCAAGTATCTTGACTTGACTCGCGAGGTGGTTGACATGTGGGATGTGGACTCAGCGATCATCACCGATAGGGTACGGTTGTGTGTGTCTCCTGTGCAGGTTTGACAAATAAAAATATTTTCTTTGTTTCTTCTTTCTTTCGTTCTTACAGCCAACGGCTTAATAGCTACGAGCCTCGCCCAAAACCTTAGGAGGCTCTCGTTAGGCGGCTGGATAAGGGTTTGTATTCAGAAAGCAGTACTTCTGGACACGGCTCGTATTTTAGGCGATTCCTCCCTCTGGAGCCCTAAGCGCCATTAGCTTGGACCCTGTTCCTGATACCGGTGGGCCTCTTTTTTTTATTTAATTTTTTTTTTCTTTAATAATATTTCAATAATATGTACTAAATAAGAAAACTTTGAATAAAGAACAATAATAATAAAATGTTTAATTTGGGACTTATGCATATTTGCACAACAACAAACATTAGAAAAAACTTGTCACCAACATGCTAAATGGTTTCAGTCTAAATAATATTTATTCTATTCTTGTAGAGTCGGGTTTTGCAATTCCATTTTTTAATCGATATGAAACTTTGTAACTATCTTTTTCTTTGAATGACAATGCATAATCATGTTCTAATCTTCGTTTATAGTGTATTAAAAATAGCTATGGTGTGCTCCTGATCGTTATTTATATCTGTTGATATATAGGTGGAAATAAATACAGGGTGTACTCCATTTATGTTTATTTTATTATTATTATCTTTTGGTTCAATTATAATTAAATTTGTTTACAATTTTTGCTCATTCGTTAGTCATGTCCAACAATATGATATTTCCACTATCACCAGTAACAGCAACCCTCCTAGATGACCTAAATCGGAATAGCGTGCTATCGAAACTGCAATCGTCACAGTACAGAACTTTCGCGACAACTTACGTCGCAATGGTAAACTTTCGCAGTAAAGAACTTTCGTGACAACGTACTTCGCAATGGTAAACTTTCGCAATACCGTACATCGCGGTAATGAACTTCGCTACAATGGGGTACACCCATAAATAAAATATCACTGAAAAATGCAATAAATGTATAATGTAAAACACAGAGGTGTTACAAGCCATCGAGTAAGACAATCATCCTTACTAATATTATAAATGCGAAAGTAACTCTGTCTGTCTGTCTTTGCTTCACGCCTAAACTACTGAACCGATTTGTGTGAAATTTGGTACAGACATAGTTTGGAACTTGAGAATGGACATAGGCTAGCTTTTATTACAAAAAATAAAATATAAAATAAAATTTATGCCGGACATACAGCGCCATCTATTGGTCAAGAGTCGGCATCAAAAGTCACTATTCCACGCGAACGAAGTCGCGGGCAAAAGCTAGTAGATTATAAATAGATTTAATAAATGTTGCCGACTTATGATATATTGGTTGCGTTCTTACTTGCCAATAATATCGTAGATGTTCTACACTATTCATGAACTATACTGCTGTAGATCCGCCGTCTTCCTATCTAGTAATGTGACACTTTTACATCGACAGGCGTGTGAGAAAGACTTCTTGCGGACACTGTGCGCGAGCATATATCACAAATTCCATATACATAAATACATACACATTTTCTGTTGTGTTGACCACCTCAAATTAGCGGTTAGCGCGTTTTCGGTAGATCTAGATATCGCCAAGGACAAGCCAGCACGCACAAGGTCGATCTTAAACGAAAGCCCTTAGAGCCCTTACAGCTACCAGCTAACACGCCACTCACCGTGCTTTACGTAATGTTGCCACTTCGGTACGACTCACGACTCGCGAGACTTACGAATTACTTAACGCCCGATCGTTCTGCAGTAGGTACCTATTTAATTTATCGTAATACCATCTTGTTCTATCGTTTAGACAGCTCCCGTCATATTCTAGTCAACAGTCACGTAATAATAATATAAGCCTTTATTCAGACACATTTACATTTTGACCATTATTTACTTAGATTATGACTCTGGTGTGTCGACATCGACAACTTGGTCTGTTTGTCCATATTTCGCAAAGGCCTCCTCCAATTCTTTCCGTTTTCTTCTATCCAATGCCATCCTGGTCCACGCTTTCCCTGCTATTGCTGCTATGTCATCATCCCATCTTCGAAACTGTCTTCCACGTTTCCTTTTTGCGTTCCTGGGATACCAAAAAACTAAGGTTCTATTCCACTTTTCAGTACCTCTTATTATGTGGCCTGTCCATTTCCACTTGAGTTTACGAATCCTGGTTATGACATCGTCTACTTTCGTGCGCTTTCTTATCGTCTTATTTCTTATTCTGTCGCTTTTCCTGATATTGAGCATGATCCTTTCAATCGCTGTCTGGCAGCTTCTTATTTTGGCTTTAGTGAGCACCTCACTAAAGCACAACAGTCACGTGTGCAGCAACAAATGCGTCAAGGTCCATCGACTCCTCCTTTAGGTTCAGGAGTTAGGTATGCGGACCTATATGTGAGGTGGGTGGGTCGCACCGTACCTATCATATCAAAATGGATATCTAAAATATGTGAATCCTCATTGTTGCCGTATGCAGTGTTCTCCTTTTGTCTGTGAAGGCTATTTAACTCTGGTTGCTATACGTTCACTTTTCGGGAAATAGTTAAATACATTCCTAAATACATCATCATCATCATACTCGTCTACTGCTGGTTATAGGCTTCCCAGCGTGCTTCGGGTTGCAACGACCGACAACCGGTACATAGTATCCCGCATTCAGCGGTGGCGTTCACCAGAACGTGGTCGCTCCACCTTAAGGGACATAGTGGCCTAATGTGTGAATGTGTGATCTACCAGTGCTGCTCCGTCGACCCGACCGACAGACAATATTACCTACCTGATTTAGATATTTTTTTACAATCATAATTAATTGTAGCACCAAATTCTTATGAGGTATGCGTGTGCGGATCAGCGGAAGAGTAATGCACTTCTACCTGCCAGTCATCGGGCTTGGCAGTCATCTCATGATTTATTAACAAACATTGAAGTCAGAGGCCTATGGGATTCCCATTGAGTTAATTAAGCTGCCTAATAATCCTCACACGAAAAGAAGAAGAAGAAAACAAATATTCTAATTATTATCACAGCAGGATAATCCGGTCAAAAATAAATGGTATCGTCATTATTCTAAAGCTTAACATAATTATTATAAAACAAAACCTAATTTTTTGTTATAAATAAAGTTACTGGAACAAATTCAAATGTATTTATTTGTGACACACTGTTAAATGATGTTGTACTGTTGTACATAGATAAATGGTTTTTGTTAACAACTGTAGGCGTCGTAGCAATTCCTTTGTAGCCACAGACGCGTAGCACTTCTGCGTAGCGTGTTTCGTGCTACGCGTGCTACGAGTGCTACGACTATGATTATGTAGGCAGTCCGCTCCGTGACGCACGTCCTGAGAACAGCGCCTTACGCCTGCTAACAATCTGCTGAAGGTCGCGCCCAGCGCCTTGCGCCCTGAAGGAGCCCCCGTCATTAACTACTTTGTATTTAAAACGAATAACCTTACCACCGACCTTGTGAGATTAACCAATTTTTTTAAGACAGTGACTAGGTAATGTATACACCATTGTAATAATTTTATTTAGTTGTGTGTGAGAGACGATTATGTATGTGTGTGTAACCTAATCTAATAAGTTAAAAACCATCATTGGCATCACACGCATCTTTTTGTTCTTAATAAACCTGCAGGCCAACTTGAACTTTATCACATCAAACATTTGGTCCTTTAAGCCGGATAAGAGTACGACCAAAGACTTTATTCATCGAGTGCAAAACCACATTCCTTAGCTCCCAATGACTTTGTTTACGCGAATTTAAGCATAAATATTGACAGTGATTTGTTTGTGAAGTTTCTTAGAAGAAAATACGAGTACATATTAAGATAAAAAAACTTTTTGCAAAAAAATACTACCGACTTTCAAATACAAAACTACAAAGTGAAAAATAACTTAATTTTTTGAAGTCGGTGTCTTTCGTAGGTACCATTTTTTTGCGTTATGGACACCGACTTCAAAAAATTAAGTTATTTTTCACTTTGCAGTTTTGTATTTGGAAGTCGGTAGTATTTTTTTGCAAAAAGTTTTTTTTATTTTTCACTTTTTAGTTGTACGTACCTAATAGGCAAGTTAGTAAGGGAACTATTTTCCAGATTTCATGAAACTTGAACATAACCGATGAAATGAGAGATCTGCTTACCCCTTAAGAGCGAACTGGCGTGATGTTATGTAATGAAATGTTATAAACAACAAACAGACATGCGATTGCAGCAATCCCGAGGGATTTGCCGTTATTTATTGAAGAGTTCTGTTGTATATCTCCGAAGTTCTTCATCAGATCTTCACCAAATTAAAATGGGACCAATTTCGGAACATACTTTTTAAACAAAAAAAGAGTTTTCAAAATCGGTCCACAATTGACGGGGTAATCGGTGAACATAAACATAACATAAAAAAAAAAAAAAAACGTGAAGTCGAACATAGAACCTCCTCCTTTTTGGAAATTCGGTTAATTACAAAGATGACTGCACCTACACCTGGTCAGTGTTTGTCCATATTGGAATATACTGCATTGTTGTTGCAAAAGGCGCAAACCAACCTTAAGAAATGCCCCAAACAAAGACTAATCAAGGGTTACATTGAAACGCGTATATAATAATCAAGACTTCATTAAGGCACCGATTCCCCTGAGTAGCTGATTTTAAAATGAGAATCACGTCTGAACGGCTAGTAGTAAATTTTTCAAAAAAAAATATGTTACATTAGACAATTTTTTTACTAATTTGATCTAAGAAAATTTTGAGTTTTATTCGTATAACATGGTGTAATTAATTAGTAAAGTTATGTCTAAAACGGACAAAAACACGACAGTCGCACCAAAACCGCTGGGCGTATTTTAATGTAATCGAGACCATCTCAAAGACAATTTAATTATCTGCATTTTGATCTGAGGCTTTTTTTTAAGTATATACTATATAATACACACATCAACACGGTCTAGGGATATTTCATACTCAATTAAATAACTCGAAAAGTACTGGCCGCATTGTAATCTTTTATACACCGATTTGTTTGTAATTTATCTCAGACTAATTCCAAATTCAATTTTTTGATAATTCTTTTGTTTCGGTGGCATAAAAATGTCTTGATGTGTAGGAGAGGGAATTTCCATTTGTGCGAAATTTAGAAAACAATACGAATTACGTTTAGTTACAGTTTTTTTTCATTTTTAAACGAAAGATAAAGTTAAAATTGAGCTATTGTAGCCATGCAACACCAACATTTGACGAGGGCGGAGATGTTACGAGCTGTGGGAATGCTGGAAGCTGGGTCTGTTCATCGTAATGTTGCTGAGGCCATAGGGACCCACCAAAATGTAATTTCAAGATTGTGGACACGCTATCGTGCCACAGGTGAAGTAGCGGAGAGGCACCGGGGGCCAAGTCGCATCACTACCCCCAGACAAGACCGATTTTTGCAAATTACTGCGCGAGCTCAACCAAATGCAACGGTGACTCAATTGGTCCAAAGGCTGCGAGTGGAACACCAAGTGCTTGTGAGTGTAAGCCAAACTGTAAGAAGGCGACTGCATGAAAGCAATTTACGCTCTCGTAGACCACTCCGGGTCCCACCTTTACGGAGAGGCAATCGTGGACGACGATTAGAATGGGTTCGGAACCACGTGGACTGGGGCCGTGAGCAATGGTCCAATGTGCTGTTCACGGATGAATCCCGGTTCGGCTTCCATCCAGATTCACGAAGGACGCGTGTTTGGCGAGTTCCTGGACGATGGAGCCGTCTTCAGAACCCTCAGGAAGTTCACCCATACCAAGGAGGAACAATTATGGTTTGGGCAGGAATTCGTCTTGGAGGACGGACGGATCTCGTTTGGGTGCGGGGCAATATGACGGCAGAACGATACGTCCAACAGGTGCTGGGGCCCGTAATCTTGCCCCACAGAACACAAATGGGGCAAGATTTCCTGCTCATGCACGACAATGCCCGGGCACACACGGCGAGAACGGTAGCAGCTTGATTACATACACACAATGTTAGGGCCTTAGACTGGCCTGCTCAATCGCCAGATCTAAATCCCATTGAGCATGCGTGGGATATGCTGCAAAGAAGAGCTCTGAAGGAAGTGCCTGAAAATCTGGCTACAGAAGATCAACTTTTTGCGCACCTCAGAAGGACATGGGACAATATTCCGCAGCAAGACATTGACAACCTTGTTCTGAGCATGCCGAATCGTTGCTGATGTGTTATGAACATCATGGGCGCTTTCTCAGACTACTAACTTCAAGTTTATAAACACAAATTAAATGTTTTTCTATTTTTTTCAGTTTTTACTCATAAATTAAAAGTTAATTCATATACGGTTTCCGTCTATGCTACATTTTTTTTCCATAAAATCCTGAAATTTTAATCGAAGTATGTAACTTTAAACTATTTAACATTATTAAAAAATGGTAGAATATTAAATAACGTATCTTTTAAATATATACATGTCATATAAATAATTAACACATTGATAGTAATTCGCTTTTTTAAAAATATCCCTAGACCGTGTTGATGTGTTTATAATAAGGAAAGTAGAAAAAACTAAAAATAATTGGGTCGCGCTGGTGTGAAACGAGTGTGCGTTTTGTTCCCTCAAGGTCGTTGGCGTTAGTGGCGTTAATCTTAGTGTTGACAATCACAACTCGTCATTAACTATCTGACACGCGCGAGCGCGAGAGGTGCGCGGTCACTGTGACATGTGTCACGTGCGCCACCTGCGGCTCAACCTATGTGCTTCAACATTAGTAGCGCACTTCGCGCCGATCCTATCGGAACTAGGATATTGATGCCGGATACTGACTGACTATAAAATATGTATATGAGATACTTCACAAAACCTACGATGAGATATTTCACAAAACCCACCTTTTTCTGTGAACAGAAAGGCCGCAGTACTGACCAACCACTTATTATGAAACACGTCTACTGCACCAATCAAGACACTTACACAGAACCGTTAGTAGATACTCGCGTAATTGTCCTGCTTCGATGGCTTGAAGGACCGATGATTTTAACACCGTTGATCACGACATTCTCCTGGCCATACTGTCTCAAATTGGGGTCTCTTCGTTGTCACGTGATTGGATTTCATCATATCTTCGTGGTCGCCATCAGGCTGTGAGTGCTGATCAGGATTGCTCTGACTGGTACGACTTGGTAACTGGTGTTCCACAAGGCGGTATACTCTCTCCTCATTTATTCTCTTTATTTATAAACTCCATTACTGTTATCCTCAAATGTTCTTACCATCTGTACGCTGATGACTTGCAACTTTACGCTCAGTCAGACATTGCCAACCTTGACAATTGCATTTCTCTACTCAATGCTGATCTTCGAGCTATCAGTGAGTGGTCTGGCAAATTTGGGGTTTCTGTTAACGTCGGGAAATGTCAGGCCATCCTCATTGGTAGTTCGTACTATTTGAGAAGTGTGAACACTGCCCAACTTATGCCACTGATGTACGAGAACTCCGTCATTTCTCTTTCACCTCATGTAAAAGATTTAGGTCTGTACATTGACGACAGTAGTTGGAATAAACACGTGGCTCAGGTGAGCCAGAAAGTCGCTTTGTCGCTGCGGTCTCTCTATAGATTTAAGCATTTCCTCCCATCCAGCACCAAAATCACTCTGGTCCAGTCACTTGTGCTTCCCATTATCGACTATGCTGATGTTTGTTATCCTGATCTATCCCAAGAACTTCTAAATAAATTGGATCGACTTCTCAACAATTGTATTCGCTTTGTTTTTGGCCTTCGTAAATATGATCACATTTCTTCCTACCGTTCTCAGCTTAAATGGCTGCCTATCCGCCTCAGGAGGTCCCTCAGATCTCTCTGCTTGCTCTTCACTATTATGAACGATCCTTGTGCTCCCGATTATCTAAAAACTTATTTCAATGTATTGGGCAGTTCTCACAGTCGTAACCTTCGAGCTTTTAAAAATGTACTCCTCCAAATTCCTTCACACCGCACTGGTTTTATGTCTAATTCATATGCTGTCTCAACAATAAAGCTCTGGAACGCGCTACCCTTTGGCATTAAAAAGGCTGAAAGCAAATTCACTTTTAAAAGAAAAGTTCGAGACCATTATTTCAGTCAGACTAAATAGCTTTCATCTAGAGTCAGAAGTCTAGTTGGTATAATTATTATTAGGTTTCTCGTTTTTTTATTGGTATTTATTAGTCTATTTTATTTGTATATGTGTATTATTAATATATATGTAAGTATATACATTTTCGTATACAATTTGTTTAAATATTATTTTGTACCAGTTCACAACGTTGTCCTTTTTAACCGAAAGGTTGACTGGTACAGAATGCCTTGTGGCATTAAGTCCGCCTATGTACCACTATTGTACATGAAGTTTAAATAAATAAATAAATGATCGGGGTTGGGGTGAGATTAAGATAAACTAAGATTAAAGATTATAAAGATAGATATATTTCAGTAACACAAATAGTATAACGCTTAAAACTACTGAGGTGAATGAGACGAGATTGAGTCGCGCCCGATATGCTATCCGAAAGCTTTTACTTAGGTAATAAATAGAGTGTGGTGTCGCAATTAAGCTGACATGTTTATTATTGTTAGGTGATTGACGCAAACAATTAGTTTTTAGTATTTATTTAATCGATACTCTAAAGCATGTTGTCGCCTCCTATAATTGAGGGCGTGCACTTGTTATTATTTCATATTGATGATTCATTGTGTTTTTGTGTACATCTTTCGATGGAGGTTCTGAATAAATAATTAAATAAACCGTCATCTCTGTCACATGACAATTGATTGCAAGCAAGTGTTACAACAATAAACGACTATCGATTGACAGTGGTGACCCACAATAATCAGCGCGTCACGAGTTCACGACTCGCCATTCAAAACGAACAACGACTTGATATGAGTCGCACTCTAGAAATGTTTCTTCGAAGGCAGACCACTGTTTACCCTCTTCGGCGGGAGCGTGGCGCCTGCGCGCTCCCGTCCGCGTGCTGGTGTGTGTGATGTGTGTCGCCAGGGGGGCGCGCAGACCTGTGGCCGGTTGACCAGCGGACAGCACGCGCCAGTGAGTGCCGGCCGCCCGCCACGCGAGACATGCGCCGCCATGCCGCCCGCGCCCACCGACGACTCCAGTGCCTTCACCGTCATCAACCATGAGCAGAGCGCGGCGGAATCGCTGCAGCCTGCGCCCCCCGCGCCCTCCGCGCCCACCGCGCCGCGCGTGCACGTGGTGAAGCCGTTGCAGCACGCGCCCCCGGAGCCCGCCCCCGTGCCCGCCACGCACACCATCCTCGACCCCAAGTTCTCCCGCGCGCTGGACTTCAAACTCCGACGACTTAAAGAAAAAGAAATTCTGCAAGCTAACCTCCGCCGGCCGACGCGATACCGCTCGAAGAACGGCATCCTCGCAGCTTCCAACCCAAACGTCAGCTCGAGGGAGCAGGCGCTTCCCAAAATTCTGAGTCAATCACATCCGCGCATAAACATCATAGAGCCTGAGAGTGATAAAAAGATATCACCTAAAATGGACAAGTCACCATCACCGGGTCGCAAGACTCGCTCCCGGAACGCGGCATCCAGTGATGGCGACAAGCCGCGCTTCGTGACCACAGTGCGTAGCGGCACGTTTCTGCTGCCGCCCCCCGAGCTGGCGCGCGTGCTTGGCTTGGAGGCGCTGTACCCGCCCCAGGAGAGGGACAAGATAGTGTACTCATACGCTAGCAAACCCAAAGCGGTCGCGCCGCGGTCGAAGCGCTCGCTGCAGGAGAGGAAGGAGAACGTGGAGCCGAACGGAGCCGTCGTGCTGGAGGAGAGGCGCGTCCGTGCGGGGCAGCTGTTCGGCGGCGTGCGCGCGCTCGTGGCTGGCGTGGCGGGGCTGGCGCGACACCTTCCCGCGCCGCCCGCACCCCCTGTGTACGTCAACCCATTCACATGTCAACTGTACCTAACGATGCACTAATGCCCATATCGTTTCTACTGTCCACAACTCGACACTTGCCACAACACAACTCCGCTGTGTCGCTGCGATCCCTCGCGATATCACTCGTAAACTCTTACAATTACAAATGCAAACGGACGGTCAGCTAGGAATGTTTGTCTGTCGGTGGCGCGAGCTGCAAGGGTGGCAGGCCGGTGCCGGTGGTGGCCGGCGGTGGCCGGTGTCCCACTTTCCGTGAAGCGCGCGCAGCCGGCGAGGTCAACAACACTCGCTTCGCTTCCGCCACACTATATTCGCTTATCTTATCTGGAATTCGATTTATTATAGGCATCCTTGACTCATTAAATTAATTTTGCTTAAGTATATTGTTATCTTTCACATTTCGCTGTATAAAATCAATCGAAATCTGGATCATATGACAGTTTAGTCGGTGTTGTTGTTAGCAGCCTGGAATATCTTGATGTTCTGCTTCTGACTATCGACTGTCTAGTAATACTATGATATGTTACAATAATGTCTTCGTATGTTCGAATTATGCAAACACAAAAATTAATGGGTAGTTATTTTTTGCCTCAATTTCAAGGTAATAATTTTATTGTTCATGACGACGAGTTCAATCACCTTTGCATGTACTGCGTTAATTCTGTTACACTGTTGTATACCTTTGCATTTACGCCACACAACATGTAACTATAAAGATAGCTCGTATTTAATATAAGTTTTATTTCATTTTTATAAGTGAAGGTATTTAAGTTGTATGTATGTTTGTCCACGCATTTCTCCGAAACTACTTAACGGATCTTAATCCCTCTTTTTTTATTGGAATAAGTATCTCCCTATTTGCCCGGTTTTTCGGCGTATAATAAAGTAACATCATTAAAAGTAACTCATCTTACAAAGCTCGCTAAGGTTCAGTGGTGCTGGGTTGGCGCGCCGACTCCTGCGTGCCGCAGGATTAGCCGGTCCACTCTCATACTAGTTATGTATCTTCATACGTGTAATGCGTCTGTGTGTTGCCTGTTACAGCAGCAGTCTGTTGTGAGCGGCGTGTGATGAGTGTGTTGTCTGTTACAGCGGCAGTCTGTTGTGAGCGGCGTGTGATGAGTGTGTTGTCTGTTACAGCGGCAGTCTGTTGTGAGCGGCGTGTGATGAGTGTGTTGTCTGTTACAGCGGCAGTCTATTGTGAGCGGCATGTGATGAGTGTTTTGTCTGTTACAGCGGCAGTCTGTTGTGAGCGGCGTGTGATGAGTGTGTTGTCTGTTACAGCGCCAGTCTGTTGTGAGCGGCGTGTGATGAGTGAGTTGTCTGTTACAGCGGCAGTCTGTAGTGAGCGGCGTGTGATGAGTGTGTTGTCGTTTACAGCGGCAGTCTGTTGTGAGCGGCGTGTGATGAGTGTGTTGTCTGTTACAGCGGCAGTCTATTGTGAGCGGCGTGTGATGAGTGTATTGTCTGTTACAGCGTCAATCTGTTGTGAGCAGCGTGTGATAAGTGTGTTGTCTGTTACAGCGTCAATCTGTTGTGAGCAGCGTGTGATGAGTGTGTTGTCTGTTACAGCGGCAGTCTGTTGTGAGCAGCGTGTGATGAGTGTGTTGTCTGTTACAGCGCCAGTCTGTTGTGAGCGCCGTGTGATGAGTGTGTTGTCTGTTACAGTGGCAGTCTGTTGTGAGCGGCGTGTGATGAGTGTGTTGTCTGTTACAGTGGCAGTCTGTTGTGAGCGGCGTGTGATGAGTGTGTTGTCTGTTACAGCGGCAGTCTGTTGTGAGCGGCGTGTGATGAGTGTGTTGTCTGTTACAGCGACAGTCTATTGTGAGCGGCATGTGATGAGTGTTTTGTCTGTTACAGTGGCAGTCTGTTGTGAGCGGCGTGTGATGATTGTGTTGTCTGTTACAGCGTCAGTCTGTTGTGAGCGGCGTGTGATGAGTGTGTTGTCTGTTACAGTGGCAGTCTGTTGTGAGCGGCGTGTGATGAGTGTGTTGTCTGTTACAGCGTCAGTCTGTTGTGAGCGGCGTGTGATGAGTGTGTTGTCTGTTACAGCGTCAGTCTGTTGTGAGCGGCGTGTGATGAGTGTGTTGTCTGTTACAGCGGCAGTCTGTTGTAAGCGGCGTATGATGAGTGTGTTGTCTGTTACAGTGGCAATCTGTTGTGAGCGGCGTGTGATGAGTGTGTTGATTGTTACAGCCGCAGTCTGTTGTGAGCAGCGTGTGACGAGTGTGTTGTCTGTTACAGCGGCAGTTTGTTGTGAGCGGCGTGTAATGAGTGTGTTGTCTGTTAGAGCGGCAGTCTGTTGTGAACGGAGTGTGGCGAGTGTGTTCTCTGTTACAGCGGCAGTCTGTAGTGAGCAGCGTGTGATGATTGTGTTGTCTGTTACAGCGGCAGGTTGTTGTGAGCGGCGTGTGATGAGTGTGTTGTCTGTTACAGCGGCAGTCTGTTGTGAGCGGAGTGTGGTGAGTGTGTTCTCTGTTACAGCGGCAGTCTGTAGTGAGCAGCGTGTGATGAGTGTGTTGTCTGTTACAGCGGCAGCCTGGGCACGGCGCAGTACAACAACGTGATGCACGACAAGCGCGTGGTGCGCGGCAGCACCATCACGTCGCATCCGCACGCCGCGGTACGTACCGTACACACACATACACACAAACCAGGCACATACTTGTGCCACTCTCTTTAAAAATTAATAAATATATCAAATTGTGGTGTCCCTAACAAAACCAATGAAGAGCTGACGTCGACATATTTGTGACACTTGTGGTACAAACTATTGACTGCACATCCGTGACTTGATGCAATGCTACTAATACATAGGATACTTCCATGTTTGTTCCTTTACTTGTACTTCAGTCGTATAGTACATGACGAGCCGTAGACGTACCATGCGGTGACTTGTTCTACTGCCGTTACTCTGTCGGTCTGGTACCACTCGCGTGTACTCACTCCAGTGAGCAGTACTCGGCAGTAACGTCACAGTCGCAGCTCCCCTCCGCCGACGCGTGACGGTCGTTCGTCTTAATTAACCGCTGAAGGAATGTGAGTACATTCCACCTATTTGACCTCGCCAAACTACAAGGTTCTACGTACTAAAAATGTCACTTGTAATACATTTTTTTCTCTCTGAATTAAAACTATTACCTAACGACGTAACTCAATCCCAATTACAGTGTGTACCGACGCCATTACAAGCATATTCGCAAATGAATGTATAAATTAGCGAAAGGCTTAATTAACAATTTCTTACTATTTGATTTTGATTAGCTTTATTTTAAAACAAGGTTGAATGGGTTCTGAAACATGATTTGGAATCAGCATAATTAGGATACCTATGAGTATTGAAACATGCAACGTTCGATGTTAGTCACATGTTGGATACAAAACATTCGAGTTTTTTTTTTTTATGAATACCATGCACGACTCCAATAAAACTTAGACGTAGCCACATGTCATTGATTAATTTTTTACTCTAATTTCAAAACCAGACTGCAATTTTACAACACAAAACAAGTATTTTCTTTGTGTTTCTATGGCAAACCACCGTCGATTACAATTAATGAGTTTCTGCTCATTCAATAATACCATCTTGTTATATTCCCACGTGTAGTTCCTCTCCGATTCACCTTCACCTTGTTTCGGTTTGACGTACAGTTGGTATGATGAAAGTCGGTATTGCAATCTAATGTTTTGATCACTGGAATATATTGAGCCAGGTTTGTAGTAGCGGTACGTGCAGGCTGTCGGCCGCGCGCCGCATTCCCGGGGCTCGTGCTACGATCGATGTGGCTAAATCACGTGAATCATTCTGAAAGCGCAGTCGTCGACGATGACTAACCGAGAGTTGTACACGTTTGACCCATCCAGTGGTTCTTTGGTTCTTCAGTCTTATTCTATCAGCGATGGCGGTAGTTAACATGCCAAAATGTAAAGGATTGATCTTGTGACATTTTAATAACGCTTGGCAATCCCATAAATTAAGTTTTTCCATCCGCTATCGCGTTCGCGACGGCTGAGTTGATGGAATGCCACTTGTTTGGAGCCCCTGCTGCACTACAGAACTCTATCCGAGTGAACTGAACTTCGAGGGAGCAGCTTTCTGCATGCAAATAAAGCTTTCTACTGATACAAATTATTTTTTATTATTCGACATAATAATTAGATCTGTGGTTTTGTATCGGGTTTTATTGGGTTGATGATCATGAGCAAGCCTAGTATCCTAAATCATAGCTCAGTAGAGGTGGGCGTTTTCGGTATTTTCCGCAAACGGTTATGTAACCGAAATATAGTTTTCATATCGATATCGAAATCAGTTTTCAGATATCGATATCAGTAGTATAGTTAAAGTTACCATGTTATCTGTTTTGGTAACAGGTTTATGCTTTTTATGCCATCCTTATGTTTACGGGATAGTACTCAAAATCGGTTGAACGGACTGTAAAAGGAGGTTGTAAAAATTTCTAATGTTATTTCAAATGGAGTTACTTCGTATTTGCTGCATCTCTTTTATACCAATAAAAGAATATATCATACTTAGAAAGAGAGTTAGAGCTTATGGTTCCTATCGTTTGTGAAGTTTGCATTTTGTTCGTAGTTCGTACGTTTTCGCATTGTTACGGTTTTAAGTTTAGACTTATTCGTTCTCGCACTCAACAAGTAGAGTTTTTCACTCGATACAGTTTTGTGATATCAGTTATTTTGATATAGATATCGAAATGATATGATATCTAACACATATCCGATATAATTTACGTTTTGCTATATCGGACCCATCCCTATAGCTTAGACCGGCGAGCATGGCCTTCTGTGATAGGCTTGAGTCACACATTTTTATCACAGTTTGGGAGCAAAAACCGTGATAAAATATTCAAACCACTCTGTCCTGCGAGGCCGTGCTCGCCCTGCAGGACAAAGTGGTTTGAAAATCTAGTTTTGCTATTTTTAGTACCGATGGTACCTACTTACACTGACAGGCAATGAACATTGATTGAAAGGAAATTAGGTTCGCAAGACAGTGACCGAGATTGCGGTAATCAGCAAAATTGTACAATAATACATGTATGTAATGTACTGAGCATCGCTCGTCTGGAGCCGATTGTTGCAACGGCATTATGCGAGCAGTGTATAGTGGGCCCTCGCTGTTCTAAACGTTCTGGTAAAGAGTGCATTTGTGCCTTATTATCTTCAATTGTTCTGTTTACAGTAATTTTAAACTATTAAACGGAAGTTGTTGAATGAAACTAAGTCACTTTGTAAATGGGTTTGTTTTTCCGAAATTTTGTTTCTTTACCCGACTGCGCGATGCAAAGGAGGGTGAGTTTATCAGTCTATGTATTATATGTTTGTTCATATGTGGCGTTCTAGAGACGAAACGCGTAGGCCGATTTTTATGATTCTTACGTCAATCGATTCGCCTTAACTTTGCGAGTGTCACTGGCTAAAAAAAAATTAAAAACGAAAACTGGCGGATCTGGGGCGCCATATTGTGGGGGGGGCATTTTTTTTTTCTTCTATTCCCATCGTGTGGGGAGTATCAAAATAAAGGGTTTAAGAGATGCTTTCAAAAATATATAATACCTACTTATATGTTTAAAAGTAATTTCGAAATAAATGTTGTCATCAAATGTTGTTGCCAGTGACGTCATTCTAAATCCAATATGGCGGACGGCCCAAGATGGCGTTCTAGTTATTTTTTGTGCACTGTTATGATATGGGTTTTAAATTAAAGAGTTTGCTGAGAAGAATACGAAAAAGCTTGTTTTAAAATAAAGATTAGTTTAAAAAAAACACGCTTTAAAAGAAAATCAAAAGAAAAGTAGAAAATAATTTTCAAATATTTAAATTAAGAATAGTGTGATTGACAAAAAAAAATATTGTAAAAAAGCGTGGGGTGCTTGACTGATTGAATTATTTTATTGGCAATATTGGTAAAAGTAGTATGTCTTAAAAAGCACCCCACGCTTTTATACAATAAAATTAATTTTCAATACGCTTTTATTAGCTTGGCATATATGTATCTATGAATCTATGTAACGGAATTTTTGAATGTGATTTTTACCCCCTTCAAAACGTCGGCTTAATTTGAAACTTTGCACACCTATCAATGACCAATAATTTAAATAGTTTGTCCCATTATCCTTACCAGGATCTTCAGGATTAGTGATTGAACTAAAAAGTAAAAAAAATAATAATAGTTGAAATAACTAAAAAAACACGCTCTAAAAGAACCAAACTAAAAAGTAGAAAAAAAAAACAATAAATTTAATTTCATAATTATTGCATTGTCATCGGTCTTTACTATGTGTGCAAAGTTTATAAATTAATCCAACGGTTTGAAGGGGGTGAAAATCACTTTCAAAGATTCCGTTACGTAGATTCATAGATGCTTAAAAAGCGTGTTAAAAAGATTTTTTTATGAATAATTTTATTTATACCATTCCCCCTCTAAAAAGATTATTTTATTCACTGAAAACAGTGAATAAAAAGCAGTTTTAATCACTGTTTTGGTGTTTGAATTTAGAACACACCAATATATATTCTAACTCCATTTCAATGCTATACAAACTCATTGCGCATAAAATATTCGATACAAACTTAGATAAGGATAGAGTTACAGATAGAGATGGAGTTAGAGATAGAGTTAGAGATAGTGTTAGAGATAGAGTTAGAGATGGAGTTAGAGATGGAGTTAGAGATAGAGTTAGGAATAGAGTTAGGAATAGAGTTAGAGATAGAGATAGAGTTAGAGATAGAGTTAGAGATAGAGTTAGAGATGGAGTTAGAGATATAGTTAGAGATAGAGTTAGATTTAGAGTTAGAGATAGAGTTAGAGATAGTGTTAGAGATGGAGTTAGAGATAGAGTTAGAGATAGTGTTAGAGATGGAGTTAGAGATAGAGATTGAACACAAGTGCTGTTACCTAGCTCAGAGGTCAGGGATTCACATTTTTTTGTAAATTTTGAAGGTAATAAACCATTTATTTATTATTATTCCTTGTGCTTTTCGCTTCAATCTTTCTTTTTCTCGTAGTCATGGTATAAAATATAGTATGCAACTCTTGAATAAAACGGATTTATATCGAGGGCCATGAATCACTCGCATCACTCATGATTCTAACACTTGAATCACTCGCTATGCTCGTGATTCAATCATCATGAATCACTCCCTACGGTCGTGATTCAGTCGTTAGAATCCTTCACTTACTTGTGATTCATCTACGGGTCTCGCATTAAATCCGTATTTTATTCACTAGTTGCATAATATACTATTACCTTCGCGTTACCGATAGATCCATACGTCCTTTGGGGTACACAGTCGTAACGGTAGAGACATTTGCTAATCGCTTTTAAGGAGTTTATTCTGGGTAGGTACTATATCGTGTCGGCTTCATTAAAAAAAAACAATAATTCGATTGATTTTCCACAGGGAATAGATAGTCATTTACTTCATGAGGTGATAAAGTCTTAATTTGTCTTGAAGAGTGGCGTTTTAATTTTCTTCTAGCATTTACGAGTACTTCAGTCTTTTTGTGCTTTGTTGATAGTCCTTTGATCATGTGCGTTCCTACTTGTATACTATTGACGGCTTCGTCTCCGTTTTTCACTTACCATCTCCCATATCTCTAGTGTGCTATCGTTGACAGTGTTGCTTAATTAATAAACTAGGTCATACTTTGGTTTTGGTGGAGATATCTTCTTTAATAAAAAATGGGTGTGTGTTCCAGGGAGACGGCATCGAGAGTATGGCGGCGCGTGCGGCCAGGACCCGACGGCGCGCTATGGCGCGACGAGCCGCCGCGGCGCGCCTGCGACCCGGCACGCCGCCGCCCGCTCCCGGCCGCCGCCACCACCCCATACAGACTGAGTACTACCTTGAAGAGGTAAATTACAAACCACAACTTTTGCTTTTCATATTTTGGGCAGCCTAGTTCTGAGATGACATGCACACGCACATGTTATGGTTGCAGCTATTCGACAAGGGCGTGGAGATGGACGTGGGCGTGCAGACGGACCTGTTCGTGGACCGCCCCGGCACGCCTGTGTACGTGCCCGCCAAGACCGGCGCCGACGCCGCCACGCAGATCTACCCCGGAGACGTGAGTCACATATGTTCAGTGTTGTTGATGTTGTTGTTCACGCAATGGTACAGAAGGTGGTAATTATTCCGTTGTGCGTGCAGTTGTTCGACTTCGACCTGGAAGTGCAGCCCATCCTGGAGGTGCTGGTGGGCAAGACGACGGAACAGGCGTTGGCGGAGGTGGCGCAGGAGGAGGAGCTGGCCACGCTGCGCGAGCAGCAGCGGCGATACTGCGAGCTGCGCGACGCCGAGCTGGCCGAGCGGCAGCGCCTGGCCGCACACGACCTGCGCCTGCACCAGGAGAAGGTACCGCGTGTGCTCGGGCGGGGAGCCGGCCGCCGAGCGCGCGGGTGTTGACTGTGCATGTTGCAGGAGCGACGCGTGGCAGAGGCGCGTGTGGCGCAGGTGGCGGCGGTGGAGGCTCGCGAGCGCGCGGCGGCCGCTGTGCTGGTGCAGGGCTACGTGGCCGAGCTGCTGCCGTCCGTGCTGGCGGGGCTGCGCGACCAGGGCTACCTCATGGAGAGGATCGAGCGCGGTCAGTGCCTACCCTCACTCCACGCAGCAGTTCGTGCTGCATCATAAACAGAAGATATTTGGGGACTGGTCTATAAAAGTCTGTCATTGAAACTATTGTGCCCTATTTAGCTTTCCTATTTAATTATAGTGTCGATCAAGGAGTTTTGCCGAATCTTATGAACAATGGAACCAAAGTGGGTAGTTCCATTGTTGAAATCCGGGGATCGTAAAGAACCCAACAATTATAGGCCTCTGTCAATTCTGCCATTCCATATTTCGACCGCCGCCGCCGCCGCGCGCCGGTGTCACCCTAATAAAGAATATCTTTAACGCCTGGCAAGAAGCACAAGACGCCATTGGGATCTTTACAACCTCTCGAAAGCGTTGGATTTCGTTAACAATGAGACACTATTGTTGAAGCTAGCGAGCACTATATGAATATGGGATTAGGAATACGGCCCATGAGTAAGTAAGATCATACTTAGAAGCCAAACAGTTTAAAGTTTATGTTTAAACGGCGTAAACTCACTATTAGGATCTGAAATGACAATGGGCGTTCGTCAGGACTTGATATTGGGTCCATTCCTCTTTTAAGTTTATCTACATGGTTTGCCCCATTTACTACAAAATCAACTGAAGATGGTGTTATTTATCTTCAATATTTGTATAGCCTACAGACAGTTGTGCCGGTTTTCGTGGTTTAAGTACGTGAGTTTATAATTATGTTTGTTAATGCACCCACGATACAGGAACATTCCTAGTGTGGGACAGTGATTATAAAAACAATAACTCACATATGAATTTGTAGGGGCGCGACCTAAGTGGTACCTGGTGGGATCCGCTACGCTACTAAGTTAAACACTCAAATAACTTTTAAAGTTTTATTGTTGAGAGCTAACAAGGTTACTTTTACGCTATTTTATCGCTAAAATAAGGAAATTATGAAAATGACAGCACCCGCTTGCTGTCCGTAAAGCACTGAGCACGCGGCGCCTTTGGTGCGACCGCATTGTATCGCTAGGTCCGCAAAACGTGGTCGATTGCAATGATTGCTTCGAACAGAATTAAAACAACCACAAAAAAGAATTCGTTGATATTTATTATTATTAAAAAAAATAAAAACTAATTTATTTTACGAGAGGTACTCTGACCATAAGACAATAGTCACATTTGTGTACCTACCACATGACATATACATGCATGGCGGCGGCGGTTCGGATAATATCTGACCTAAGCCAAACGGAACTGAACGTCTTAAGAGACGATTTCTACCAGAAAACTTCGTTACAAATATTTCAGATTCAGTTTTCATTCAAAAAATTATCATTAAGGGCAAAACATGTTAGTGAATTATTAATATAGGTACTGACCCTGGACAAACGGAGGTCAGCTTCGTTAAACCTTTCCTATCTTGTTTTGGAATGAGTTTGTTATATTTAATGTTTGCAGGTATCGACGAGGAGTTTATGCCGTGGCTTGTAGATGAGGTGTCGAAAGAAATCGAGTCTATCATCACGAGCCGAGACGTCATTATAGGTAAGCATAAGATAGTGATCAAAAGCAAGCCTATACATAATAAAAAAATAAGTTGGTATAGCGAAGCTAGACGCTGACGCGAAGTTGTTCCAACACCAACAACCAGCGTGTCCAACAACTGTGTTACTGTCTTGTTATTGACGCGTTGACATCGAGTGTGTGTAGTATTGGCACGTCAGCTGCCAGCTACTAATGCTAACCAACGAGCTCATGTTCGGCACTCGCAGAAATCGTGCGCGACGTGGTGGAAGCGCGCGCGGAGCTGTACCGCGCGGCAGGCGAGCGTGACGCCGAGCGCGGCGAGCCCGACGAGTCCGTCACGCCTGCGTCGCTTGCCTCCGGGGAGCACGAGGAGGAGCGTGAGTCGATACACACACACACACACACGCCAGCACCTAGTAAATTGTAACAAGAAGAAAATCATGCTGTGCAGTCGGAGGATACATATTCGCGAGCTGGCTGACCAAAACCAGACGTATCCTCCGACTGCACAGCATGATGTGGGGTTTTTGATTTCAGCATGATTTTCTTCTTGTTCACCTCTTTTTAGTTCGCTTTTTAAGCAGTCGGGTTTTTTAAATTTTTTATCAACTTTTTTATTTAGTTACAACTTTTTAGTATATTTTTTTAATTAGGTACATTTAAACATATAAGTGTTATATATTTTTGAAATCATCTCTTAAAGCTTAAAAAAAATTCATACCCCACACGATGGGTTTGGAAGAAAAAAAATCCCCCTCAAAATGGCGCCCAAAATCAGCCATTTTTTCTTTTCCAATTTTTATGTAAAGTTTTTCCAGGTTAAGACGAATCGATTAACGTAAGAATCATCAAAATCGGGCAACGCGTTTGGTCTCTAGAACGCCACATAGGAACAAACATACATACATACATGCATACATACTTACATACATAAACACATTACCCTCCTTCGGCAGTCGGGTAAAAAATGAAACTATATGTTACCTATTAACTCTTGTCTTTATTTTCAACTCGAAGTTCGTACAGCAATCATAGTACAGTACAAACATTTTCTTAATGCCCCTCGCCTCGACAGACTTCGTGTTTCGTCAGTCGTCGGATTACTAGCACTTGGTATTGGTGTAGACCGGACGCTCTCAATCAACTTGGAAGTATATAGAGTTGTCAAACATAATGTACTAACTGTGGTGTAAATGTGGTGTTTATTAAAAAAATGGAAGAAAAGCTGTTAAAGCTGTCATTTTTACAGCTCTATATATTTCACACGGAAATAACAAAACAACAATAAAGTACCTAGTTCAAAGTTCAAATGATAATACACGATAAATCTAATAATTGATGGACATGGAAATTAGCATTCGTTGGTATTCGGAAATACGATGATTGCCGAGGGCCATTAAGAAAATAGTTGTACTGTAGGTACCTATTTATAGTTCTCGCCAAACTCTGCCGCCGTGAAGTAGCCTACAATGGCTGCGCAGCAGTAAATCTCATACAATAAAAAAACATTTTAACAGAAAGATTAAACCGATTTCCAAAACAAAACACTTCACCGGTGTCTTTGGTACTAATTGATTTTTCGGCAAAGAAAGTTAATTTTCGCTTTGATGTGTTTTGTTTTGGAAGTCAGCTTGATTTTTTAGTTAAATATTTTTTATTTGTCTCTTTTTAGTTTTGGTAGGTAACTCTAATTACCATAAAAATATATTTATAACTAAAGTACATCTCATGACGATTCAAATAAGCCCAAACACGACTAGCATACTTATATTGTTTTATTTCGGAGTTCCAGTGCCTTCCTTCCGGCTTCATTATTAGATCAGTTCATCATCATTTCAGCCGTAAGACGTCCACTGCTGAACATAGGCCTCCCCCAAGCGTCGCCACATTGACCTATCCCGTGCGTCTCGCATCCAGCGCCTTCCCGCAACCTTAACCAGGTCATCAGTCCACCTAGTGGGAGGTCTTCCATCGTATCGTCTTCCGGTTCGCGGTCGCAATTCCAGAACTTTTCGGCCCCATCGGCCATCTGTTCTGTGAGCAATGTGCCCTGCCCACTGCCACTTAAGTTTGGCAATTCTTCGGGCTATGTCGGTAACTTTGGTTCTCCTGCTGATATCATCAGTGCGGTGCGGGTAAGACCTCACTAATTACTGCATAGTAGCGTGGGCGACTGGGGCGGTGCGGGTTAAGACCTCACTAATTACTGCATAGTAGCGTGGGGCGACTGGGGCGGTGCGGTTAAGACCTCACTAATTACTGCATAGTAGCGTGGGGCGACTGGGGCGGTGCGGGTAAGACCTCACTAATTACTGCATAGTAGCGTTGGGTGACTGGGGCAGTGCGGGTAAGACCTCACTAATTACTGCATAGTAGCGTGGGGCGACTGGGGCGGTGCGGGTAAGACCTCACTAATTACTGCATAGTAGCGTGGGGCGACTGGGGCGGTGCGGGTAAGGTTCACTAATTACTGCATAGTAGCGTGGGGCGGTGCGGGTAAGACCTCACTAATTAAAGTAGAACGAGCTCAACGTGCTCTACTAAAAGTTGCCTTTAGACGACCGTACCGGTATCCCACGAATAAACTTTATACTGCGGTGGCTGTTCTTAGGGTTAGACAGCTTTACATACTTTCTATCATCCTCAGATTTCATAAAACTGCCTTGAGCACTTGCAGAGTAACGGTAACAAACTGGCTTCTTACATTGGACTACGATATGACGGAAGGTCTCTTGGCTTAGTAAAAACTCACAGTATACACATTGACAATTCACAAATATACACTTGCACTCACTAATATACGTATAACATATAGACACTCACTTATAACACCAACACAACTGATACAAATCACAGCACCATGCATACACTCTTCTTTACCTATTTTTAAGATTTAAAGTTTACCTTTTATAAAAAATTGTTTACGGGCTCTGGCGCTACCAACCCGCACTGGGCCCGCGTGGTGGATTACGGCCCATTCCCTCTCACAGAGAGGAGACCTGTGTCCCAGCAGTGGGATGATGAACGAAGTAGCCTGGATCTCACGACACAGGGAATCCTAGTGTGAGATCTAGGAATTCAATCCACTTGAATGTAATCTCAATCAAATAAACGTATTCTTATAGTCTGTTAACTATTCGAAATTCATTATACCTGTGACATACGTGATTATAGCATTAAGGTGCTCCAGTGGCCATCTGTGGTCTTCTTCATCAGTTCCACTTCACCAAATGATACTTTCTGAGTGCAAATAATTTCATTGTTGTTAAAAATACCAAAATCGCTATATGTATGCCTATAATATTTGAGAAGTTCACTCGATTTCTCCAGAGTCCCATCATCAGATCCTGAACTGATGACCATGGGACCATCTGGGAAGTATACACTCTAAAATAAAAACAATCGGTCCAGGCGTCTTTGGGCAATCAGGGAACAAACATTTTAAAAAGATGCCGACGAATTGAAAACATCCTTTTTTTTTAAGTCTGTTAGAAACTGCACCGATCCGTGCCTTGCGCATCAGATAGCGGACAAGAAGAGGCTATATCAGTTTAATGTATTAGTATTTAAATTACATTGGAAGTTGGTGTAATTTCTGCTGTTGCAAATTAAAAAGGTTGCACTTGAGTGGATCGAAACACGAGCCAAGACGCTCATCGGCAATGAGACACTGGTCGAGTCAAAGCACCAGAGCCTTGAAAATCGTCGCCAAGTTGCCAGCCTGTCGGTTTTTTATCGGTTACATTTCGGGGAGTGTGCGATGGAATTGCTGGAACTAATTCCTCCTAGCCCACCTCATCATCGGACTACAAGACGTACGGCGATGCGTCATCTGTACCTACATGGTGGACATCCCAACCATAAGCACCTATTGTTTTGGGAATACTGTTATTGTGCGTGCAGCTAAGAATTCCCTACCGGACTCATATTTCCTGATAGCTGACCTGAGAGTCTTTTAGAAAAAAAAACCCGACTGCTTAAAAAGTGAACTAAAAAGACGTAAACAAGAAGAAATTCATGCTGTGCAGTCGGAGGATACATATTCGCGAGCTGGCTGACCAAAACCAGACGTATCCGCCGACTGCACAGCATGATGTGGGGTTTTTGATTTTTAATTTAACTTTTTTCATTTACAACTTTTTAGTTAATTGTTTTAGAATTAGGTACATTTAAACATATAAGTGTCATATATTTTTGAAATCACCTCTTAAAACCCTTTATTTTGATACCCACACGATGGGAAAGGAAAAAAAAAATTTTCTCTGACAAAATGGCGCCCAAAATCCGCCATTTTTTCTTTTCCAATTTTAATGTAGCCAGTGACACTCGCAGGGCTAAGACGAATCGATTGACGTAAGAATCAACAAAACCGGCCGACGCGTTTGGTCTCTAGAACGCCACATAGGAACAAACATACATACATATATACATACATAGACTGATAAACACATTACCCTCCTTCGACAGTCGGGTAAAAAGTGAATAGATTACTTCTAGACAAGCGAGCCTCATCTTCGACCACATCAACGCAACATCAGGTGAGATAGCGGTCTAACGCGAGGCTATGAATAAAAAAAACCTATAAATGACAGATGTATCTATACTAATATTATAAAGAGGTAATGTTTGTGAGTTTGTGACGTTGTAAGGGGTAATCTCTGAATCTACTGAACCGATTTTGAAAATTCTTTCACCAGTAGAAAGCTACATTATTCCTGAGTGTAATATAATTATTTCCATAAAAAATAGAGATCCTTATGCAAATTGCAATAATGTAACCCAAGGTAGCAAAATGTTGCCTGTAATAGCTATTTATGCAACTGTTACGTTATGGACGGTCTTTTAATACGAGTTCCATTTTTCGGTACAAGCGTAGCGCGTACCGAAATAGGTGGGCACGAGTTATTAAAAGACCAATAACGTACAGTTGCATACAAGATTTTATCTACGAAGAAAGTAATAAAACACAGATATAGACAAATAAGTATTTCAGGAAGTGTGTTTAAGTATTTCATTTCTCATATACATGTCTTCATTTTTCTGGTAGTAAATTATTTGTAGCCGCAACTGCTCTATTTGTTATTTCTGGTGGTGTATTTTTAATATCACTTGATGTTGAAGACATTTTTAATAAAATTTGGAACAAAATTTCACTCAGAATTATTTTCCCGCGTCCATTTTTTATTTTATTTTTTATTTAGTCATTATTAGGTATAAGGCAAAGATCTTGTAGCCGCAACAGCCAAATAGTATACGATATTTTTTTTCTAAACTTGTTCCATTTTTAAAAACATCATTTACATTGTCTCGATTTCGAAGTAATATTATAGGTACCTGGCTGTATGTTCAGAATTTCTTTGCTTGTGTTTAATAATTTATGACGATTCACATAATGCAACCCGATGTCGTTATGGGTATCATAATGAAACCGCTATCAATTTTATAATTTGAATATAACGAAACCGGAGTAGATAAAATACATTATTTGGCGTGCGCTGAGGAAACTATTGATGATAGATAAAAATTTGTAGGTAGGTAGGCAGGGTAGCCAGGGTAGGTAGGGTAGCCATAGTAGCCAGGGTAGGCAGGTTTTGGGCAGGGTAACCATGGTAGTCAGGGTAGGCAGGTTTTGGGCAGGGTAGCCATGGTAGCCAGGGTAGGCAGGTTTTGAGCAGGGTAGCCAGGGTAGGGGCAGGGTAGCCAGGGTAGGCAGGGTAGGTAGGGTAGACATTGTAGCCAGGGTAGGGGCAAGGTAGCCAGGGTAGCCAGAGTAGCCAGGGAAGGTAGGGTAGCCATGGTAGCCAGGATAGGCAAGTTTTGGGCAGGGTAGGCAGGGTAGGAGCATGGTAGCCAGGGTAGCCAGGATAGGCAAGTTTTGGGCAGGGTAGGCAGGGTAGGAGCATGGTAGCCAGGGTAGCCAGAGTAGCCAGGGTAGCCAGGTTTGGGGCAGGGTAGCCAGGGTTGGTAGGTAACCAGGATAGGCAGAATCAGAATCAGAATTATTTATTTGCCAGCAATGTAGGTACAAGTTTGAGATGGTACAGAATTGGGTGTTTCCGCTACATTCTGCCTTACGGCATGCAAAAACATTATTTTTTGAAGTTACAATACAAAAAATGTCATTGAGTAGTTATCTAACAAGGCATCAGAAAATAAAATAAAAATCACAAATAACTTAATTGTCACATACACAGTCGATTACGAATCAATAAGCTCATCCAGGAATAAAAAAAAAATGTTATCATTTAAAATGTCACATACATGGTCGATTACAAATCAATAAGCTCATCTAGGAATTATAATAAAAAATATATAATTTAAAAATGTCAAAAACATGAAAATTTCAAGTACAGTTATAAATCTTTATCATTCAGGAAGTCATTAATAGAATAATAACATTTTGCTAATAGTAATGTAGTCAATTTAGTCTATACTAATATTATAAAGAGGTAAAGTTTGTGAGTTTGTGAGTTTGTGACGTTGTAAGGGGTAATCTTTGGATCTACTGAACCGATTTTGAAAATTCTTGCACCGGTAGAAAGCTACATTATTCCTGAGTGTCATAGGCTATAAAATATTTTCAAAAAAAATAGAGATCCTTATGAAAATTGCAATAATGTAACCCAAGGTAGCAAAATGTTGTCAGTAAAATACATTATTTGGCGTGCGCTGAGAAAACTATTGATGATAGATACAAATTAGTAGGTAGGGTAGGTAGGATAGGCAGGTTAGGCAGAGTAGGCAGAGTAGGCAGAGTAGGCAGGGTAGGCAGAGTAGGCAAGGTAGGCAGGGTAAGCAGAGTAGGCAGGGTAAGCAGAGTAGGCAGGGTAGGCAGGGTAGGCATGGTAAGCAGAGTAGGCAGGATAGGCAGGGTAGGCAGGAAAGGCAGGAAAGGCAGGGTAGGCCGGGTAAGCAGGGTAGGCAGGGTAGGCAAGATAGGCAGGGTAGGCAGGAAAGGCAGGAAAGGCAGGGTAGGCAGGGTAGGCAAGATAGGCAGGGTAGGCAGGAAAGGCAGGGTAAGCAGAGTAGGCAGGTTAGGCAGGGTAGGCAGGGTAGGCAAGATAGGCAGGGTAGGCAGGAAAGGCAGGAAAGGCAGGGTAGGCAGGGTAGGCAGGATAGGCAGTGAAGGCAGGATAGGCAGGGTAGGCAGGAAAGGCAGGGTAGGCAGGATAGGTAGGGTAGGCTGGGTAGGCAGGGTAAGCAGAGTAGGCAGGGTAAGCAGAGTAGGCAGGGTAGGCAGGGTAGGCAAGATAGGCAGGGTAGGCAGGAAAGGCAGGTTAGGCAGGGTAAGCAGGGTAGGCAGGATAGGCGGGGTAGGCAGGAAAGGCAGGGTAGGCAGGATAGGTAGGGTAGGCAGGATAGGCTGGGTAGGCAGGGTAGGCTGGGTAGGCAGGGTAGGCTGGGTAGGCAGGGTAGGCAGGGTAAGCAGAGTAGGCAGGGTAGGCAGGGTAGGCAGGTTAGGCAGGGTAAGCAGAGTAGGCAGGGCAGGCAGGGTAGGCAAGATAGGCAGGGTAGGCAGGAAAGGCAGGGTAGGCAGGAAAGGCAGGGTAGGCAGGAAAGGCAGGGTAGGCAGGGTAGGCAGGGTAGGCAGGGTAGGCAGGATAGGCAGGGTAGGCAGGAAAGGCAGGGTAGGCAGGATAGGCAGGGTAGGCAGGGTAAGCAGAGTAGGCAGGGTAGGCAAGATAGGCAGGGTAGGCAGGGTAGGCAGGATAGGCACGGTAGGCAGGAAAGGCAGGGTAGGCAGGATAGGTAGGGTAGGCAGGGTAGGCTGGGTAGGCAGGGTAGGCATGGTAAGCAGAGTAGGCAGGTTAGGCAGGGTAGGTAGGCAATTGACGGGAGCGAAGCCCCGAGGGTCAGCTAGTTTTAAATATACGAATAGGGTGTTCTTTTAAATTATGAGGAACTTTATTATATATGATAGGCCCCATTTACATAATATTCTTTCTTAATAGTGTTGTTTTATATTTACCTGTATGTAATAACTTATTATATTGTAGTCTTAAAGGACCTGAGCGTAATCTAATGCTGGCTAGTGTCGGAAATAAATTTAAATTCGATCTAACAAAAATGGACACTTCCAATATGTAAAGAGACGGGAAGGTTAGTATTTTCATCGACCTAAACACGGTCTCACAGTTTACAGTAGTTTTTAAACTTGACATTGATCTTATGCAGCGCTTTTGAGCCTTGAAAATCTGCTCCCTCTCGCTACAGTTGCCCCAGAAAATTACTCCGAACCTCAATATCGATGCAACCAAACCATGGTAAGCTGTTAGTAGTGTAGTATGGCTTACTTTATGCGATAAGTTGTACAGAACGTAAGCTAATTTACTCAATTTTTTACAAACGTCCTCAGAATGAGGTTTCCAAGTCAGATTGCTGTCAATTAAGATTCCCAGGAATCTTGCTATATTTTTTGAGTCAACTGTTTGCCCATTATAGCCGACAGTTAAATTAGCGGGACTAATCCGTTGGTAAAAATGCATTTCCTTCGTTTTTTGTAAATTTATTACCAAGCTATTCATGTTAAGCCAATGAATAATACTCTCTAATGTGTTATTAATCTCACTTTCATATTTTTTTAAGTCCGAACATTTTACTATCACGGTACTATCGTCCGCAAACAACACCATAGGGTGATGTGTTTGACGGGGTAAATCATTAATGTATAAGAGAAAAAATGGTGGTCCCAGAACGCTACCTTGCGGTACGCCATGTTTGACCTCTCTACAAGCCGAAGTATATTTAAGTTCACGTTTAGTTTTTAGGCATACTCTCGTGATTTCTGTGTATTGCAATCGGCCTCGAAGATATGATTTTATTAGATCTAGGATATTTCCTCTTATACCATAGGTGTAAAGTTTTTTTTAAAAGGACATCATGGTTTACATAGTCGAATGCCTTAGTCATATCCGTCAAAATTGCACATACAGGATTTTTATTGTCAACATTTGTCATAATATTAGTTAAGAGATTATATATTGCCATATATATTTTTATTTTTTCTAAACCCATTTTGTTCCTCGCTTAATATATTATATTTACTCAAAAATCTATCCATTGCTTGATAAATTGTCTTTTCAAATACCTTAGAGAATATTGGGATCAATGCTACTGGTCTATAATTGGACATATCTTCTCTATTATTTTTTTTATATAGAGGTTTTATTACTACGGTTTTTAGGCTATTAGGGAATACACCAGATTCAATACTACTGTTCAGAATATGACTTAGAGGCCCAGCAACAACATCACTAACAAATTTAACATCACTGGTAGTAATACCATCGTACCCATAACTTTTTGTATTTTTAAGCGATTTGATTGCTCTTATTATGTAATATGGGATTGTCGGTGACATAAACATTGAATTCGAGCCACCTACTAGGTCATTAATTCCGTCAGATGTGTCATAAGATACACTTTGTACTTGGTCAATAAAGAAGTCATTAAACTATTTTGCTATTTTCCTCGGATCCTTTATTGTCACATTTTGATTGTCAATTTTTAAAATAGGTTCTTTAATATGCTTATTATTGTTAATAATTTGCCAGGCTGCCTTGGATTTATTGTGGGCCTTATTAATAATGTCATTATTCTGTGCCCATTGAGTAAGTTTAATGATCTTTTTTAATCTTTGCGAGTATGTCTTAAATGTTTTTTGATTTTTGCTTGACGGATTCAATCTATATTTCCATAGCAGGTTTCTTTGTTTCCTACTACAGAGTTTAATGCCTTTCGAAATCCATTTAATTTTTGTTTCCGATCGAATTGTAATCCATTTCATCGGAAAACACTGATTGTTGTTACTCTCGCTGTAAACGTCTGAAAAGGACAAACTCTTTAAATGATTTTTAAATTTAACCAAATTTTCATTTGACTAGTCACGTATCTGAGTACGCCAATACTTTAATTTGCAAGTTCTACTGACTTGAATTTTGAGTATTTGAGCTGAGTGATCAGATATTGCAAAATCCATTACTTCAGCAATACATTTTAAATTTGGGCTCAGAGCAAAATTATCTAAGCAGGTAAGGCTCCTTGGCCGCGTAGGTTGGTTTATTTTTAAGATAAGGTTGTAATTTAGGAGCAGAGATTCAAAGTCTAAGGTGCATCTATTACGTTTTAAAATATCTATGTTGAAGTCTCCACATAATACTACCTTTACATTTGATTTACCGCACAATTTTTTTAAGACAGTGTCCAGAGTGTCATAAAAAAGACTAATATTAGACATATTCGGTGGTCTATAAATACATACTACTATTAATTTATGATTAATTATTTCTATAGCACAGCATTCAATAACGCATGTGATAGAAGAACTCTTTACATCAGTTAGTTCCTTGTAATCGTGGTGGATCTTAAGTAAAATACACGAACCTCCTCGCTTATGCTCTCTTCTCGAGTAACAAGCTGCTAGCTTAAAGTTTGAAGTTTGAAAGAAGGCAGGGTAGGTAGGTAGCCAGTTGACGGGAGCGAAGCCCCGAGGGTCAGCTAGTAACCTTACCTAACCTTTACGAGGCGAGGCGCAAATTTTTTCTAGCTTGCTTCGCTCGCTCTTGCATCTTACGGCGGCTTCTGTTTTGTTCTGCAGCCCCGGGCTTGGTTCACAACTGATCCTTCATTCAGTTTAGAATTAAATCTATCCAATCAGAGTTGCTTCAGTTTTCTAAGTATACATAATTCCTGGTTAAGCCATACAAAATTATCATTACAGAAATGTAAATTGTTTTTTTTTATATAATTGCTGTTCTTAACGTGGCTAGAGAAGCCGAATAAAAAAACCGGTCAAGTGCGAGTCGGATTCGCATGAAGGGTTCCGTAACGTTATCGCAAAAAACGACAAAGAAATCACGTTTGTTTTATGGGAGTCCCTTAAATATTTACTTTATTCTGTTTTTAATATTTGTTGTTATAGCGGCAACAAAAATACAACATCTGTGAAAATTTCAACTCTCTAGGTATCACGGTTCATGAGATACAGCCTGGTGACAATCGGATAGACAGACAGACAGACATTGGCATACCCTCAATATATGTTATCGCTGCCCTAATAAATTATTCTTATTCTTATTATTCTTAATATACTCGTAGTTATCTAGTACCTAACCGACTATTTATGTAGATAAATATGAATCGTCGAAGCCGGTATTTGTTTACATTATTTACAAAACAATATTGAAATACTAATAAACGGATACTACTAGTTATTGTGAACGCGCGCATGCGCCGCACTTGTGCCGCGTGCAACCTGTCGGCGCACACCGGCACCACCCACACCCTCACGGCTCGCCCGCGCGGCGCACCCGGCGCACAGCCGGCACCCGGCGCGGCACATTCGCGCCACCGCACGTGCTCGTCTTCCGACACGGTGTCCCGCTGCTATTACACCACTATACCATTTCTATTACCCGCCTGCCACGCGATTTACTACCCTAGCGACACCTCTTCAAAATGTACGCTCGCCTTACCCCCTAACTTGTCGGTGGAATATACACTTAAACGCGTTAATAATAGAGGCTATAGTAAAGGAGGCAGGGCACGGACGTGTACACTGTCCAGTGCAGCTCGGTGGAGAGCGGTGGATGAGGGGGATGTAAGCAATGCGTTTGGCGTCGCGGTCGCGTACAATTAAGATTGATACGGTGTGATGACATTATAATATCGTTTTGATGCGGGGCGCGTTTGTATGAGTTAGTTAAGAGCATTAGTATTTTATGCGCTACAAGTGCGACGCAGTGCGCACGTGCGCGCCGCTCGGCGCCTCCGCTCTGCAATACAATAACACACGTCGTGGCGTTACTTGTTACAATAATCTCACTTGACAGGAACTTAAATATTTGTTTTTACCCGACTACGGCGAAGCTGTTATGATTTTACGGAAGTATTATGATTTTAGCAGTCTATGTATGTATGTATTTACTTATGTTCCTTCGTAACGCCCAAAATATTTATCCGATTTTGATGAATAAAATTAAAATTAGATATTGTATTTATTTGGGACAACATAAGAACCATTTTGTTAGTAAACACCTTAGATACTACAACTAACACACTAGGATTAGTAACAAATATAATAACAGCAGCCACCCCCCCCCCCTCCCCCCGAGGGGCCCCTCACAAGCGATGCCACTTTTTTTCTGATGATATCATGGAAACCATCTGTACCCGCTTGGGCAAACATCCCCAAGGCACTACAGAAACGAGGGAGTTTCAACATCATCCTGAAAACATTGTTATATTGGACGCGCAAGGCACTTAGCGTCCCCCACGAACAGCAGACTTGCCGTGTACAGGTCTTAAAATAAGCTTTAAACAAGGTTATTTTGACCTGATCGGTACAACGAAAAAATCTGCGTGCCAACATGTTCCAGCGGACCGCCAACGACCTGCGCTCCCTCTCCACGTCATCATAATAAAGTTATCAATCGATTCGTTATTATGGCCTGGGTAACATAGGTTAAAAATTCCGTAATCGGGTTACAGTTTGTAACACTTTTTGCTTGTTAAGATGTTGTTTTAATCCTGAAAGGATATCACGAGAATCCTGTCGTGGACTCGATTCTTATTTTCTGTTAGGTTCACAGCGCGATACCTAGGTAGTGTAAGGCACAACATACCTACACTAACCAATTAAATTAAGTAGGAAGAACAAACCTAGGACCTACGTGTTGTTATTTATTATGTGCCTATGTCTCATTGAACAATGTAGCCTGTAAAATAACTCATGAGGTAGGTACAGTGCACCTACTTAATTATTATAATAAAATTATTGAGTATCTATGAGTGCATTTGGCAGTGTAATACTAATGCGCACGTGTGGCTAGCCGTCCTCCGCATCATGGATATTGGCGAGATGCTGCTTAAGATAGGAGCGCGTTAATGTTGTTTAATGCAACGTAGCAATCACCGCAACACATCGCCGAGCGTGCAGCGCCCCAGTCGCACACCGCACGTGTTGAGATTGAGTGCGCGATAATTCTGATGCTAATAGAATAGTAGCGATAACGCGCTCCACATTGGTTCTGAATTTATTGGTATTGCTTTATAGCACACCAAGCCAGTGCTGCCAACTTAGCGCTTTCAGCGCCAGATCTAGCGCGTTCTAGCTCCTAGCGCTAAATCTAGCGCTCTTTGAAACTCTGTACTTTCTTTTTTAAAAAAAGTAACTGCGCAAACTATCAACTTCCCAACGACGTGTTGAGGAAAATTTCATCCACAGATAAAATATAAATACAAGTGCAAAACTGATCAAAATCAATCTTATTTTGGCGGTAGGAGCAATTGTAATAGAATCAGACGATGATAAATTAATTTAATCCTTTTATTTTATAAAATAATTATATTATCACGTTACTACTTTATTTTATTATTACTGAACAAGTACTATAATGTATGTAACTCTTTTATACTGACATATTTTGATTAAAGAAAAATAAAAAAATTGCGTTTATACATTTCTAGTCTGAAATTATTGGGCGTTTTTTTTTGACCGATAAATTGACAGCGACCATTTAGCGAGTTCTAGCGCTTTTTTAAAGAGCTAACAGCGCGTTTTTGCTTCAACCAGTTGGCAGCACTGCCCTAGACCCTTCCACAGTTCACGATCGTTAGCCGTCCTTCTCGATGTCTGGTGTCGACCTCAGCGAAGTCCTTGGCCCACTTTTATATTTTTCTGTTGTCTCTCCGAGTGCCTGCTACCTGCCATTTGAGTGTATATACTGTGGAGTCACGTCTACAATATTCGTTATAATAGTTTTTATTTCACTTTGTTTTGTCTTTATGCTCAGTATACTTAGCTCCATATTATTTGGGCAAATTTCTAGCTTATTTATATTTGCATTAGGCCATATTTGACGACCCAGGAATAAAGGATTTAAATGAGCAATGTGACTGTGTTGTGTACACTCAGCGCTCGCTGTGAGTGTGACACGTGTCCGCGTGCACGACGCTGCGCGAACTGGCACGCTGCGAGTGCACTCTATGTTGAACTCTCTGCGTCAGTGAATACGGCTTGTTTTATAATGTCTCGATCGGTGTTTATGCAGCTGCGCTTCCTACTGCTTTGACGTTGCGAATATTTTTACATCGCCTCTGAACAATACGATAATAATGTAAAGAGCTTAAATGTAACAATTAAGAGCACTCAATGCAAGAACGATACGTGTACCCGCCTAGTAGTTGTATGAATTGTCCGTTCGTAGCGGGTTTGGTGGCGGCGTAGGCGCGTAGCCGACGCGCGGCGTAGCACTACGAGCGCTGCTACGAAACCCACACTGGAAGCACAACCCTCAACAAACTGATACTTTGTCCTCATTGTTTCTGGGAATCGGTTCCAACTGTATTGATTGATTTGTATCGGATAGCCTTGACGTGCCAGAAAACGGTCTTGTGTATATACCATGGATATTTTTTAGGATTCGTGTAGTGCTAGAGACTGAGTATTACAGTCTCTGTAGTCAGTAACAGACTTGCACAGTAAGGCCTAGTTTTTTAATCCGTAGTCAATACAACCAATGGTTAAATATGCTAACCAATGTTTGCATATTTCGGTAAAACGCCATTTTTCTTCAGTTGTTAGCCACGCAAATGTAAAATATTATTTATATTTAACCATTGGTTGAGGTAACTACGGATCAAAAAACTGGCCTAAGTCTACTACATGCATACTGCGTTTGCGTTGGACTTTTCTAAGCTTGAGTGCTGTAGTGAATAAACTCAAATATTAATCGTGTTGTTTTAAAAATTAAAAGTAATGAAGTTAGATCCTTAAAAAACAAAGTTTGAGCGGTAACTAATCGGAGCAGCCGCAGTATGTTATCCCCAAACAACATTGAATGGTTCATGACAGTTCATGCGCACCCTCGCGACGGGGTGGCGCGCCCGCGGCTGCGCCCGCTAATCTTTGTATCGTTTAGATAAACAGTTCACTATACAATGTACATTAATTGAGCGCGATGCACTTGCAACTTATTGTGACCAGATTACACACTCTATAATAATATAAGAATTGAAGTGTGTCCGTCCTTCGAGCACACGTGCAGACTGCAGGCGCGAGGCACCAACACACTCTTTGTATCAACATTCAGTCTTTCGATCATTCGAGAAGATACTGATCCGATATTGCTACATTTTAGTATTAATCAGGTCGATTGTCTGCTAACAACAGTGTTTCTTTTTTCAGCGGTCGATTAACGCAAGAGCCGCGCGGGCGTCACAGCGGCGCGAGACGTGACGTGATGTGATGACACGTGACGTGTTCGGGACGAGTGACGTACCGTGCCGTGCCCGTGTGTGGACGCTTGTGCGCAGTGATACTACGGACTAGTCAATTGTGAAATATAAACTGACAAGTTGCGACACTAAATTGTATGTACCAAAGCGTCTGTGAGCGTGCCGCGCCGCCGGGCTGGTGTCGACTGGTGCGAGGGTGCTGCGGCAGACGACGACCACTGAGGCGGGCTCACAGATATCCGCGCCTTTGTTATTATTAGTCTGTATTATTGTTATTAGCAGAGTCTTACTTATTTACCTACATTCATTTTAGATAAATCATTAGGCATATGTAGGTATAATTGGCCAAAGCTATATCTTAGCACCGTAAGGACTATTTTAGCTTGCAGGGCTCGCCCGCTAAATTAACGGCGACATACTCATCAACCAATAGCATCGCAGCATCGGGTGACTGTTTCTCTAGTACCTGTCAGCTCCTTATTTTTGTAATTAAAAAAATACGGCAATAAAATCAAATAAGTCATTTGGCTATGGTCGACGCAAAAAGGGCGGACGCAGCTGTGGTCACCTTGTGCACGGGATTTTGTTTTCAAAGTGATCAGATGTAGCTTTGGCCCATAGTACTTATATTATAGGAATTCGGTGACACTACGGAGAGGTCGAGCGCTTCGTGCACCCCTGGCGCGGCGGTGCAGTGGCTCCGACCACTTGCAGACAGATTTTATGTATCAACGTCCGCATGTTGGCCAGAGCCTCTGCGGCCAAGCTTGCAGCCAACGACCAGCGATCACAAACAATCATGGTTGAGGCCGCGGAGTGCGCGATGTCCCTTAACCTTTCACTAACGGATGATGAGCGAGAGCATGATTTAGAAAAAGCCGTTTATTATATTCTCCGGCGACACTGTGTTCCTGAATAATCTTGTAGAAATTCTGAAACTTATAATGTACCTATTTACAGAAAATGTTTATTGCTGTTGAGAATGTGTTGGCCAACAGTATTGTAGTCAATACTCGGCAGTCTGTATGCCACGGATCTATACGCAGGGCTGTCGCTCATCTGTATCAATTACCCTAGATTTCTGAACTAAGAATTGAAAGAGGAGTACTTATCAAACTACTTTAGCCTGAAAACCTGTCAAACTTTGAGTTTGTCAAGTTCTTAACTCCACATACTTAATTCAGGAACCGGCCTTTAGTGTCTGAAGACCTGTCTACTAAGAAGGTATTTTACTTGTTGAAAATTATTGTATGTAACGATGTAAGTATTGTTTATAATGAAACACGCGTATTACATCCACACAATTGCAGCTGTACGTATGTATGTATGTACAATGTACGTACGTATAGCTGGATTTGTAGATAGGAAACCGTGCTCCACACAGCAGAGCCGTGCATCGTTTTATTTATTGTTGCGTATTTTTAGGCCACTTTGTTTTGTTCTATCTCTGTTTTAGATAATCTAATATTTACTGGTATTAAGCTACTACTTAGACGTTTTAGAGTAAAGTAGTTATATATTACTATGAATGTTTTATTTTCTAACCCGTTTCTCTGTTAAGCGGAATACATACCTACCCATCTAGGCACTTTCTATACACACGACTGTTGTATAGTGTTTTAACCCCCGACGGAAAAAGAGGGGTGTTATAAATTTGACGTGTGTTGCTGTGTATCTGTGTGTCTGTCTGTGGCACCATAGCGCCTAAACGGATGAACCGATTTTGATTTAGTATTTTTTTTGTTTGAAAGGTTATTTTGTCGAGAGTGTTCTTAGCTATGTTTGAATAAAATCGGTTCAGCCGTTCAAAAGTTATGGGCGTTTTACTGTTTGAATCGGGGTGTTTTCGCAAGATATCGTGTCATAATTAAGTGTTCAATAGATTGCCGATCGAAGCGTATCTACTATGTACTAGATAAATTATGAAGCAGGAAATAAAAATGTGACGGGGTTTTTTATATTTTGAAATTTTACTTGTATCTAATCATAGGTAATTCGAAAAAAAAAATGTGTTTACAACAATGTGTGTAAGATTTAAGATACTGCATTCTGAACCTGAAAACAGTGCAATAAAAGCCAGTTTTAACCGACTTCCCAAAAAGAAGGTGGTTCTTAATTCGAATGACCATATTATTTTATTTTTATTTTGGTAGGCGTGTTCGGGCATAACTCTGTTCTATATAAACGGATTTGCATAATTTTGTTCGAAAGAAGTTTATTCCAAAATGGTCCCGTTTAAATTTGGTAAAGATCTGATGAAGAACTTCGGAGATATACAACAGAACTCTTCAATAAATGTCGGCAAATCTCTCGGGATTGCTGCAAACGCATGTCTGTTTATTGTTGTTTACCCATTTCTTAACAAACCATCACGCCAGTATACTCTAAACGGGTTCGCAGTTTTGTACAGTTCACCCTGGTACACTCTCATTCCAATGGTTATGTTCAAGTTACATGTTATTCGGATAACTGCTTTGCAGTTTGGCACAGGTAATATTTTTTTATCTGTGGCATTTTTGTATAAACTTAAAGCAACAATTAAGCAGCAGTCGGAGGATACATATTCACGAGCTGGCTAACCAGTAACCACCTGATCCTCCGACTGCATAGCATGATTTTCTACTTATTTACATCATTTTAGTGCGCTTACTAAGCAGTCGGGTTTTTGATTTTAAAATTAACTTTTTTTATTTACAACTTTTTCGTTTTCTTTTTTTCCAATCGTATTTAAACATATAAGTGGTATATTTTTGTACTCACCTCTAAAAATCCTTCATTTTGATAACCCACTCGATGGGTTTCATAGAAAAAAATATTGTGTCCCCCCCAATATGGCGCACAAAATCCGCCTTTTTTGTCTTTTTTTAACATCTCTTATCTAAGAACACTTGGGCGGCCAAGCCCTATCTAACGATGTATTAATTATAAAAATCCATCTAGCGGTTTGCAAGATATGACGTAATAAAGAATATTACATACATACAAGATACGCGCGAAAAACATAACCCTTTCCTTACAACCGGGTAATAAAAAGGTCGTCCTGTCAATAGGATAATTGCCCAGAAGCCGGCAATTGCTTGCGATGCCGTTCAGGCAATGCTGATTCTTTAACCAAAAAATAAATAGGTAAACAGAGCTTTGTTGTTGTTTTGAGTTAATGGCAAATTAGCAACTTGTTACGTATGCCTAGGAATCTGCTGACATTGCGGACAATATACATACATAGACCTTGATGACAGTGCAGTTACCGCGAAGTCAACGCACGTAGCTAGACTTTCGCTGACACAGAAACGTACGGAGCATAAACATAGGAAGTTGCTGACTGTGCAATTACCTTGGAACCGATCCGGCCATGACGTCAAGGAACCGATCAATGCCGAACTAATATTTAAGAGCATCTCTCGTAAGAAAGAAGCATTCCATATTCCTACATCGTGTAGGATGGATTCTCGTAGGCTAGTTAGTTTTAGTTAGTCTATTTAATTATTGTAACCATTCCATGTCCTAACATCGGCTTGGAATGGGCATTCGTAGGTTAACTAGTTAGTAGTTGTAACCATTCCATAATCCAACCTCGACTTGGAATAGACACTTCTAGGATAATTAATTATAATTAACTTTAATAATTAAAAGTTTAGAATCATTTCGGGTTTCTTTCCACTCTCCCGGCTGTGGTAAACGTAATTGGCGCAGTCGGTAGGGTATCCGCGGGAGACGTCGGGACACATCACACATCGATAATCACGTCTCGTGTCACCCGGGTGGCTATCAAGCACCGTTCCGGATATCCTGAACATACGGACCTGCTGCAGACCGAGAGAAGAATCTGGAAATCGATTCGCAGAGAGGAACCGGAAATGAAATAGCTGTAAGTACATTTGAATTATTCTCGTGTTGCTCCCTCCTAAATCCTAACCTTCAGGGTTTACCATCCCAGGAACTCGAGTGCGCGGGGACCTGCATCACGTCAGGCCCACCGACGAACTGTAGATATTAGTAGAAATATATTTTTAGATAAGCTAGAGTTAGGCAAGTTGGTTAGTTTAGATATGGATCAGCACAGCCAAATACCATTTCTAAGGCACTTCGCCTTGGCCTTGCTTTTCATAGTAACTCTAACGTGTTTGCGCGGTTTATTAAAATCCTTGATTCATCATCCAAGTGTTGCACGCGAAAGCGAATTTTCTAACTTGTGACCATTAAACAGAATTCTTAATAAGATTTCTGGAACCACTTTGTGTACCAGTAACTCTAATGGGGTACCAGAGAGTTGGTTGGGCAGTCGAACCACCCTGATTAACAACTTTTCAGACCAGCACCATAATTTCAAGGAGCCGGTATCTAATTGACAGCTCCCGTAGGTCCAAATCCTTCGTTTTTTTCATTTTATTTCTGCTCCCAAGAATAGTTACGACCTATAAAGATTATCATCATCAGCTTCTTTTAATGTTCCCTCTGTGATAGGCAATGGACCGTAATTCATCACACGAGCCCAGCGTGGGTTGTGGGTTGGTAAAGATTATCTGTAGTACCTAAAAACACGCATAGGCCCTTATCCTATCCTTCCCAGTCCTAGCAACCAACGAGTTGACATTCACTTACATGGAGGCTGAATGCCCGAAGTCAAACTGGTGCGAGAAGGAAGTTACCCACCAGATCCGCACCAAATCTGATTGCATCCAGAAGTCGATCACCAATCAAGTTCTGCGGGACTCCTGCCATCCCACTACAGTTATCCTGATGAAGAAAACTATGAAGAAACTCGATGACCAACACCACGTCCTGTAATTCCCTCAGCAAACGAAAGTACAAATTATCTGTCACCAACAAGACTACACACCGCTCCAAGGAAGTTATTTCGTTACAACTCCCGATGGATGTCGACTGAAATCTGAAGAGTTCACCATAGCAGATGCCGACGATGAAATCAAAGGCCAACCTCGCAAAATCATGAGGGTACCCTTCGATTCTGGACAACGAGCTACGTCAACTACTCACATCAATTTGTACTCCGTGGATCTTAAGGGACTAGTGCAAATGGGCAACGCGCAAAAGGACACCTGTCATACCACAAGAACCAGCAGTCTCCTACCGTAATCCTGAAAAAAAACTCGGATCCCGAGAAGACTCCGGCAACTTTTTCACTCAATGTGCTAAAATAGTTGCCGTTCTAAGGGTGGAGGTGTTACGTATGCCTAGGAATCTGCTGACATTGCGGACAATATACATACATAGACCTTGATGACAGTGCAGTTACCGCGAAGTCAACGCACGTAGCTAGACTTTCGCTGACACAGAAACGTACGGAGCATAAACATAGGAAGTTGCTGACTGTGCAATTACCTTGGAACCGATCCGGCCATGACGTCAAGGAACCGATCAATGCCGAACTAATATTTAAGAGCATCTCTCGTAAGAAAGAAGCATTCCATATTCCTACATCGTGTAGGATGGATTCTCGTAGGCTAGTTAGTTTTAGTTAGTCTATTTAATTATTGTAACCATTCCATGTCCTAACATCGGCTTGGAATGGACATTCGTAGGTTAACTAGTTGTAGTTAGTAGTTGTAACCATTCCATGATCAAACCTCGACTTGGAATAGACACTTCTAGGATAATTAATTATAATTAACTTTAATAATTAAAAGTTTAGAATCATTTCGGGTTTCTTTCCACTCTCCCGGCTGTGGTAAACGTAATTAACTAGATACCTATTATCGAAAAACAAATAAATATTAAGATCATCAGAAGACCGATATGACTGTACACAAAATGGAAGATTAAACTGAATGAGTCAAAATCAATTCACATTGACTTCACAAACAAACACATAGACTATCACCCTATCTACATAAATGGCATGCAAGTGCCTTATGCTAATACAGCCAATAATACCTTGGCATAAGTTCTCTCGACACCAAGTTGCGTTGGAAAGCTCATGTCAAAAAGAAAGACAGGAACTCTATATACGTTACAAAAGTATGTATTGGTTACTCGGAAGGAAATTCTGTCTATAAATCCATAGCTTAAAACCGCCGAACTGATTTAGATGAAATTTGGTATGGAGATTGTTTGATACCCTGGGAAGGACATAGGATCATCCTTTAGGGGTGAAAATGGAGGGGGGGGGGGGGTGGAAATTTGTATAGACAAATTACAATATTATTGCACGATATAAAAAATAGGCTATTCGAAGTACCTACCTACTAATGCTACGCAGACGAAGTCGCGGGCAACAGCTAGTTCATACTAAAATAACCAGTATCTACTGATGACAGTGTCTGCGTCTTTAAGGTCGCCACTCCTTGTTGAATCCCCCGATAAGTCTACTAAATCAAACATGTTTATTAGTGTACACTGTCAGTTGTGTCGACCTGATGAACATTATTTGGTAGGTACATAGGTTCATTTATCTTGGAGGAGTGTAAGTATGTGTCCGTCCCACCCCTATAGCTGTAGTACTCGCGTACGTAACCGCAGTAACAATAGTTTAATCACGGATCGATTAGCGGAGGGCGTTCCGGAGATTTGCGGAGGCAGGGAGTGAAGCAACCCTCCGCCCTGCGGCGTCCGGGGAGTGCCTATATATCGAGGACTACCCTCGCGGCCCGACAGTCGCGCACAATCTGCGCCCGCGCACCTCTTGTGGCAGTGCCGGAATCTGCGAGGAGTGGCTCGTGTTGCTCGTGCAGGTCAGCAGGCGGCGTGAAGCGCCAACATGTCGCGCGTGCTGTGCCGGCGCGGCGTGGCGCGCGGCACTGTCTCGCGCGGCTTCAGCACCGACCAGCTGCTCGACGCTCTCAAAGGAAAGGAGTCTGAACATGTACGTACTTACCATATTATACTATAATATGCAGGGCCTTTTACATAACATCCTGGTGCCTGTGATTGGTACCCGCAGCGCTTGCTTTCCCCATGTAAAGTTTCAATCACGCATAAAACGCAGTAAAACCTCTAGGCCTGAAGTACTAGAACGCTGAAAGTATGCAACCTAGAAATTGCCAAAAACAATAAAAAACCGGCCAAGTGCGAGTCGGATTCGCGCACCGAGGGTTCCGTACAAAACTGTAGGTATATATTGTTTGACTCTCTTTTTGCGGAATCTTGACATCTGTATTCTGGTGACGCGCGGCCTCCTCCTTCTCCTGATGGATGCGAGACATGTATGATTGCCAGAACGGTTTTCGGAAAAACCGCTCCACGGTTTTAGATCCGAATAAATTTACACAGGAAATATTGAACGTTTTAAATAATAAAAAATATGCGATTGGGATCGAGATGGCTAAGGCATACGATAAAGTGCTATATAAAATCTTATTAGAGAAATTACATGGTATCGGTGTACGAGGAAAAACCCTTGAATGGTTTGCATCATACTCATACATTTTCCAAAAAGAAAAAAGCAATTTAGGCCTTATCAGAAAAAAAACACGTTTGTTTTATGGGAGCACCATAATTTTTTTATTTTATTATTATGTTTTTTGACATTTTTATTATGTTTTTAGTATTTTTTGTTATAGCGGTATCAGAAATACATCATCTGTGAAACTTCAACTGTCTAGCTATCACGGTTCATGAGATACAGCCTGGTGACAGACAAACAGACAGACGGACGAACCGCGGAGTCTTAGTAATAGGGTCTCGTTTTTACCCTTTGGGTACGGAACCGTAAAAACAACCGACTTAAATTATCCGAAATTAGCACTATCCACATACTATGCTTACGCATATTCATAGCTGAAGTACGGAATAATTCTCTGGGGAAATAGTGTTAATAAAAACAATTTGTTTATTCTACAAAAAAAAAATTATCAGAATATTGGTTTACATTGCTAACGATGAAACCTTTAGACCGCATTTCAGAAATTCTAAACCTGCCATCAATCTACATTCTAGAAAGCTGCAAATTTGTGAGACAGGACCCAAACTTCTACCAAAAAATTACTGAACAAGATCGCCGATATGCACCGCGTTCACGATATGAAAACACACTCGTAATACCATCATAAAAGTTAAAATTCACGGGTCCTAACATAATGTCTATAACAAGTAAAATTTAAAAAACCCCCGACACATTTTTATTTCATGCTACATAATTTATCTAGTATATAGTAGACACGCTTCGGTCGGCAATCTATTGAACACGTAATTATGACACGATATCTTACGAAAACACCCCGATTCAAACAGTTAAACGCCCATAACTATTGAACATCTAAAACGATTTTATTCAAACATAGCTAAGAACACTCTCGATTAAGGCACCGTTTAAACAAAAAAATACTAAATCAATGTCGGTTCACCCGTTTGGACGCTATGATGCCACAGACAGACATACAGAAACACACGCCAAACTTATAACACCCCTCTTTTTCCGGCGGGGGTTAAAAATATATAATAAAATACCGAACGACATCAAAATTGAGAAACACGACAAAATATTTATTTAACGCCTCAAAAAATGGTTGGTTGATAGATGTAGATGCTATTAGACATCACATCACATCATCAGCCTATTAATGTTCCCACTCCTGGGACACAGGCCACCTCTCTGTGAGAGGGAATGCTATTAGACATTGAATAAATTTTTAAATGATAACTTTCGTACATGACTATCAAAGACGTTCACATTTTGATTTGACATGCCAATTTTAATGTTGTTTTGACATATTGTATTTTTTACAAGTAAAATTTCAAAATTTATAAAACTCCCGTCACTTTTTTATATTTCATGCTTTATAATTTATGTTGTACATAGTAGATACGCTTCGATCGGCAATATATTGAACACGTAATTCTGACAAGATATCTTGCGAAAACACCCGGATTCAAACAGTAAAACGCCGCCCATAACTTTTGAACGGCTGAACCGATTGATTTATTCAAACTAAGAACACTCGTCAAAATCACCTTTAAAACAAAAAAAACTAAATCAAAATCGATTATCCCGTTTGGACGCTATGATGCCACAGACAGACACAGATACACAGCAACACACGTCAAACTTATAACACCCCTCTTTTTTCGGCGGGGGTTAAAAACGGAAGAATCACAGCACATCACGGTCAGAAATATGGACACTTTAAGGACGCTATTACATTTTTCTACAAATAACAGTGCTTTTCAGGTACAATTTTAATGTATATGCAATCACAGATGTGTGGATATCATGGTCTTAATTTATGAATGATATATTCAGCTCTAGATTGGCATCAGAAAAATTGCATGACATCATACAAAATTTTCGCTCAAATACGTTTTTCCCATCACAATAATCGCAAAAATATTAAAAAGGTAGGGTCCGAATAGGTCCCAGTTTAGGTAATTTTACAGCATATTTTATCTTCAAAATTATAAAAAATTGCGGTATACATAGTCCTTTACAGGTTCAGCTAATTATTTTTTACCCAAATCAATATATTTTTTAATTATTTGCTAAAATAAAAACACTTGCCGACTTCTTCATACATTTTGCACTCGAAGCTCATCATTCCGCGCTTAGAAGCGCTCGTGGAAGGACGAGCGTATCGCTTTTTACCGTAAAAAAAAATACGATAAAAGTAATAGAAAAGATTGTAGTGTGCATGCGTGAGTCGTTTGTCGTGATCGAAAGGAGTTGATATTTTATCGGACCGAAATAAAAGTATGTTTGAGTTTCCTATTATTATTAGGATGTGATTAGAAATTCCGATCTTACCCAACATAATTTCTAAATTATGTTGGGTAAGATCGGAATTTGGATAGGTGGTGTTAAGCAGTTGTTGACAAGGTTGAGAAAAGAATGGGTGTGGGTTTAAGCAGCTCTTAGTACGGTTAGGATTTGGATGGGCAAGGTTAAGCTGGCGGGGGTGAAGGTTAGAAGTGGATGGGTGAGAGGAGATTTATGATTTGAACCGGTTTGTATTTAGGCGTGTATGACGAATACGGGGTCATAATAAAATACAAGATAGCACCGAAGAAAATTTGGCCGCTTTTCGACATGGGTGACATTTTCATGGTTTTTGGGGTCGCTTATATCTAATATAAGGTCAAAACCAAAATACAAGATGGTGCCGACGAAAATTTGACATCTTTTCCTTATGGGTGTCATTGTCATGGTTTTTGGGGTCGCTTATATCGAATACGGGGTCAAAACAAAAATACAAGATGGCGCCGACGAAAATTTGACTTCTTTTCGTCATGGGTGTCATTGTCATGGTTTTTGGGGTCGCTTATATCGAATACGGGGTCAAAACAAAAATACAAGATGGCGCCGACGAAAATTTGACTTCTTTTCGTCATGGGTGACATTTTCATGGTTTTTGGGGTCACTTATATCAAATATGATGTCAAAACCAAAATATAAGATGGCGCCGACAAAAATTAGACAAATTTTCATCATGGGCGTCATTTTCATGGATTTAGGGGTCGCTTATATCGAATACGGGGTCAAAACCAAAATACAAGATGGCGCATCTTTTCGTTTTTTTACATCTTTTAGTCATGGGTGTCATTTTCATGGATGTTGGGTAATATGTCATTAGCTGCTGCTCATTATGTAATGCTCCAAAAATTTTAGATAGTAATATTTTATATTTTCCATGTAATGCAAAATGTTCAAGTAATTTTTTAATCCTTGTGACCGGAAATTATTTCGTTTTAGGTATCTACTTATTTCACGTAGTGTTTTTTTTTAAAATACCTACTTACTACAATAAAGTGAAAACTAATTTTCTTTTCGGAAGTCGCTGTCGATACCTATTGTTTTTCGTTTTTCGAACCAGGAAAGTTATTATTTTTGATGTTGGTACCCCATATTGGGTATATTAAATACATCTGTTTACCCTCTTAAACCGTACGAGCGTGATGTTATATTAGGGTATGGTCAAAACAAAACATAAACATACGATCACAGTAATCGCAGGTCTTTTGCTGTTTGTTATTGAAGAGTTCCATTGTCTATCTCCGAAGATCTTTATTAGATCCTAATAAATTATACAATAAAACCTTTCCTGAAAACACATACATTTATCGACGAAAACCCGATCAGTATCGGATCAGGAGTTTTTAAGAAAATTACGGATACATACGGGTCGAATAGATAGAGAACCTCCTTTTTAACCGACTTCAAAAAAAGAAGGAGGTTCTCAATTCGAATGTTTTTTTTTTTTATGTGTTTTACCTCAGAACTTGCTACTGGGTGAACCAATTTTGATGATTCTTTTTTTATTTGACAGCTGGTGTTTGTCATGTGGTCCCATTTAATTTTCATCAAGATCTGATAAAGAGCTTCGGAGATACACATCAGAACTCTTCAATAAATGACGGCAAATCACTCGGGATAGCTGCAATCGCGTTTATGTTTATTGTTTACACCATTTCATAACATAACATCACACTAGTACGCTCTAAAGGGGTACGCAGGTGTAAACAGTTCACCTTGGTATACCCTTATTCGACCGAATTTGTTTAAGTTTCATGTTATTGGGTAAATCTATTCTGGTTTCACTATGGGCATTATTGGTACCTAGCCTATATAAATTGTGTAGCACAACTAAAAAGACAAAAATAAAAAAACTTTTTACAAAAAATACAACCGACTTCCAAATAAAAAACAAAAAAGTGAAAAATAACTTCAATTTCGGAAGTCGGTGTCAAAAACGAAGAAAATAAAACAAGAACACCGACTTCCGAAATTGAAGTTATTTTTCACTTTTTTGTTTTTTTATTTGGAAGTCGGTTGTATTTTTTGTAAAAAGTTTTTTTTTCGAAGGCGGTTGAAAATAATAACATACTTTTTACGACGACGGTTTGTAACATTTACCAAATGCATATTCAAAGTGACAACTAACCTTCCTGAATCAACTTCGATAAAATTAAAAAATAATAGCAAGGACCAATATTATTTGAGTGGTGTATAAAATCGGGCGCTCAGTAGTTTCAATGAGAGCGTGCGCGTAATGTTGCTGTGTGCGACTGGAAACCTAAATTTGAGTTCGTCGAAAATGTAACAGCGTCCTTAAATAAACTTTCTTAGTTTTTTTCCCCCGTAAATATGTGCATCGCATTGGCATTTTGTTTTTGTTAAAATTCGCGGAGATTAATATTTATTACCAGAACACTCAAGACGCACAAAGACCCATAACTTTTGTCGTCATTTGTCTTTAGAAAGCTATGATATTGTAATATTGACTAAAACATGGTTGAATAGTAGTGTCTTGAGTTCGGAGCTTTTTGACGATAGATATATAGTATATAGAAGAGATAAAGACGGTACGAAAAAGGATGGAGGGGGTGTTTTGATCGCTGTTTAAATAAAAATTGTTCGAAACGTATGGTTCAATGAGAAAGTCAATGTGAGGATCTTTGGGTTGTTATCAAGATTGCGTTTATGAAATCTATTCGTCAAATAGCTCTGTGTGCAGTATAAGTACCACCCCCTCTTATACGTAGTAGGTAAGTACCTTGACCATTTTTTGGATTTCTGTAATTTGATGCTTGAACGGACGGGCAACGTAGGTATTGTCGGTGATTTTACTTTAGGTAACATCAAGTGGAACTTGTTTAATGACTCAGTAATTAACTAGGCTCCTCCTGGCTTTAGTAATTTACTGATAGATTTTACGCACATGCACAAATTAGCGCAACTTAATGACATTGTGAATGTGTCTGGACGAATATTGGATCTTGTTTTAACGAACTCACCTTCTAGTAGCGTAACTGTAGCTCTAAACCCCCTCAGCTCTATTGATGTCCTACACCCCCCAATCGAAATCCTCCTAAAAGCGAGTAAAGAAACCTGGCTTCCTTTACTCACAGAATATAAGGCCTAAGTTTTTTAAACTTGATTACGCGAAAATCTGCGATGATCTTGATAGGGTGGACTGGGATATTGCGTTTGAGGATTCTTCTGATGTCAATGATATGCTCCAAGTCTTTTACGAAACAATTCGGAATATCATACAATTGCCTATACCTTCCAAGCCCAATGTTATATGTAAAAAAAAAATATCTTATGTTAAATGTGATTAATCCTTGGTTTGACAAAAAAATAATAAGTACCTTAAAGGAGAAAGAGAAAATAAGATTGCGCTTCAAAATTTATAAAAATCCCATGGACGAAATTGAACTCAAATTATTGGGCAAAAGATGTTCCAAATTAGCAACGAGCTCATATAACTAATAATTATATTAAAGCTGTCGAAGATGAAATCCCAAGAAATCCAAATCGCTTCTGGTCTCACATAAAGGCTAAAAGAGGAGGCTCTAGTTCTTTCCCCGCCACAATGACTAACGGATCCGTGGCAACATAAATATGGGAAATGTTTGCTTCACATTTTTCATCGGCTTTTAGTAATGCAAAAGTGACCCAAGGCGAACCAGTCTCAGATTGTCTTCATAATATGAAAAATAACAGCCTACCACTATCGGCACCTATGATTGATCACGATAGCGTACTCAACAAACTTAAGGGTTTGGATATTCGTAAAGGCGCTGGGCATGATGGTATTCCGCCAATTTTTATTTCGAAATTCGCCACTCATTTGGTTTCCCCATTATTAACTATTTTTGGTGTATTTCCAGACAACTGAAAAAAATTGAAAGTTGTGCGATTTATAAAAGAGATGAGAATATCGGTAACTACAGACCCATCTCTATTTTATCAACTTTCGCTAAGGTTTTCTTAATTCATAGGTTTTTTTAATAATTTGTCCCATCTCCATTCACACTTTAAACTCTATTTGAGTGACTCCCAACATGGTTTCGTGGCTTCTAGGTAAACTAGCACAAACCTGGCGACTTTCTCAGATGTTAACGGATGCCATTGACTGCGGCAAGCAAGTCGACGTAATTTACACGAACTTCAGTAAAGTTTTTGATCGCGTTCCTCACCATATACTTCTATCAACGATAATATAATACTACACTTCTATCAAAGCTCTCTGCGTACGGAATTACTGGCTCACTCTATACCTGGTTAAAATCATATCTAGAAAATCGATTCTTCTATGTCGCGGTCAATGGATTCCAGTCTGAAACTTATAGGACCACTTCGGGGGTGCCTCAAGGCTCGCATATCGGTCCGATTCTTTTTAATATATTCGAATAAACTACTAACGATATCCCACACAGCCTCAAATTCTCAGAATGCTATATGTACGCAGACGATCTCAAATTCGCCAGGATAGTTGAGTCTAGCGATGATACTGAACTACTGCAGTGCGATGTCGACTCGTTAAGTCAATGGTGTAGCGAGAACGAAATGATATTAAACGTCAAAAAAATTTACCATGTGAAGTACACCTGGAAAAAAAAATACAGCTAGTATATATCATGTGGGCTCTTGTGTAATCCACGAGGTGAATCAGATCAGGGGACTTAGGTGTTACTTTTGATAATGAGCTGACATTCGTACCTCATATCGAAAATATTATTAAAAAGGCGTCTAGAATGCTGGGTTTCGTTGTTAGGAATGTTACCGGTTTCAGGCATAGTGGCACCAAGATTTTGCTGTACAACAGTATTGTTCGAAGTATTTTGGAATACTGCAGCATTGTCTGGAGACCCCACTATGCTACCCACAACCTGAGATTAGAGCGGATACAGAACAGATTCGTATGGCATCTAGCTTATGCCAGCGGAATCACCAGGATGAAACGCTCGTATGGAGCCAGACTATCACATTTTAAAATGGTTTTACTGGAGAAACGCCGAAGAATTGCCGATTCCATCTTCCTATATAAAATACTCCGGGGTAAAACTGACTGTCCCCAATTGCTTAGCAAGTTTCGGTTACGTGCTCCTGCTAGACTCCCTCGTACCCTAATCAATCCCTTGTACCCCCCACCGCGTAGAACAGTACTAGGCACAACTTCTGTTATCCCATGACTCAGTAAACAGTTAAATGGCTCCAGCGATCTTGTTGACGTGCATTTTGACTCGTTTAGCAGGTTCCACAGAATAACGTTTAATGCTGTTTAATATTGTAATTTCTTTGTTTCTATGTTGCTTTTTTATTCGTATAAATTTGATTTGATTTTATCTTTTTAATGTGAATTTGAGTTATTTGTATTATGAATTTTGTTTTGTTTTGATTTTGTTTTATTTTGATTTTGTTTTATTTTGACAGTTAATTTAATTGAATTTATTTTATTTAATTAATTTTCTATGATTGTAATTTTATTGATTTATATTTTTTGATTTTAATTTTATTTAATTTTCTATTATACTTGTAGTTTTTACTTTATTGACTTATATTTTTGTTATTTTAATTTTATTTTATTTCGACTTGTATTTTAATTTAGATTTTGGTTTGCTTTTGATGCTTTTTTATTTTAATTTTACTTTCGAGTTGACACAAATTTTCCTTCAGATTTTAATTTGATTTGTAACTCTTATTTTATGGGGCATGCGGTGATAACCTTTAAGAAATTGTAATACTAACCTTAGACATAAACAAACTTAAAATTTAAATGTATCAGTATATACAATTGTTGGTTGGCCAAATAAATAAATCAATTAGATAATATTCTAAATTTCTGTGCCCGACTGTAAACTCCTCCGAAACGGCTTGACCGATTCTTATGAAATTTTTTGTCCATATTGGGTTTGTCTGAGAATTGGTCGTCAACTATTTTTTAAGCCCTAGGTAGGGTAGGGTGGTTAGAGTAGGGTAAGTAGGGTAGGGAAGGTAGGGTAGGTACGGTAGGGTAGGTACGGTAGGGTAGGTACGGTAGGGTAGGTATGGTAGGGTAGGCAGGGTAAGTAGGGTAGGGTAGGGTAGCTATGGTAGGGTAGGGTAGGTAGGATAAAAATACAACGAATTCCAAACAATTAATGTTTGTTTTTTTTATGACAAAAACGTTTTGTCATAAAAAACCGGGTCAGCTAGTTAATTTATAATAAGGTAGGTATTTATACCTATAATAAATTGCTGTGCCCGACAGGCTCCATGTGAACTATAGTACTGTTGTATACACAAGTGAAATGCAATAAAGAATTGAATTGAATATGTCGGACATTCGCATCCATCAGGGCGTTCGTAGGGTGCTGCGCAACCTTGACGTGAACAAAGCTAGTGGCCCCGACGGGATTCCGGCAATTGTGCTCAGAACCTGTGTGCCTGAACTGTCTCCGATCCTGACATGCCTCTTTCGCCTTTCGTATGGTATGAGACGGGAAAAGTGCCGAATGCTTGGCAGCAAGCTAACGTTCAGCCAGTGCCCAGTGCCCAAGAAGGGCAGTCGGGCTGAACCAACTACAGATCCATTTCAATAACGTCCATCCTTAGTAAGAATACAATAACAATAACTGCTAACTAATTTTTACGGAATTAAAGTGCCTACCTTTGTTAATGCAGAAACCATAGTGACAATTTGTAAAAGTTTGATCTCAAGCTCGATAGATGGCGTTGGCGCGATATAGTTGGGCTCGAGTGAATTTTAGAAAATAAATTCCAGCCTGGTCACAATTTGGTTTTAATTTCAATTTCAATCAACCCTATTAGTGTTCACACAAGTGTGTTAGTCCAAAATTACCTGCTCGGGTTCGGTAGTAAATAAGCTTATCTTCAGATCAGTTCCACTTCCATTGTATGGTACCATTTTCAACAGTATCATTTTATTTCTATGTATTTGCTTTATCATATTAAATTCACCAAATGATACTTTCCGAGTGCATTATGATTGCATTAATGATGAAAATACCAAAATCGCTATATGTATGCCTTTAATATTTGATCGTATCATCAGATCCTAACCTGATGATGATGGGACCACCTGGGAAGTATGTCCTTTCAAATAAAAGATTTCTTGAAATCAGTCCAGGCGTCTTTGAGTAATCGGGTATCATAGCTACATAAAAAAACAAGTGCGAGTCGGACTCGCGCACGAAGGGCACCATTATCGTATGGGAGCCCCGCTTAAATATTTATTTCTCAAACATGCTTGGAAATTTGAGCATTATTTTGACAACCTTCTTCGAGATAAATCGCAATTGCTGTACTGGCCATATACATGCGCGCAGCGGTCGGCAAAAGTTGTATGAAAATCCATATCTGTCGTGTGTAGCGGCCAAATAAATTCCATAGTAAACTCATATCTGTCGTGTAATTTAAAAATGGAACGATCTTTTACTCCGAAACATAGCAACCAAGGAGGTAACTTATCAAAGGTTTTATTTAAATTTCGAACTGGCTTGCAAATAGAAAGCTGTTTATTGAAAAAAAAAACAAATGAACACTTTTAAGGCTTAGCACGCTCTGCGATTTTTATTCGCGCGTATTTTTGTAGTATTATTCCCGCGTGATTTTTTTAACGCAATGTGTGCAGCTTCATACAATTACATAGGCCGCAGAATGGGCGAAAAAATATCGTGCGAATAAAAATCCCACTGCGGGCCAAGCCTAACACGGAAATAACTATTATTGTTCTTTGTTCGTCATTGATTTCGAAAAGTAATTGTATTTGACAAAATGAGTTCTAGGTGCTACTTAGTTTTAATTTCCGCGCATTATTTGAGAAAAGCACTATACAAGCCTTGGCCACAACTAGGCATTGATGGACTTACGTATGTGTGCCTCGGCTTCGCCTCGGCCCACATTTACACGTTCGTCCATCAATGCCTCTTTTGCTGGCCGCTGCAGTAATGTACTATTTTATTCTGTTTTTAATATTTGTCGTTATAGCGGCAACAGAAATACATCATCAAATTTAAAAAAATAGCCTTCCGTGTTATAATATAACCATTTTTTTAGGGTTCCGTACCCAAAGGGTAAAAACGGGACCCTATTACTAAGACTCCGCGGTCCGTCTGTCTGTCTATCACCAGGCTGTATCTCAAGAACCGTGATAGCTAGAGAGTTGAAATTTTCACAGATGATGTATTTCTGTTGCCGCTATAACAACAAATACTAATAAAATAAATATTTAAGGGGGGCTCCCATACAAAAAACGTGATTTTTATGCAGTTTTTTGCTGTAATGGTACGGAACCCTTCGTGCGCGAGTCCGATTCGCACTTGGCCGGTTTTTATATTTTCCATGTATAAAAGGACTTTTCTCCAGATTTATTATAAATGTATTGATGATGTTAATTGAAACAAATCTGGCGTTTGCTATAAAATTGCCTAAACCAACAAATAACCCTTTGGGGTGGCAGTATGAAGGGACTTGTTACATACTATTCATGTTGGTTCAGGTGTACGTCGAGCTGGACAGTGGCGGCTGGATGTGCTCGGCGGGGCCGGGCGGCGCCGCGCGGCTGTGCGTGTGTGCGCGTCTGGCGCCCACCGCGCTCTGTGCCGGAGCGCTACTGAGCCTGCGTGCTGGTGCCCAGTGCCTGTGCCTGCCCGGCGGCGCCCTGTGCCTACGCGCCGCCGCCGACCTGCCTCCCCACGCCGAACTGCTGCTGTGGTTCGCGGAGGACGCACTGGTCGCGCTAGACATGCCCTTCCTCACGCCACGCAACATCCGCGCGCGCCACCAGTACGTGTGCCACGCCTGCGCAGCACCCTTCGACGACCCCAACCCGCTCAAAGTGCACCTGTTCCTGTCGTGTGCGCCCTTCGAGCCGGAGCGCTTCTGGCGCGAGGTCGAGACGCGCCTGCGAGCGGCGCGGCCCGCCAGCCCCCCTCCCCTGGCGCCCCCCCCGCCCCTGGCACCCGCCGCGCTGGAGGCGCTGGCCACCGAGTGGGGGCGCGCGCGTGGCGGCCACGTGTGTGTGTACTGCGGCAAGCTGTACTCGCGGCGCTACGGACTCAAGATCCACCTGCGCACGCACACGGGCTACCGGCCGCTGCGCTGTCGGCACTGCCTGCGCGCATTCGGCGACCCCAGCAACCTCAACAAGCACGAGCGCCTGCACGCGGCCCGGGCGGGGCAGGGCGCACAGGGCGCACAGGACGCACAGAGCACACACAACCCCGCGCGCTACGCGTGCCCTCTGTGCGGCCGCGCACTCGCCCGGCGGCGTGACCTGGAGCGCCACGTGCGCACGCACACGCACACGCACACACTCACACAGACGGCAGAGCAATGAAACGCGAGTTCAGTTTTCTGTTTTTATTAAACTTATGTGTACGTGTACTACTGGCCGGCCACCTTGGCGGCGATGCGCTTGTCGCGCTCCTCGGCGATGGTGAGCCGCACGCCCTTGCCGCGCGGCAGGGAGATGTACGCCTTGGTGCCCTTACCGATGATGAACACGTTGTTCAATCTGTAACAGAAACCATGTTTCTTGATTCATTGTTTCGAATCTTCTTGTATTGATTTAAAGATCAGCTTAAAAAGAAAGGATGAGCATTTTGTACATATTTATGTTAGGTAAATAAATCGAATAATGATGGAATATTGCTGATTGGCTGATATAAACGTTATGCACTGTTGGATGCGCTGATTGGTTAAGAGCAACTCACTAAGTGTGTGTGACCAACCAGAATCAAAATGCTTTAAACTAACTTGCAAAGTATCCAATCAGCAATTACCTCAGGATTTTTGCAAAGATTCGATATTTTCATAAAATAAATAATATTTGTATATAAGATTGTACATGTGAAGAGTGAAATGTGGCTGTGATTAGTAGATGTATATTATACCTCGTAGCGAAAGTGTGGCCCGTGGTGTCCTTAATGTGCACAATGTCGAAGGATCCAGGATGTCTCTCGCGGGACACGATGGTGCCCACTCTCCCCAAGTTCCTGCCTCCGGTGATCATGCACAAGTTGCCTGCAAACAAGAACATATTTCAACCATCAACAAAAGAATGGAAAGCATACATAAAACAATATTGATATTTTCTAAAATAATGGTAATAGATGGTATTGATGGATCTCCATCGTAACAAGGGAAGATGGAACAATTATATTAGTAAGAAGCATTTGCATAAATTAATTAATATTAATTACTTAATAATAAACTGTCTTGTTGAATATCTAAGAGTTTTAATAAGCATACAAGAAATTGAGATTGAAGGTGTTTTTTTTGCTGGCCTATTTGATGCGAAATATTTACAGAGAGAAACAATCTTGGCTTATGTGTGTGGTGGTATTGTATTATTGTATGCCAGCAGCAGGGTGATTACATACACACAATGGCAACTTCTTTTGTTCTTTTCTTTAACAACTTTTCTTGACAGTACAACAACATTCATTCAGACATATGAACCAAAGGATTAGTATAAATTTTATTTTAATTTCTTCACATTGTGATAGTTGCACGATTCGGGTCCATGCAAACCAAGTTTGTTATCAGATGCTGTCGACGGCTAATGTGCGACCGGCGTGTATGGAGCTACACTAACACGCTGCCACTGTACGTCTGTATTAATGTACCTGCGTGTTTTGTTATGTTATATGTGCGTCGAGAGCATGCGTAAAAGCCGAAATAATATCGCATTTCACAGTTCACAATGCTCTTCAGTTGCTTTGAAAGAGAATGTGTTATATTATTTGCTAAACAATACTGAAACTTCAAGAGCCCATATATTAAGTACTGCTAAATATAAACAGCACATGACTGACCAGTGTGAGACCATACCTGAATCAAATTTAATGAAATCCATAATCTTGGAGGAGGCAATGTCAAGCTGTACTGAGTCATTGACCTTGATGAGTGGGTCGGGGTATCTGATGGTGCGGCCGTCGTGAGTCACCAGGAACGGCACATTCTTGGGTCCCGTGGACACCCGCTTCACCTTGCACAGCTTGTACTGCAACCAACACATAAACATCAAAAAGCTATTACAACCAGGCCATTTATTTAAGCTGGAGCAAAAAATAAAAGGTAAACAAAAAACCAACAAACAAAAAAGGTTTTTACAGTAGTAAGTGTCTGTAAAAACTGTGTCTTGTATTAAAAGCTATCTCAGTATGAAATGATGTTTATTGCATAAAAAAACAAATACATACATGCACAAATATGTCAAAACATTTAAATTATGCTTGCCTGCAGTTCAGAACAATTTCGATAACATAAAGAATGCTACAAAAGTAAACATTTAGTTTTGTAAGGTTTTAATATTTAAATTAGTCAGATTATAACTGTTTGATCTTTGTTTACCTTTTCCTACCTTCATTTTTGCTCCAGCGAATAGAGTATAGTTAAATATAATACATCATTAGCATTTTAATGTTCCCACTGATGGGACACAAGCCTCATCTCTGCAAGAGGGAATGGGCCATAATTCACCATGTGGGCCCAGTGTGGGTTGGTGGATGTCACATATCTTCGAATTTTTGGTTCTAGGACATGCCGGTTTCATCACAATGTTTTACTTTTCCATTTTGAGAGCAGGGGTGATGAAATAAATTGGAAAGTAAATCACGTTTCTGGGTTCGAACCCATAACTTATAAGTCATGGCCGTTACCACTGAGCCACCACTGCTCATATAAATATAATTAACAACCAGCTAACCTTGGCTTCTTCAGGGGTGATGCGGTGAACTGTGAAACGTCCTTTCACGTCATAGATGAGGCGGAACAGTTCATTGGTCTTCTCAATGGAAACAACATCTGCAACAAACATAACACTGTCAATATTATGCTGATCTCAAAATATTACAAGGATCACAGCAGCGTCAGAGGGTCATGTAAGTACCAAGTTGTCTAGAAGTGTGTCCAGCTGAAGGAGGCTCCTTTCATCCCTATCCTTCAATATATGTTTGGTAAATAATACCAAATCACCAAGGCACATCCGATAAGTGATAACAGCAAATACAAATCTATTTAATATTCACATGTCAATTCTTGTGGTACTTTACAACATCAAAGTAGGTATGATAATTTCATGGAATTCGCTACAAAGAAGAAGAAAACGCTTATTTTTTCACGAATCACTACAATAAAGACCGCTGTGAACAATTACAAGGAACGAGAGTAGCACTCACCCATGAATCCGGCGGGGTAAGTGGGGTCAGTCCTCACTTTGCCGTCCACCTTGATGAGGCGCTGCTTCACGATCTTGAGCACCTCGTTACCGGTGAGCGCGTACTTCAGCCTGTTGCGCAGGAAGATGACGAGCGGCAGGCACTCGCGCAGCTTGTGCGGACCGGTCGACGGCCTCGGCGCGTAAACGCCGCCCAACTTGTCCAACATCCATGCTTTGGGAGCGGCTAAGCGCTTCAAATGCTTTTTGGGTCCGCGAGCCTAAACACCACACCAGATTAATTATTGCACCTCGCATCGACTCGCATGTAAACTTAACCTGTGGCAGACAATCTCGTACGAAGAAATTCTCAATAAAAGGCACGCTGTAAGATTTTTACTTTTAGTAATTGAAATGAAACTTAGAAACAACGGATTATTGCTATTATATCAATAGAAATTCACTTTCAAACATCGGCATTGACATACAAACAAAATATACTCTGTATCTGAAAAATATTGAATGGCCTAAAATAATTGGACACTACGCTCTTGATATACGATTTTAAATTCGCTAAAGTACTTAGCATTTTTCACGATTTATTCAGATTTTTTACAAATTTACACCACGAACTCACCATGTTGGACACACAATTTAACAAGAAAGAACCGTCAAAATCTAATACTGTCAGTCAAACACAATTAAGAAAAAGCTCTATTGCCAAACATGAAACATGGGCTATTGGCACTGCCGGTCACAAGGTCCACAGATAACTATATAATAGCCAGAGATGAGGTTTATGGTCTCTCTGTCCCAAGCGTTTTGGATAAAGGTGGAAACAGATTATTGAAACCCCACGCGACCCCACGCCACCCGACGTGTCGACACCCGACGCGCACCGTGCACATATACAACACCCCACATGATGCTACAACACGTTAGCTAATGTCATAGCCAGTATTGCCAGATCTCGTTTTTGTTTTATCTCAAGTCTGATCTCAATGTACCCTATACTCCATTTGTGATAACATTAGACGTTTAAATTAGCCCATATTACAGCTCATTCAACCGATTTTAACTTCTATTGCGTTTGTGATACGACAAATGATAGCTGCAGTAAACAGTTGGTTTTGGTAACAGTTTTATGCTTTTTATGTCATCCTTATGTTTACAGGATAGAACCCAAAATCGGTTGAACAGACTGTAAAAAGATTTGGAAACATGTCTTGATTTTAAGTTATATAAAAAAATTACAATTTTTTATTAATTTGCTTTCCCTCTCCGTTCTATATATATTTGATACATTTCATGCAAGATTATACATAAGACGAGACATTATAATCTATAATATACATATAATTACAGACCAGTTTTACTATAACAATAATAGAAACCATAACAAAAAACTGTTTATTTTGGGATTTACGTCATTGAGACTATGATAGGCGTATCGAAAAGAAGTTTTAAGAAATTGCGGGTTCAAGGGTAATAACTTAAGTTTAAATTAAGTCCATATCATTGCAAATTTGACTCAAATAAGTTACTAATTTCTATTATAGCATAAACATAAAAAATACCCTCACCGATTTTGTACCCTAAAAATGACCGTGCTGATGAAACTTTGCTCTAAATTAGGGTAAATTTCCCTTTGTTGGCACCACTCGACTGACTGACGCGTGGGATCGGGTGTTAATAGAGACACACTGTGTCGGAACGTCGGGTGGCGTGTGTTCCCCCACTCCCGGCAACACGCTGATCCAAACCGACTGCGTGTTGACACGTGGGAATGCGTGTGATCGCATGGCGTGTTGACTATGTGTCTCTGACCATACTAAATGTATGGGTTTGATTAGTACTTCAATGCGTCAGAAGGCGTCGGGTGGCGTGGCGTCGGGTGGGGTTTCAATAATCTGTTTCCACCTTTATTCACACTATCACAGATCACATTCATTTCATCAAGAAAGAGTCATATCTATACAACCATGAGGCTACTTATTAGTTATTAAAATAAAGCTGTGATATGATTTTTGTTTTATTGAAAAAACGGATATGTTGTGTATTTAAATATCTGCGTGCATGTCGAATCAACCGATTTCGATTTTTATTTCCAGATGTTACTATGTCGAGAGTAGAACCCTTTAGCTATATTTGATGAAAATCGGTTCAGCCGTACAAAAGTAATGAGCACTTTACACTTCGTATTGGAGATTTTTCGCAAAATATTTAATTAAAATTACGTATTTCTTTCCATTCCATTCTTTCCATCCACAGACTACTTAGAGATACTACCAAAACGATAAACTGTAGTATAACGTTCCCTATATACACAGTGCGAACAATGTGTGTCTGTCAATATGATAGCTTGATCTCTGTGACAGCTTTCAGTTTCAATAGGTACATTAAAAATAGCGCTTGACAGACTACCATTTTAGCAATAACTTAAACGTCTGTTTAACATATTATTATGTCGCAGAGATCAAGCTATCTTTTACGAAGTATAGTGATAGTGTTAAAGTTACATTATTGCGCCTTCCTCACCGGGCGGAGCGTTTTCGTTTCTGTACCGATCTGTACTGAAACTAGTCAGTCAGGAAGGCGTCTTTCGATTATTCACTGAGTGTGTTAGAATTTGAAGTATATGTGACGTCATTAAATCGTTAATTTTAATTTTTCAATGGTTTGCTACATAATATATACCTGTCATATGTATTAAGCACCTACCGACAAATGTCTAAGTAACTACTTTAATTATAATTGTGGTGTCAACTACCTTCAAATGTAAAAGAGTACCTAACCTAAGTAAATATTGTTGTGTGTAAAGGAAATAACTCTAAACTTATATTTAAGACACGTTGATAATATTCCTATAAATGATTACGTAATTTTTTATGATCATTGTGATGTATCCAGGATTTTATAATGCTATATTTTTTTTTTCAGTATTCTACCGCGGACATTTGGCAGTCCGCGCTCTTTTTTATTGTGTATATTTTGTTTGTATTTTTTTATTTTTTTACAATTGTTGGATTCCTACGTCGTATGCTATATTAGTATTATAAGTCCTTTGAAACAATTAGTACAATACTGTCTGTTAGTATCAATATTCTTTCGAATATTGATTAAGAATTACTATACAAGCGATATTAAATTCCTTAATTGTCTTGATACGTTTTAAAACATATTCACTTCATAGTAGGTAATTGATTATTGTTCACCTAATTTTGAGATTATTTGAAGCAATATAGAAAATGGCGGGATACCGCGCCATTTTCTCATATTGGACGTATTTACACAGATAGACCCGATATTATAAAATATTGTGTAATGCGGACTTACTTTTTTGTGAACTACAAGCCAGTACAGGCTAGATATTGTTATTTAGAAGTATACTACTTAATAATACTTGGTGTAAGATCGACTACACAAGACTAACGTAAGTTATTTGATATTATAACTTTATTATTTCTAATGGTTGTGTTGAAGCTGTATCTATATCGTATTATGGCCTTTATTCCTAACATGTTATATTGATTTAAGGGCTACTCTGTGTCCTTTGCCTTATCCTTGTTATTTTGAATCTATAATATTGTAAATACTTTGTGTTTGTAAAAGATATCGACAAATACTACGAAAGAGCTTCCGTGGGGTTTGTTGCCCTTCTTCTCCACGAGAACTAGTCTAGCGAGCGGGCAGTAAGCTCAGTGAGCTTTCTAAATATGAATTAATTGACAAGCCTTACATAAATAAATACCTAGTCTTCTCTTTCTATGCTTATATTCATAAAACCCTTTCCTTACACACCACATACATTAGAACTCTGATACACAGTAAATAACCAATAACCACCACTACTTTTATATAGAATTCCATTCATGATTCTAACAAGTGCATACACGTACAGCGCATCTGTTAAGATTTAGTGAGAAAGGCACCTGACTTAAAATATTTTGTTTAAAATTAGTTTTTTCCTTAGGTTTGCTATTTAAATAGCTAAAAAAACACATTTTGTATAATAATTATAATTAATGTTACACTAGTCGATTATTCTTCCATACAAACGTAGTCTGGAGATTACTCCACTGTTTGACGATGTACGTTCGACATAAAAATTAATTTCAATTTATCTCATAATTATCCAGCCCTGTATGGAAACAAAAAAATAAAAGTTAAGAGCGTCGAAAGTTTCATATTTCAACACTAATTTTAACGCATCGTTGGGTGGAAATAAAGGTTGTGATGACAACTCGCTCGTCACACTAGGTATCTCGTCGCTATATATAATAGGTCTTTTTCACGAAACGTCACTTTCTATATGTAGTCAGTTTCCCAGCTCGTCTAAAGCCGTATTTCGTCTCTTTCCCAACTGGTCCGACGCTTATGTACAATTTACCACAAAATATGTAAATAAAATATTTAGGAACATTCGGAGACTGCCTTCAAGGACAGGTTGAAGCACTCAACCATGGCCTCCCGGAGAGACCGGATCTGAGGCCCAATAGCCAGAGCGTCGGACACCTGGCTCTTAGCTACAGTGCTGTCATCTGTATACCCAAAGGGTATTAGCAGAACGTTTGTGTGGAGCAAGAACAATGTTGCTGAGAGTACCGACCCCTGAAGGACTCCGGCATTAATATCCAGTTGATCTGACCTCGTATTGCATCGGGGACTTATTCACGTTATAATGTTGTACTTTACTGTACATTAAACATATGCTTCGGACCAGATGGGAAAGAGACAAAATATGGCTTGAGACGAGTTGGGAAACTGATTACATGTAGAAAGTGACGTGTTAATGAAAGAGACCTATTAGAGATAGCGACGAGATAGCTAGTGTGACGAGTTGTCATCACAACCGAAATAAATACGAATAAGAACTGGCGCAAGCCTGTAGTGCTTGACAATAACGACCGCAGGGAGGTATGGCAGAGTAAGGAGCTTCACGGGCCCTTTTCCCGGGCTCTATATGGGCTCGATGTAGATCAGTCAGCGTCCGTAGCCTGGCTGCGTTTCAGTGACCTCTTTGGGTCTACCGGAGATTTATTGTGAAGGATGGAACGGACGACATCTATCGGGCATGTCACCGGCCGGGTGAATCGATGCGCCACATTATCTCTGGTTGTTCTTGTCTAGCTAACGAAGAGTACTTGCATAGGCCCAACCTTGTAGCCAGGATTATCCATCAGCAATTTGCACTGAAATACACTCTTGTAGCATCGGAGGTTCCGTACTACAGGTAGGTGCCCGAAGCAGTTCTCGAAAATGGCAATATCACATTGTACTGGGATCGGTCCATCATCACTGACAGGACTATTGTAGCCAATAAGCCTGATATTGTGGTGGTGGACTGAGTCGAGAGGCGTGCAATGATTGTTGACATTACCGTCCCGCATGACGGGAACCTCGTGAATGCCGAGAAATATAAGCAAATCAAGTATCTTGACATGGCTCGCGAGGTTTTTGTACCGATAGCCGTATCAGCCAATGGCTTATTAGCCACGAGCCTCGACCGACACCTTAGGAGGCTCTCGTTAGGCGGCTGGATCAAGGGCCTGATCCAGAAAGCAGTATTGCTGGACACGGCTCGTATTGTTAGGAGGTTCCTCTCTCTGGAGCCCTGACCGCCGGTAGCTTGGACCCTGTTCCCGATACCAGTGGGCCTCTATTTTTTATATTTTTAAATGTTTTTGTTTTATAATTTATTTTATAAAAATATTTTAAAATGTACAAAATAAGAATAAAGATAAATAAAGGACATAATAATACATTACTAACAAAATTATTAAACACATCGAAAAATATAATATTTTAACTGAAGAACAGAAAGTCTGCAGACGACGGCAAGGAAGGAAGGGTTGCAAAAACGTTACCGATATTTCTCAAAATTAGGTAATACTAATATATTCGCCTGGAAATATTATAATATTGTATCTGTTATATTATCAGTATTAGTGATATTTTTAAATTACACTAATATCAAAATAGTAGACTTGGCAAGCCGTATCACTCATCGACTGTATTGACTTCTCGTAGTATGTTTGAACTAAATATCTCATATTGGTATTGGTGATGAATGTTCTACGTATGTCTAATAATCAGTAATAATATGTTCAAAAGCAATGTGTAATACTAAATTCTGGAATCATCATCATGATCATCCACAGGCCGATTTCACTCTTCTTGTACCAATCACCACATTCCTGTGCCTGGAATTAATTCTGGAATAATATCATGATAATTATAATTTGGTTAACAAATGTTTTGAAGTCAAAGAATTTACATTTGCATCTGAAACAGAGTTGAAAACTGATTTATGTCTTCACCTTGCTGCCCAGCGAGCACGGCCTACTGTGACATTGCTTAAGCTGTGGCTTAAGTCATACTTTTTATCACAGTTTGGGCGATAAAGCCATTTTATCTTAAATGCTAGCACGGTGGCGTGAGATATTTTCTTGACTTGTGGTATAATTTCTTGACGTTTATTTTTAATTTTTCGAAAATTTTCAAATTTTATTGCAGTTTCGGGTTAACCTTGACCATAAAAACCATTTAGGTTATGAGAAGCTTAGCCCTACGATGCACTGTTTCCAAATTATGGGCCTCCGAATTTAATTTTATTTTGCATAAAACGCTATATATTTCCAAAATGGTATCTCGAAAACAGGGTGTCCTAGGCAAAAAATAACCAAAAGTTAGCCCTACCCCTTTGCTGCCCCCATGCTAGCAGCATCCCAATATGAATACAGGACAAAAAAGTTTTGTGCATGGTTGGTTCTTTATCTAAGGTGTCAAGATATGATAAAATATGTCATGTCTTACAATTTGTCTTAAATGCTAGCACAGGACAACCATGTGACATACTTTAGAGGTGCGACATGCATTTCTTGTTGCTGACTTCATAGTGCGACATAATCTGAATAGACGACCAATTAAAATAATACGTATAAAAGTGTGCCGTTCATACAGATAAACAACTTATTAATTTTGTTGGGAACAAATTAATATATTTGACCCACGACCATAGACTTATGCACACTTAATTTTCTTTGTTTGTTTGATAACATAGGTAACATAGTAAATTATTGTGAAAATTTTAATAATTACTTAAAAAATCTAATAGCTTGGACCCTGTTTCCAATACTGATGGGCCTCTATTTTTTATATGTTAAATGTTTTTTGGGGGTTTTATTTAAGAAATATTTTAAAATGTAGAAATTAAGAAGAATATGGAATAATAGAAAATAATTATAAAAAAAATCTAAATAAAAATAATAATTAAAAATAAGAAAAACAATACAATTATAAAAAAAAAAAAAAAAGTAATCCTGTAACATTTCAATTAATTAATAAGCATTGATCACCACACACACAAAATAAATTGATTGCCATTTGATGAAGTAATTAGAAGGAAAATTAAATATACTCCGAACGAAAGTGATACATTTTCTTAAATCATCTGTCAAAATGTGACATTTGTGACAAAATGGGTGCGCCCGTATTAGCAAGTGCCAAATAAACGCCAGGTAATTTTCTCACGCCACCAGCGCTAGCTTAAAAGATAAAATGGCTTTATCGCCCAAACTGCGATGAAATGTGTGACTCAAGCCACGTTACAGTAGGCTGTGCTCACCGGGCAGCAACAAGAAAGGCATGTCGCGCCTTTAAAATATGTCACATGTTTGACCTGTGCTAGCATTTAAGACAACGCTACTTCTGCAGAGTTAGCATATTATAATAAAACAATGTATGATGTGTAAACTGAACTAACAAACACTTTTCTAAATTGCCCGCGTAAAGCGCTTATAACACTACACGGTATTCTGAGCCCTGAATACCGTGTCCCTGAATGCTACGGTCACTATTTTGGGAACGCTAACTTCCTAACAGATATTACATACCGTGTAGTGTAATAAGCCCTTTAGGTAAATACCCACCTAATACACCAAGAAAGGTGGAAACATACTATTAAAAACCGACGCCACGCGACGCCACCCGACGCATTGCAGTACTAATCAATCCCATATATTTAGTATGGGCAGAAACACATAGACAACACGCCATGTGAGCACACGCATTCCTACGCGGTAACATCCAGTTGGTCTGGATCAGCGTGTTGTCTGTTGTCACACGCAGTGTGTTTCTAGATAACACCCGACGTCACGCGTCAGTCAGTCGTGAACATTCCTGGTATAAAGATATTTTTTGTTAGTTTTTATTTAAAATGTAGGTTGAACATTTAATAGAATTAGTTAAACGGTACTCACGTAACACGGTAATACCGTGATGAAATAATACTATAAACGAAGCTATGATACTAGCGAAGCGTGTTGTAGCATCACGTGGCATGTTGTATATGTGTTCGCATCGGGTGTCGATACATCACGTCACTTCGGGTTTTGAAGTATGTTTCCACCTAAAGTCAACAGGCGGCATTATAAGGTCTGGTCAAAAATAAAAAAAAGTCTAAGTAAAAAGATATAAATTTTAATTCGATCCAATACAGAATTATAAATGCGAATTCCGTCGTTCAATTCAAAATATATTTTTATTTCATAAATAAAATCAAATCACCAAATGAAATGTTGCCACGTTGGACGCGTAGAAGGTAAAATATCTCAAAAGACTAGTATTTGATAAAACCGAAACCACGAAAATAATGTCTATCTATCTAAAGTTTAAAAAGTTAAAAAAAATAGGTTAAAATTAAGGTTATTATTTCAGGTTATGTTATGTTATGTTTTATCAAAACAAGAGCAAAATGAAATAATAATATTTCTATATAATACTTACAGTAGAAGTGCGTTTACATTTTATGGAATCTTCTTCTGAAAATAATTTTGCTTGGACTGATACTTCAAGCGATAGCAGCTCAATGTGAGTACTAATCTATTTGAACCAATAGACTGTATTAATGTATTTCATAAAGTTTTTTATTTGTTTAGGCCTACCACAAGTATCCTTCTGTTTCTTCTTCAAGTGCTTACTTTATTGGAAAATATAGAGCTTTTAGGTAATTGTTGTCGCTTAGCACTATCATTGAATGTAAGCTGCTCTAAGCATGCTCAAGGCTGACTACGGTATAATTTACGGTACGCTAAAAATTATAACTGCTTTTCAAAATTTTTTGGTACAACTTTCTTGCAATCACCAAGAATAGGACCAACTATAATGTTACCAAATAATCATTTGCTCATACGATGCATAAGTGTGCGTTTGTACCTTTAATGTTGCAAAAAGTTTAAGTAAATATATTATAACCCTAGTAGTATGATCTAGGACACGCCAATTTCCTCAAGATATTTTCCTTCACCGTTTTGAAAGTTGTGGTGATGAAATAATTTACAAAAAGTAAAGTGCCGGCCTGGGTTCGAACCCACTAGTTAGTCGCGTCCGTTACTACTGGGCCACCACTACCTCTCCTAATCTCTTCTGCAAGAGGGTATGACCCAAAATAAAAAAAAGCCTCATACTTTTTCATAGCCAAGCATTAATTTGTTAGTGGCTAGGAGCTAAAATTTTCAAGCTTGTTTAGCTTGCTCTAGCAAAAGATATTATAGTTTTCTAGCTCTGCTACATAAGTCAAAAAAGTAAATATGCAGAGCCCCCCCCTAAAATTAGTGCTGCCAGCACTCTAATCTATACATTCTCTACACCAATAAATAAAATTGAAGTGTCGTAGTTAATATTTATTTGCACTTTTCATATCTGCCAACCCCAGCCAGAAAAAGTCGAAAATCTTCATATAAGTTCAATAGATAATTAGCTTCTGTAGTTGGTAAGCAGATTTTTTTATTTGGTAAGCTGATAGTTGTTTAATTATTTGATTAAAAAATGTTGCGGCTGGAGTAACGTTACCGCAACCAAATCTTTTGTTTTCTAACAGGTATGTTGAAATAAATGTTATCTAAATAATTAGATATCAATTTGAAATAAATGTTACAACTTAATTTGTATTTGCTATGGTTGCAAAGATATTTAAAATCCTGCTGCGGTAACGTTTGCACACGATTGCTGCATCTCGCAAATCAAAGAAAACAAAAGATCTGGCTGCGTTAACGTTACTCCAGCCAGAACTGTTATTATCAAATAATTAAAAAAATATCAACACAACAAATTAAAAAATCTACTAACCAATTACAGAAGTAGTATATCTAATTATCTATTGCACTTAGATGACGATTTTGCTGGGGTAACCCACACTCTGCAATCGGCTATTCAACCATAACATGTGGTTATCTGTGTAATATCAGAATTAAGAATAAGAATAGAATAATTTATTAAAAGTAAATACGTTCACTAAAATGTACATTAGGTGCAGTAGTATTATTTCTAAAACAATGTTATAAATAGTGCTTATATGTAAACTATAACAAAAATATTTTATTACAACTGCTAGATTATATACAAGAATTTTTATGTTTGGTAGGGACCTGCCTGATATAGGTTCTTTCAAACCTGTGTTTCAGGCCATCACTTAACATAAAGCAATAATTGGGAATAGAATAAGAATAAGAATGTTTTATTGAATGCATGTGAAAGTATTACATAAATAAGACATGAACGCCCGCCTTTTTCCCATGGGGGTAGGCATAAAGTACAGAACGCAAAAGTAAAGTATACACGCTTCTAATAACAAATATTATATTTTAAGATTTTTGTCTGTCCGTTTGTTCCGGGTATTCTCCGAAATGCCTGGACGGATTTTGAAGGGACTTTCGGAGATTTCTTTTCGGATTTTGGGAGATAGCTGATGTTTTTAAATTAACTATTCATAATTATTATTACCTTAATAAATTTTAGTTTTACGGGTTTTGACGCGGACGAAGTCGCAGATAACAGCGATTCAATAAATATAATTCGGTGTGCGGTGAAAAATCTGGTAAAACCAAAAAGGTCATAAGTCAGTCAGGGCTACTAGGATATAGAAGCTTTTTATAAAGCCGTTTCCATGTTAAAATAAATTATGCTAGTATAGTCTTTAGTGGTATAGAACCATATGATGACCAACTCACAATTTTTTCACACCTGTTGATTATGGAAATTAAATATATTTTTTCAACATATTTTTCAGGGCTTCTGATGTTATTGATGACACTTCGATTAATGAAGGGAAGAAAACAAAGGGCAAGAAATCAAGAAAAAAAGATTGTGATGAGTCAGTTAGTTTAGAAGCGAATGTAGTTATAAAGGAAGAAAAAGCATGTCTTGAAACTAAAAGTAACAGTAGTGAAAAGAAAAAACACATTAAAGTAGAACCAGAAAGTGACAATGATGTACGAAAAAAGAAAAAGAAACTGAAAAACTTGGGGACTAATGGACATCATAATGATTCACAAGACTCAGTGTCTTATGATGAGACATATCTTAACATGAAAGTTAAACAAGAAGAATCATCAGCTTCATCTTCAACAAAACATAAAAAGAAAAAAAAACGGATGAGAACTGCAAGTATAGATTCATCATCAGCTCCACTGAACAGTCATGAAAACATTTCTAGCAGTGAAATAAATGATGATAATGTTACTCTCCAAGAAAATACTGAAAATGATGCAGAAATAAGAAAAACCAAGAAAAAGAAAAATTCTAAAAAGCGATATGATAGTGGCACTCAGATTCTAGACTTTGAAGAGGAAATGGATGTTGAAGAAACAGTTGTAAATGAAGAGAAAATGGATGTTGAAGAAGCAGTTATTAACAAAAATAGCACAAGTAAAAATACAGCCAGCTTTGTATCAGATAATACTATATTACAAGTAGAAAGTGAAGAAAGTGGTTGTGATGAAATATCTGCAATAAAATGTAATGAAAGTCATACTGCCCATACTCTTTCCTTCAACAACAAGAGTATTGGAGAAGATAACACTAAAATAAATTGCAATGAAAGCGTAAATATAACTACTAAGACAGCTAGCATTGTACCACGGCAAGATTACAATAAAAAGTTAGAAGCAACAAAGCATCGAAAACAGCGAATATCAGATAGAATTCGTTTTGAGGAGGATGATGATGATGATGATACAAACACAGAGTCTAGTCATGTAGAACATGAGATTCATTCTGAAAATAATAAAAAGCTATTAAAATTAAACCAATTTCTTAAAAATAATCCTAATTTGAAAATAATTCCCCAAACATATAACAACACAACTGTCACCCAAGATGACGAAATATGGATTCTAAAGTGTCCAAAAGTGATTGACATTAAAGATTTTGATAATAAAACCTTAAATATCCACGGAAAATGTAAGGTAAAAATTGGTGGTCAAAGTTATGAAGGTAGCGCTGAAGAAGAACAATCAGACACTATATCGCTTCTAACAATGGAGCAAAGCAAATACAAAATCAGGAACATACAAATAAGTGGGATCATCAATTTGCGTAAAAGAATCCCTAAAGCACATTTTCGTGATGACAATATTATGGTGAACAATCAGACCAATTTTATACCACTCCCTGAGACAAAATGCCGCCATCCTCTTTTTGGTTCTAATTATAAGAAAGCCTTAAAAATACCTGCGGCAATAGCAGAACGTTTAAATTTGCAGAACACTGACGAAACTTTATTAAGGACTGCAAAGAGAAAGAAGAAAAAAAAACAAAAAGAAACAAATACATCAGAGCCGGTTGATCCACAGGTACAAAGTGAAATATCAATGAAGGCAGAGCCAGAACTCTCTGCAGAAATTAGAGAAAAGAAAAAAAACAAACGCAAACTGATTGATGATGCGGGTCCTGCACCGAAGAAAGTTAAGCGAATCAAACATGATCCAGAATCTGCAGAAGCATGGGCGTCAGAGAAAGCCATAGAAGAAAATCTTTTTAACTTTTGATAAATCTGTACCTATTACATTCTGTTTTTTTGTGTCATCATCAAAAGAGTGACCTCTTTTTGTCCCTGTAAGAAGAAGTACGTTATGCTCGCCTTTGTACATGAGCCGTCCTACTGTATTTTTAATCTATACCAATATTGTAAGGAGGAATAGTAGTTTATCTACTCTCATATCGTAATTTCGAATTATAAACTTCAAAACGAGTTTATATTGACATACTTATACTCACGGAACAGAAAAAACAGTGGTATAATACTCGCAACAGATCTTTGTGTCTCTGAATTGGCTGCAAGAGCCTACGCAGTAGCAATTTTTGTGTCAATATTGAAAGTGAAGTTATCATTGTATAACTGTCTCTTTCACTCGCTTACGTTTGTCGCATCATCCTATCTCGCTTACTCTATGCAGTTAAACTGTTTTTTGCGCGTTAAGTGCCAAAACCAACTTCAGACACACAAAGATCCACTGTGATTATTATAATGCAAAGTAGGCGTGGCACACGTGTCACTAATAGGCGCTTCCACACAAATTGATTCCAATCGTATTCTAACATCACGTCGAGTTGCTAGTCTCGCGACTAATTTATTTTTCTGTAACTAACTATGCCGTTTTTATTCCATTTTGGAGTGCAAAAATGAGAGACGGAGAAAGAATCTTAAAAATGGAGGTGTTTCGTATCATCGGTAATAACGATTTTATTTGTTTTCTAATAAAATCTTAGTAAATTTCAATTTACTAATAATTTAATAAAACGTCTATTTAAAATCAACCTTACGCCATTAAAATAAAGTTTATTTTGGATTCAATGTTTTCACTATTTCGTTCACGAAAGTTCTTCGCTACTCAATTAGGGATGTAGTCGGGTCGGGTATTTATTTTATAGATAGATATCGATAAAATAAAATAGGAACCTCTATTTTCTTTTATGTTACGTCGATTAAATATTTCCAAAAAAATTGGAAGTATACAGTATTGCATGCATAATAATTATTACAATGATTGTTTGTGCAGCAATTTCTTGAAATCACTGAATGAAAAATCCTTCTGATTTTTAGATTTCCCAAAGACGCTAGAGTCAAAGAGAAATTGATAGATGCAACGGGTAGAGTTAATTGGATGCCATCCAAATCAAACACTATATGCTCTGAACATTTTATAGAAGTTGATTTATTTCAGTTTTAGCGAGACTAACGAACAGTAATAGATTTTTATACATATAATATTTTATGTTTAAATAATACTACGCCATTCATCCTACAGTTTTACTGAAATCCAAACAAGGTTTATTTTTATGAATTAAGAAATCGGGTATCTATCGATATCGATAATGTAATTAAAAATGTAATGTCACTTCCATGGTCGAGTAGCAGTAGATATCGACTTATGACACGAATGTCAACCTTACATCAAACGTAATAAAGTTTATAATCGCAATCACTGAGAATACCGCCATCTATGGTCGGGTAGCGGAATTTACTTTGCAATGGAATCTAGATTGACTTTAGACTACAAAACGTCGTAAATACTTTCTGCACTAACATAAAATAAATCTTATTTAAAGAGCATGAAGATTTCTTTCCAGATGTAGGATATGTGACTTATGCTTGTTTTGACTAAAATTAAAACGACAAATCAAACGATTGGTTTATTTGTAGTGTATTATATGATTATCAGTTTATTTGTGTGAGTTTGGCGACAACGGTTCCCATAGTAATTTTGCTGCATTGCACTTCCACTGTTTTTTCTGTTCCGTGCTTATACTAAAGGACTAATCCAAGAAGTTAATATCACCAAGGAGTTTCCATCAATATTTTTTTTGTAATAAATAGCGCGCCATTTTAAGCTGACTGCGGGAGAGAAATGTTTTTATAGTAACTAGATAGTAACTATTAAAAAGTTTTGATTACGATTTATACTTTTCTGTGACAACGCCCGATTTAGCGCATGCGCGGTTAATGCGGTGACGTGCTGGGTTTTGTTTTGGCGCCATTCATATGTTTTGCTGTACTGAATTTTTCTTACTCTTTTGACTTTTTTCTTTTATTTAGTAGGTTCAATCCCAATGTATGAGTGTAGGTAAAGTAGTGTATGAAACTGCACATATCTAGGTATTAAAACATTCGTGTGATACTTTTATAAACCTCGCCTACGGCTCGGTTTTTAAACACACTCATGTGCAATACCCCTTATTATGCAACAGTTTCATTAACTACGTAGTTAACGAAAGTGAACGAAAATATCCATCTATTGAAAAAGAAGCATGCCTTAAGTAATGGATACACTTCTTAATTGGACGGCCTTTTTACCCGGCTGCAAGGAAAGGGTTATGTTTTTCGCGCGTATCTTTTATGTATGTAATATTATTTATTACCTCGTATCTTTCATACCACTTGACGAATTTTTATAATGAAGACATAGTTAGATAGGTCTTGGCCGCCCAAGTGTTCTTAGATAGGTGCTGTTAAAAAAAAGGATTATGGCGGATTTTGGGCGCCATATTGTGGGGGTTGCAATTTTTTATTTCTTCGAAACCCTTCGAGTGGGGTAACAAAATGCTGTGCAGTCAGAGGATATTTATAGTTTTGGTCAACCAGCTCGCGAATATGTATCCTCCGACTGCACAGCATGATTTTCTTCTTGTTTGCATCTTTGCAGTCGGGTTTTTGTTTTTTTTTCCCTTTTTATCTTGCAATCGGTTATCAACCTTTAGCAGATATTTTGTGCGGACGTTGACTGCTGAAGTCCATTCTTCCAGCGAAGAATCTGCCTCTCAAAATTGTTTCCACTTTATTTAATAAAGTCCCATACATGGTGGCGTTTGAGCCTTTTTATGGTAATTTGTTCGCTTAGGGCTATGGCTAAGGTGTTGGTATGTGATGTTATTCGTTGCTTGTACGTCTGTATTCTGTGTTCTATTTCCTCTTTTATTGTTGTTATTTGTAGATGCTCATGTATTTCTGAGATCTTCATAAACCATGGAGCATTTGATATCATTTTTAGAGCCTTGTTTTTAAAACGCTGGAGAATCTCCACATTTGAATTTCTCGCAGAGCCCCACAGCTCGACGCCATATTACCAGACAGGCTTTATTACTGCCTTGTAAATGAGTACTTTGTTCTCCAGTGACACATGTGATGATCTTCCCAAGAGCCAGTTCAGTTTTCGGAGCAGGATGTTTAGCTCGTCTCGTTTTTTTTCTATGTGGTGTCTCCACGTTTGTTTCCTGTCGAGGTGTAGGCCGACAAGGGCGGATCCAGGATTTTTTTCTGGGAGGGGCACAAGGAGCGGACGGGCAAAAAAAACAACAATAATTGAAAGAAAATTTCAAAAATAAACTTGAACAAATTCAGAAATAAACTTGAAGTATCATACTTCATGTTTATTTCTACAAGTTCAAGTATGTATAGGAAGGTTTATGAAAGACAAGTGTTTCACTCATATTCTTTCTGTTCATTATCATCATCATATCAGCCGAAAGACGTCCACTGCTGGACATAGGCCTCCCCCAACCGTAGCCACATTGATCGGTCCCGTACGTCCCGCATCCAGCGGATCCCCGCAACCTTCACCAGGTCATTGGTCCACCTTTTTTCTGTTTTTTTCTGTCCCATCGGCCATTTGTTCTGTGAGCAATGTGCCCTGCCCACTGCCACTTAAGTTTGGCAATTCTTCGGGCTAACTTCGGTAACCCTGGTACTCTAGTGGATCTCTGCATTTCTGATTCGATCACGCAAGGAGCCTGGCCCTCTCCATTGCCCTTTGGGCGACTGTAAGCTTTCTGATGAGGCCTATTGTAAGCGACCACGTCTCAGAGCCACAGGTCATAAGTGTGTGTTACACTGGTCATAGACTTTCGTCTTGAGACACTGTGGTAAGTTGGAGGAGAAGATACCGCGCAGCTTCCCGAAAGCTGCCCGGCCGAGTAGGATTCGATGGTTGACCTCTTTTTCAAGGTTGGACCTGCCTAGCTGGCCCGTTTGTCCCAGGCAGACATGGTCGTCCACGGCATCGGCTGTGGGTTCACCGATCTTGATGGGAGTGGGCGACATGGGCGTTCAACATCACCTTGGTTTTGTCCATGTTCATTTTTGTACCTACCCACTTTCGGAAGCTCTACTGAGGTCAACAAACGTTGTACTGGGGTCCTTAATAGTCTCCATGACAGCTTTATCATCGGCGAACTGAAGGTAAGTGATGTGCTAGGGCTAGGAATTAACGTCAATGGCGAGTTGAAGTTGATGCCTAGCCCTCTCCAGTCCAGAAACTTGAAGACATCCTCCAGTGCAGGGGTGAATAGTTTATTTCTGCTATTTTTAGGGTTCCGTACCTCGAAAGGAAAAAACGGAAACCTTATAGGATCAATTTGTTTTGCGTCCGTCCGTCCATCTGTCTGTCAAGACCCTTTTTCTCAGGAACGCGTGGAGGTATCAATCTGAAATTTATATCAAATACTCGGGTCTACTGTCCCTTGAAGCTGTGAAAAAATCAAACTACTAAGCCAACGCAATCAAAATATATAGCCGTTTATGCCGCAAATTGCCGCAAATTTTAGACACTCGCAAGGGAATCAAAACCTACAGGGTACTTCCCGTGATTCTGATCTTGAAATTTGGTACGAAGCAACGTCTTATTCGTCACAATGGGCCTCATCAGAAAGCTTACAGTCACCCAAAGGGCATTGGAGAGGGCTATGCTCGGAGTTTCCTTGCGTGATCGAATCAGAAATGCAGAGATCCGCAAGAGAACCAGGGTTACCGACATAGCCCGAAGAATTGCCAAACTTAAGTGGCAGTGGGCAGGGCACATTGCTCGCAGAACGGTTGGCCGATGGGGCAGAAAGGTTCTGGAGTGGCGACCGTGAACCGGAAGACGTTGCGTTAGAAGGCCTCCCACCAGGTGGACCGATGACCTGGTGAAGGTTGCGGGGATCCGCTAGATGCGGGACGCACGGAACCGGTCAGTGTGGCGACGCTTGGGGGAGGCCTATTTCCAGCAGTGGTTGTCTTTCGGCTGATATGATGATGATGATGAACGTCTTATAGCACAAATAAATGATAAATTGCGAATACCGTAAATTTTTAGTTACATCATATAATAAAAATATTTTTAATAATTTTAAACTTACTACCTCTTTCCTCATGAACGCGTAGAAGTAATAACTTGAAATTCATTTCAAATACTCAGGTCTATAATACCTTTAAGCTGACGTTTGTATGGAACCCTCGGTGCGCGAGTCCGACTCGCACTTGGCCGGTTTTTTATTCATATAATTTAACAACCCTGATAATTTGATTTGCTTCTAGGTATGTACTGTGATGGAATCTCCACAGTAAAATACCGTCTGGGGGGGGGCACGTGCCCCCGTGCCCCCCCCCCCCCCTAAATCCGCCCTTGTAGGCCGAGGTAGTTACTTAGCTGTTGTCCCTTGTGGAAGTGTGTCACCTCCGAGCATAACAGGTGGGCAATTGTCCTTTCTAAAAGTAGGTAAATGTCACATGTGTCGATTTGTTAGCGCTAGCTTTTATCTTCCATTCTCTCATCCACTTGGACACTTTGTCGAGGTGATTTTGTAGTGCGAGTGAGGCCATGTTAGGGTCTTTTTTATTACACAAAGCAGCCGTATCATCAGCGAAGGTGGCAGAGAGAATTTCCTCTGACGTTGGTAAGTCTGCTGTGCATATAAGATAGAGGATTGGACCCAATATGGAGCCCTGGGGTACCGCAAGCATGCATGTTGTAGAATTCCGAGTAAGAGTCATTAACTTTTACCCGGAAAATTCAGTCTTTCAAGTAGAACATATGTAGTACGTAAAGGTTATGTGGCAGTTGTTTCTTTATTTTGTACAACAGGCCCTGGTGCCAAACCTTATCGAACGCTTGCTGTACGTCCAAGAATACTGCCGAATAGTACTCCTTTCGTTCCAGTACCTCTCGTATCTTATTCACCACTCTATGCACCTGCTCTACAGTTGAATGCCCTCTTCTGAAACCAAACTGATGTTGTGGAATAATTTTACCGCCTGTAAGTATGTCGTTGAGCCTACGTGCTGCGACTTTCTCAAAAAGTTTAGACATAACAGGCAGTAGGCTTATTGGCCTGTATGACGACACAAGGTGCGGTGATTTTCCTGGCTTTGGGATCATGATGATTTCCGACGCTTTCCATATTCTCGGAAAATACCTAGTTCTCATAATGCCAGTCGGTGTCAAAAAACGAAGATCCCAAAACAGGAACACCGACTTCCGAAATTGAAGTTATTTTTCACTTAGATAAGATTAGATTAAGACGACAACAACTCCACGTCCAAGCGCGTATTTTGCGTATTTTTCACTTTGTAGTGTTTTTATTTGGAAGTCGGTTGTATTTTTTGTTAAAAAGTTTTTTTTTGTCAAGGCATTTTTTCATTTCCCTTCCTCTGGGTAATGTCATTCGAGAACCCCAGTAGACATTTTTGGCATTCCAGTCTCCACCGCAAATGAATCTCTGGCCAAGAGTGCTGAAGAAATCGGTGAATCTATCTTCCTTTAGGATGTGCTTAGGGGGACAATAAACAGCGGAGAGCGTTAGTGAGCTTTGCTTATCCTGAACCATTACCGTAGTAGCCTATATTTGGTCAGTTTTATACTTCTCTAAAACGTGATGTATAATGTGTTTTTTTATTATGACTGCTGTCCCTGCGTGTGCAGTTCCATCAGGATGAAATGTGGAGTATGTACAGTAGTTCTTGAAGGTGCATAAATGATTGGATGTCAGGTGTGCTTCAGAAACTAGAAGTACATCAATGTCTTGTAGTTCAAGGAGTATCTCTACGTCTTGTTTGTGTTTGACTAATCCGTTTATGTTCCAGGTCCCAACTCTGAGTATAGCAGCACCCCATACAAATGTTGGATAGCAACTGAAGTCAGTATAGTTAATGTAGTACCGTAACCTGGTCCTACTTTGCACCAAAATTTGCTCCAACTTTTTTTTTTAATCCACATCTTTTTAAATCTTGCCTAAATCAGTAATGTGATATAATAATATTGTGTATTATAATAGTACTATTAAAGTTTACGCTGACATTAAATACACTATTGTATTTAGTGACCAAGTATTTTTTTTTTTTATTTCTTTTGGAGCATAGTAGTTCTTATGCAGGGGGTAACTTTGCACCGTAATTTCTCTTCACAGGTTTGTCATTTATTTTTCAATGGAGCATAGTTTTGTTTAGTCATTTTTACTTTGCTCCGATAGTACAGGGTAATAAAAAATTAGATGTGTTATAAAATCACCTTTATTTATGATGCAAATCACCTTTATTTATGATGCAGATGCAAATAGATTTTACTCACTTTTAAAATTTTGACCTCGAAGAGCGATGCGTTTCGACCACACACAGAAAAGAAAAAAATAATGGCTGACTTTGACATCTGTCAACTATGGTGTTGCTAGATTAAGAACAATATTTTCAGATAAAAATATTGGATTCTACTAAATAGTAAAGTATCAGTGCGCAAAATCAGATTTAATATTTTTTCGGAAGTGGAGCATTTTTACCACCTTAGGAGCAAAGTAGGACCAGATTACGGTAATCTTTGACTGAATTGAATTTACGTCCGTCCGTTTGGCAGTTTAATTGGATTTCAGTTGAACGTAAATTGCGTTGCGGTACTCAAAATACGCAACTCACGTCTCGCAAAATAACGCTCGTTTGCCTCGTTCGCCTCGCCCTTAAAAGCCTCGGTCGCCAAGACATAAAATGACCAAAAAAAAATTGTGAACACATGTTTTGAAGGTCGTTTTGAGGTGACCACTGTCAAGTCAAAAACTCGAATTCAAAACAATCCCGATATGATTTGAAATCTTGAATATGTATTGAGCTGTGCATTCTCTTTATTATTAATTATACGTCAACAGCAGGCAGCATCAGAATTTACAGTTATAGATGCCGCATAAAAGTGAACTTTTTACAACCTGTTACAACAGCTATAAGAAAGTAATCACATAGGTAAGGATGATTTTATGTATCGTTGTATTAATTACCTTCAATATCTTGTACCTATCTATGAATCTATATCGAACAGTAATGGATAGATACCTACCTACTGGTCTAAGCCCTAAATATCTGCGCTCTATTTTCTTAACTGAAAATATTTTTAGGATGATATCAAATTGTTGGCAAATACCTACAATGTTTTGGTGTTTAAAACTACTCAAGTAACCAGGTCATATAAAATGTTTGAGCTTTATAATACAGTCAATATTAATTGACCATGCAACTAGCTGATAGGGGCTTGTTTGTGCTCATTAAGAATGTTTGAACAATAGTACAAAAAATCTTTTTTTCTCTTTTTATGTTTTGATGTTGTATTAGAAATATAATGTATGTTGATTTGATTCTATCTAAGACATGTAATGAAATCAAAATCTATAGATATTACCACCGACTTTGAAGCATGCGCATCATCGTCGTGTTAGGCGCCTATCTGGCATACATAGTGTTCATTATAATAATGAGTATCATTTCTACACAAAATGTTTTACAAAAGCTGGAATGTGTGAAAAAAAATTAACCCAACCAACAAAGATTTGTTTGGATGTTCTAAACTTCTGGGAGCAATGGATTTCCTATATCCAGACATTCAAGCTACTTTAAGAGGCTCATAATGTACCGATACAATAATGTACCGATTAATGTACATTTATGAAGGTTCTGAGGCCAAGGTAAACTTGTAAGTGTCAGTCAGTTGGATATTCAATCTATATTCTTTAACTAGCTTCTGCCAATGGCTTCGCCCGCGTGAATGTCGAAAATTATCCCAAGGGAACATATTCTCGGCATAAAAGGTATCCTATGTGCTATTCCAGACTAATCTCTGTGCCAAATTTCATCCATTCAGTGGTTTTTGCATGAAAGAGTAACAAACATACAAACACACTTACAAACTTTCGCCTTAGTAATTTTAGTGTGACAAATGGAGTATAGTAAGTGGTTTGCTCTATATGTACATTGTGCTAGTAAGCAATTAGGACAAGCAAGGGGAATGGCGATCACTCCTACAACTTCAAAAATACTAGTATTTATCAATGGTTCATGCATGAATAGCATAAAATCAAATAATTAATTTACTAACAGACACTTAAATTGTATTGTACAGTCAAGAGTCAAAAGTACAGTTGCACTACAACCAGTAGATTAAACTGGTTGTGCACCATTAACCTCCTACAAATAAACTTTAGTGTTGGTAGAGTGCAACTGTACTTTTGACTCTTGACTGTACAATACGAGGGCTGCACTAAAAGTATCGGGAATGGAATATTTCCACTGTCTCTTTCATATTAAAATCTTTTTAATTGAAAACTCCTTGGTTTTAAAAATCGAATACCATTTATTTATTTAAAAAAAGATTCTCGGTTTTGTCACAAGGTTTTGTCAAACTTGTTTAGTTGTTGAGAAAATGGAATTGACTTGAGAAAATTCAAGAGCGATGATTTATTATGACTTTCGAAGTGGTTTAACCCAAAAACATTGTGTTGACCGGATGATTTCTGCATTTGGTGATGAAGCCCCATCCAAAACCACAATTTATCGCTGGTTTGCTGAATTTCAACGTGGTCGTGTCAAGCTCAGTGATGATCCCCGTCAAGGGTCCAGTCGTCCAAAAACTGCAGTCACCCAAGAAAACGTTGATGCTGTGCGTAAGCTGATTGAGTAAGATCGACATGTGACATACCGCGAAATTCAGGCAACTTTAGACATTGGCATAAGTCAGATACAAATAATCTTGCATGAACAATTAGGTGTTAAAAGGTTGTTTTCCCGATGGATACCGCATTCGCTCTGTGAAGAGCAAAAAGCGGCTCGCGTTACTTGTTGCGTCAGAACTCTCGAAAGATTCCACGCAGGATTTCAAATGCTGTATACAACATCGTATCAGGTGACGAATCCTGGATATGCGCGTTCGTACGCGGCGTACGAACCCGAAACAAATAAAAAACTTTTTTGCAAAAAAATACTACCGACTTCCAAATACAAAACTACAAAGTGAAAAATAACTTTATTATTTGAAGTCGGTGTCTTTCGTAGGTACCATTTTTTTGCGCTATGGACACCGACTTCAAAAAATAAAGTTATTTTTCACTTTGTAGTTTTGTATTTGGAAGTCGGTAGTATTTTTTTGCAAAAAAGTTTTTTAGTTTTCACTTTTTAGTTGTACCTAACTAATAGGCCAGTTAGTAAGGTAACTATAACGCCAGAATAGATTTCATGAAACTCGAACATAACCGGTGTAATGAGAGATCTGCGTACCCCTTAAGAGCGTACTGGCGTGATGTTATGTTATGAAATGGTATAAACAATAGATATACATGCAATTGCAGCAATCCCGAGAGATTTGCCGTTATTTATTGAAGAGTTCTGTTGTATATCTCCAAAGTTCTTCATCAGATCTTCACCAAATTAAAATGGGACCAATTTCGAAACATACGTTTTCAAACAAAAAAAGAATTTTCAAAATCGGTCCACAATTGACGGAGATATCGATGAACATACAAAAAAAAAAACAAACATAATGTCGAACATAGAACCTCCTCCTTTTTGGGAAGTCGGTTAAAAACCAGTCACGAGTTTGGGTATTCGAAAATGAGTTAAAACCAACAAAAATTGTTCGTTCACGGAGTGTTGCAAAAAAAATGGTGGCCACATTTGTCTCCCAAACCGGCCATGTTGCGACTATTCCTCTTGAGGGACAAAGAACGGTTTATGCAGAATGGTATGCTAGCATTTGTTTGCCACAGGTCGTTTCTGAACTCCGTAAAGAGAACTGCAACCGTCGCATCATCCTCCATCACGACAATGCGAGTTCTCACACCGCGCACAGAACAAAAGAGTTTTTAGAGCAAGAAAACATAGAATGATTAGACCATCCGCCGTACAGCCCCGACCTAAGCCCTAATGATTTCTATACTTTCCCTAAAATAAAGAATAAATTGCGTGGTCAGAGATTTTCATCACCTGAAGAAGCTGTGGACGCCTACAAAACGGCCATTTTGGAGATCCCAAATTCCGAATGGAATGGTTGCTTCAATGATTGGTTCCATCGTATGGAAAAATGTGTCAAATTTCGCGGAGAATACTTCGAAAAGCAATAAATACATTTTTAAATAGTAATGTTGTGTCACTTTGTTATAAGTACCATAATATAATAATGCGTAATTATTATATTATGGTACTTATAACAAAAAATGTATTTTATCGTTTTTGCCTGCCTGTTTGTTATTTTCCAGAATCTCAGAAACACAGAACCGTTTTGATGCGACTTTCAATGATCTTATAACTACTAAGTTAGACTACTTTTAGTTTAGAAAAGAAAAAGAATTAGGGGTGTGGTTATAAAAATAAAAAGCATGTTTCATTTGTAATTCAGCTCATGCCATGGTATAGCAGTAGCGAATCATAACAATCAATCTTGATCATTGGGTCTTGGTGGCCCAGTGACTAAGTCCTCCCCTCTCGTGCTTGAGGTTGTGGGTTCAAATCCGGGCAAGTTACAATGTGGCTTTTTCAAATTCATCGTAATTATGCACTTTCTTAGTTTATCTTGGTCCTCACAGGCAACAGTGTAAGTCTGAAATAGCCAAGTCAAGATGCCTGAGGGGTTCCCAGAGGCGGCTTCACACTGTCTGACACTAGCCTGGCGAGAACGGCCTAGTGTGAAATGGCTTGAGTCACATTTTTTATCACAGTCTTAAATGCTAGCACGGGACAACCATGTGACATAGTTTAAAGGCGCGACATGCCTTTTTTGTTGCCAACTTCATAGTGCAACATAATTTGATTAGGCGACCAAATAAAATAATACGTATGAAAGTGTGCCGTTCATACATATAGACAACTTTTTAATTTTGTTGGGAACTAACCCACGACCATGGACTTTTGCACACTTTCTTTTTCTTTGTTTGTTTGATAACATAGTAAGTGTTTGTTAGAATGATATTAAGTATATAATTATTATGAAAATTTGAATAATTACAAAAAAATATATAATAGCTTGGACCCTGTTCCCGATACCGGTGGGCTCCTATTGTTTATATTTTCAATGTTTTTTTTTTGGGGTTATATCCAAGAAATATTTAAAATGTACAAAGTAAGAAGAATGTTGAATAAAAGAAAAATAATAAAGGAAAATAATAATAATAAAAAAAAAATACAATACTTAAATAAAAAAAGTAATAATATAAAATTAATTAATAATCCTGTAACTGTCCCACTGCAGGCCAAAGGCCGACGAGCATTGATCACCACACACACAAAATAAATTTATTGCCATTTGGTCCAGTAATTAGCAGGAAAATATTTTGTTTTTTCAACTATCAAATTTTATCACTACCTCCGAACGTAAGTGGTGTACGTTACCCCAACAGGAAAGTGACTCCTAGAGTGATATGAGTGGAACGTATAATTAGATCGTAATCTGCTGTGAATGTGCGCCAAATAAAAATAAGTGCGTCTCGTCGTTTTTGAAAAAAACGGAAAAAACGGTTCCTGCTGGGGTAACGTTGTTCCAGCAGGAAAATTCTAAACGAATGATCGTAATGAGAAATAAAGTGCATTGGCAGAGAGCTTATAGTTGAGCAAAAATGTGCGCCGAAAATATAATTGGTGCGTCATCAGGTTTTCGAGATATTGCATTTCCTGCTGGGGTAACGTTTTGCAGAATCGTGTATCTCTAAAACCATTGTACGTGCGCCTGTAGAATAAACATACACGAGTAGCTCTTGACTTGTTCGTATTTGTACCGGAATTAGATTTAAGAAAATATTTATAATTTTCAAGTAATTGCGCTTTTTTGAAAACGCAAAAAAAATCGCAGCGCCTAAATGAGAAAACGTATAAGCTCGCTGAAAACTGTATTCAGTCCATCTTGACGCTTGTAATAGCCATAAAAAGTTTCAAAAGCATACATGCTTGCGTTATCGAATAATATTGCTAAAAGTCAAAACGAGAGTGTCATAACTTTGACGGCAAAATACAAGAAACCGACTTAACCCAAGATAATATGGTGTAAACCACAAGTGTGTGCGTTTAGTCAAAAATATATAGTGATAAGTGAAAATATTCAGCTTGAAATGTTTCGCATTAAGTAGATTAAAAAAAAAACTAAACATGTAAACAAAGGCTGGTTATCCGACCAAATTCGAATGACTACAAAAAAGCGACGGATTCATACATAACGATGACCTTCTTAATTAAGTTATTGAGAACTTTGATGAAAAAACAAATCAAGAAAAAAATAAAATCGGTAAGTAAAAAAGTCAGTCATTTTATTACACACACATTTATTAAGTTTATGTCATATTATAAAGTCACACACATATTTATTGATTTATATCATATTCCATTGCCAATCTAGTTTGCCTTCTTCGCTCACAAAGTAATTAGCAAATTCTTCACGGATTGTTGTTAACATAGGCCCACCTGGGCGGACTTGCTGGGTTGAATGTACTATAGAGTGAGGAAGACCCTCAAACGTATCCTCAAATTTATTTCCATCTCGTTGTTTTACGTAGTTGTGAAGAACACATGGTGCTTTTACTATATCCACTGCGAAATCAACACTGACGTTAAGTGGTCTATGGAAGATCCGCCATTTATTAGCTAAAATGCCAAACGTGCATTCAATATATCGCCTAGCACGTGATAACCGATAGTTAATTTTTTTTTTCTCTGGTAAATCCTTGCCACCATATGGACGCATTAAATTTTCCTGCAAGCTGAATGCTTCATCCCCAATAAACACATTCGGTAATACAGGTCCATTATGCGATATTGCAGAAGGTGGAGGTATATTTAACTTTTTTTCTTGTGACATTTTATATAGACAACTCTCTTCGAAAATAGTCGAGTCAGCGTGCCTTCCATACGAGCCTATATCCACGAAAGTGAACATATAATTACTATCACATACTGCTAGAAGTATTATCGAAAAATATTTTTTATAGTTATAATATGACGATCCACTTTGCGCGGGTTGTATTGTTCTAATATGTTTGCCATCAACGGCGCCAAGGCAGTTCGGAAACTTAGAAGTTTTTTGAAACCATTTATTATGTCTTTCCATTTATCTTCAGTTAGTTGTTCCATACACATATCCTTCATATGTATCCATATATTTCTGCAAACATCCCTCACTATCTTACCAATTGTTGTTGATGCTATTCTAAAACTATATTGCAAATCCATAAATGTACATCCAGTTGCCAAATACCTGTAAAAACATATTTTTTAATCAAAAAATTGTACCAATAAATATTACTTTTGTTGTTACAGCCATGTTAATACAGAAAAAATGGAAGACATTAAGAGATGGGTACACCAGATATGCTAAAAAAATAAAACCAAAGAGTGGTTCAGCAGCCCTAAACATTCGGCCATATGCATATTATCAGCAGATGTCTTTTTTAAAGGTAATAATAGAAGATAGACCCGATAAAACAAACAGTTTAGAAGTGAGCACGCTGAAATTACGTCTGAAGAAAGTGAAAATCGTCAAAATAAAATAAACAAAGTAAGAAACAAAAGAAAATTAAATACTACAATCACAGATGAGAACGTCTTAATTGAAAAATTAGCTAAACGCTTCGATGAAAAATCACAGAATTCGCGCATTGTTGAAGATGAAGATAAATTGTTTTTTCTGTCATTAGTTGGCGAGTTTAAAAAAAATAATGAGCAGTATAAATTAGATGCTAAGACAGAAATACTTAACATAATTAAATACTTTAAAGGGATGACAAATCACATATATCCTGCGAGCAGGGGATATTCATCACAGAATTCACCTTATGATTACCGTGGACAATATGGTTATAATACTGCATCAGCGACTGGCCCCTCTACATCAGCGACTGGCCCCTCTACATCAGCGGCTGATGACCAAAACTCTCAATTTGAAGACCTTTCATCATCTTCAGTAATGTCTGATGAATTATTTTCCAATATTTTTAATGAATAAAAATTTAAATAATTGTTATTTATTTTTCGAACCTCAATGTTACTGCTAGTCTTTCTTCTGCTTGGAATTCACGTTTAATTTTAGACCTTAGTATATTATTCATTTCATCAAACGAAGACACTGACATCCTAAAATAGTTGAAAAAATTTTCTTCATCACTTCTAAGTTCCATAAACAAATGATGGAATTGTCCATGTTGTTCTCTTAATTCCAAAATTGGATGAACCCAAAATTTTCTCTTTTGACGTCTCCGCCGTCGTCTCCGCTTGAGCAGAAGCAGCAAAAGCAGTGCTTCCTCGTCAGAATCCATGACTAGACTGCGGTAGAAATTCAACTGCTCGAGCGGTTGGTAGAGACAGCTCGAGCAGTCAACAACCGACTGCTCAAGCAGTCAACGCCGACCGCTCGAGCGGTCCGTGTACGTCGGTCAGCCGTTAACTGCTCGAGCAGTCCGTGTACGCCCGCTCTAACAGCTGATTACGCTCTAATTATACGTTCCACTCTAGGAGTCACTTTCCTGTTGGGGTAACGTACACACGTAAGTGATACATTTTTCTTAATCATCTCTGTCAAAATGTGACATTTGTGACAAAATGGGTGGGCCCACGGAACAGAAAAATCAGTGGAAGAGCAAAGCAGCAAAATTAATATGGGAACCGTTGTCGCCAAACTCACACAAATAAACTGATGTATGAATGCCCTTTTTTTATTTGTGATGGGTTTGCTCTTGACTCTAGTCTAGGTCAGAGGTGAGTGAGGTGACAGAGACAGAGTCGACGATGGAGTGAGCTTACCCAGAAGAAGCCTGTTCACTCTAAATTTGAAGAGATTCGGGTTGAATGCTTTCGGCAACACAGACGCAGGTAGTGAGTTCGAATCATTCGCTGTGCGCATTATGAAGGATGTTTGGAATAGTGCGAATTGATGGAATGGCAACAAGGTAAGGATGGTAACTTGCAGTGTAAAGTATCGCTTCACTCTATTTCGGATGTCCAGTTTTTTGGCCGCAATTTGGGCTTTGTACTCAATGGAAGCGCCGAAGTTGAGACTGGATGTCAAATCTATGCCTAGGAGCTTGAGCCGATCAGTCACAGTACCCCGAAAAGTAGGAGTTTGAACGAAAATACTCCTTTTAGCGGTAAAAAGACACGCCTGTGTTTTGGTGGCGTTAATGGAGACCAGATTGTCATCACCCCACTGGGAGACAAGGCTTAAGGTCAAATTTGTCCGCTCCACCATAGCCTCTCTCAAGGAACGAACTTCATCCACGTTGGTTTTTGCGCTGGACAAGTATCTCTCTGAAACAGTACTGTCATCTGCGTACCCAACAATACCAGGCTGAAGTAGGTCATTGATGTGCAGCAAGAAACGAGTTGCAGAGAGAACAGAGCCCTGAGGAACTTAATCAATAGCCATAAGGTCAGACGAGCAGCCGTCAATGACTACTCGGATCGACCGTTCACTGAGGAAGTCTGATATCCAGCTACATAAACCAGCGGGGATGCCATATGCTGGAAGCTTACTGCCTTAGCCTTCGAGATATCAAGCGATACAGCAAGTGCTTCGCCGTGTCTCTCGATGGCTTTGCCCCAGCAGTGCGTGACGTACACAAGAAGATCGCCAGTTGACCGTCCCCGGCGAAAGCCATTTTGATGGTCACTGAGGAGATTATTGTCTTCAAGGTAGGTCAGCAACTTACTGTTCAGTACCCTTTCTATAACTTTGGATAAAATGTAGGTAATGGCGATCGGACGGTAATGGGCAGGGTCTGCACGGTTGGCTTTTTTGGGCACTGGTTGCACATTAGCAAGCTTCCAGGATTTCGGCACCATTCTTTTTACAAGAGAGAGGCGGAACAAGCGTGTTAACACAGGAGACAGTTCAGGCTCACTCTGCCTTAGAGCTCTCGCTGGAATGCCGTCAGGCCCGCTGGCCTTGTTCACGTCTAGACTGTACAATACTCTCCGGACCTCTTTAGTGTGCACAGCCATCTCCGGCATCGAACAGTCACAATGAGGTACAGTAGGTGGTTGCTTGGAGCCAGCGTCCAGACGTGAATTGCTAGCAAAGAGAGATGCAAATAAATTGACAGAAATTCGTTTCAACCTCTTTAGACAGGGACCAAAACTGTTTACTACCCGGAGGGTGCGATGCCAGCTTGGCCCCAATAGTCCAATATGGTCATAACATGCCCGACGCAGAATCCGCTTGCAGAAATTGGCGGCAGAATTGATGGCTATTTTCCTTGTGCGAACCCTACGCGCTCTAACTTTGCGGTCGCGCTCCCGACCCAGGCTTGGTAGGCAGACTCATTTCGGGCCTCAGCGAGGGCGCATTCTGCATTATACCACGGTCGGGATTTGTGACCGAGCGGAATGTCGGAGAATGGAATGAACTACTCCATCCGCCGAATCACACCCGCAACCGCGTCTACACAGCTCGAGGTCGGGTCACCCGAGGAGAAGCACACATGCCTCAAAAGGGTGCCGCATCTCGTCCCAGTCTGCTGACTCGTATTGCCATACTCGCCTCGTGCCTCTGGACTCTCATCTGGAGGAGAGCAAGTCGACACGGTTTTCACCAGACAGTGGTCAGACGTTCCCAGCGGGGCTGAGACCGACACTGAATGACTGCCTGGATCAGTTATCAGCAGAAGGTCTAAGCAATTGAGTGTATGGCCGTCAACGTCCGGTACCCGCGATGCCACATTCACCAGCTGGGTTAGATCTAGCGATAGAGAAAACTTGCGCGCCTCTAACCCGGCATGGTCAGTTTCCCTGTACGGGTACATCCACTCTTTATGATGGGCGTTAAAGTCCCCCAGAGACTTAGGCTTCGCTGTTGGGTACCGTTGCTGGGCTATGTCAGCCGGCTCCACGAGGCAATTAAAGAGCGCTTTCGTCTCCTGGTCACCGGCGTGCGATCGGTAGACGCCGATGTAGAGAGACTTCTCCACGCCACGCGCCAGTTTCCACAAGTAGCCATATGGCGAAAATCCCGATTTCTCAATGCAACGGAGACGACTACAACAAATGTCATCGCGGACGTACACACAGACCCCAGCTTGTTTCTTGAACTTGTGTTCAAGAGAGTAACCCGGGTAGTTGAGGTACGCCACTTCCGACGGGGTTGTTATCTTCGTCTCCGTTAGGAAAAACAGCTCCGGCTTCTCGGTCTCAAGGTGGTGGTGGATCGAGATTAGAGTGCAACCCCTTGATGTTAGTGATGTGCACTTTTAGTGGGAGGAAATGCAGCCGTTGTTTCACCATATTCATCTTTGCGTTGGTCATATTTTTTTGTTATAGTGTTTGCTGGGGAAGAAGTCGAACTGTCGCACTACAAATAAGCCGATCGTTTGATTTGTCGTTTTAATTTTAGCGAAAACAAGCATAAGTCACAGATCCTACATCTGGAAAGAAATCTTCACTCTCTTTAAATAGGACTTATTTTGCGTTAGTGCAGAAAGTATTTATGACGTTTTGTAATCTAAAGTCAAACTAGATTCGATTACCAAGTAAATAACGATACCCGACCTTAGATGGCAGTATTCTCAGTGGTTGCAAATATAAACTTTATTGCGTTTGATGTAAGATTGACATTCGTGTCATAGGTCGATATCTACTGCTACTCGACCACGGAAGTAGCATTGCATTTTTAATTACATTCTCGATATCGACAGATATCTGATATCTTAATTCGAGAAAATAAACCTGTTAGGAGTTCAGAAAACTGTAGGTTGAATGGCGTAGTATTATTTAAACAATATATTATATGTATGAAAATATATTACTGTTCGTTAGTCTCGCTAAAACTAAAAAAAAAAGGCTTAATAAATCAACTTCTAACAAATGTTCAGATCATATCGCCCCTCCAGATCTCTTAACCGCCCCCCCCGGAGAACTTTGCCTGAATGAAACACTGGACTCAAGCCATGTCACAGACGTCACAGTAGGCCGGGCAGCAACAAGAAAGGCATATCGCGCCTTTAAAATATGTCACATGTTTGACCCGTGCTAGCATTTATGACAAAATGGTAAGACGACATCATTTAGCATGTCTTATCACAAACGTCTTGAGAACGCCCATGCTCGCCCCGCAGGGGCGGCCACATCCTCACACGAAAAGAAGATTTTGACGTTGACAGTGGTAGGTACTAAAAGCTCTAAAAAAAATTATACACAAAAAGAACTATTGTTTTAAAATAGTAGGTACGTTAAAAAGCATAATGTACATTATGATTCGTACGGAACCCTCTGCGCGTGAGACTCGCACTTGGGTGTTTTTATTATCGTTAAAAAGTAGTTGCTCGGATAGTTCAACATGTTTTGTTCTTTTATAATATTATTTTAAATAAATAAATAAGTTAGGTACTCCGCCTCTTTTCCGTGACGCACGGCCACTTGCTCCCCCTACAGGTAACTGTGTACTGGTAAAGACGTCATGAGGTAGTCACATAGAGCGCATTGCTGCTCGCGGGCCGCGGCTCGCCTACCTACCGCTACCACTCATTGTCACAGTAATACAGTTTTATTACTCTCTATTCGATTGTATTTCTCTTGGAGCGTTACTATTTTAATAGGAATCTAGATTAGTACATTTATAACTAGCAAGTTGTGCTCTTTGTTCAGTATTCCTATTGTTACAACGTCGATGTTATCAACAGCATGTGAATTGATAGTCAAAATGTTTTGTTGTTTGTCAAGATTAACTTTTAGGCAGAGAGAGGTAAATATGTTTTTAAGAATTTAACTTCAATATATATGTCGTAGGGATATAATTTTGATCATTAAAATAACAACACGATTTTATCATTTCTCTAAACAAATCTAGTGTTCTGATCAAATCCCTAAATTGATGATTTAGTGAAATGATAAAAAAACCGGCCAAGTGCGAGTCGGACTCGCGCACGAAGGGTTCCGTACCATTAACGCAAAAAACGGCATAAAAATCACGTTTGTTGTATGGGAGCCTCACTTAAATATTTATTTTATTCTGTTTTTAGTATTTGTTGTTATAGCGGCAACAGAAATACAGCATCTGTGAAAATTTCAACTGTCTAGCTATCACGGTTCATGAGATACAGCCTGGTGACAGACAGACGGACCGCGGAGTCTTAGTAATAGGGTCCCGTTTTTACCCTTTGGGTACGCAACCCTAAAAACATGTCCAGTTCTTGTTTGCGTCGCGTTGCTTGTCAGTGACCGCGCACCCTGCTCGGCGTGGCCGATAGGTGCAAGTACGATTCTGAGTTCGCTCGCTTTGCTCGCTCACAGATGACGGGAGATGAACTCCCGTCATCTCCTTCGAACCTTACCTGTCCGTGTCGGGGTGCCCTAAGCTCCCGAGCTCGCTTCGCTCGCTCTTGGTCAGATTCATTGACCAAAACACTAGATTTGTTAAGGGAAATGATTAAATCGTGTTGTTATTTTAACATCCTACGTGATTTGATCAAATCTCTTAGGGAATTGACCAAATCCCTGTTTTTATCATATCCCTGCGACATATATTCATGTTTTATCTTTTCCACACACATTCGATACACCACATGATTAAACAAAATTAATCTCCAATTTAAAATAATTGGATCTTTACACAATTTGTTAATCGTAATCGGACAGAAGACGGATCTCGATTTAGAGTCATTACTCGTAACACTTTTGTTAAATTTTGTTACTAAATAATAACAGCCGCACGGGTCGATATTCAAGGTTAAGCAACGCTTGACGAGGTCGGTCCGTGGATGGGTGACCCTTTCAACATACCGAGTTTCCTCTGTGCCTCGGAAAGCACGTTAAGCCATTGGTCCCGGCTGTCATTTGAAGATCTTTGGCAGTCGTTACGAGTCGTCAGAAGCTTGAGATCTGACACCAGTCTTGCCAATGGGTACTGTGTTACCCAGTTACTGGGTTGTGGAGGTCAGATAGACAGTCGCTCCATGTAAAGCACTGGTACTCAGCTGAATCTGGTTAGACTGGAAGCCGACCCCAATATAGTTGATTTCATAAAAAAAGTGGTACAGTCTGTTACAAAGTAGGATGACAATTTAGGAATAGTTTACATCTGTGATGAGTAGTTATCAATACAATTGATATTGCATCCTAAAAGTACACGTACTTATACATAAGCACTGCACGGGATCGTCGATTCAGTCAGAGTCATCAGTGGTCATCGTCAACGAGTCGTCAACACAATGTAAGCACGTATTCGGTTCGGCTCAGTCAATGTGAGGCCGTCGTGCTGCGGTTCACGTTTACCGAAGCCACGCTTACGGCTGAGTGAAGGCGGCGGCGATAGGAAATTAAATTTAAAAGAGACGGTTTTTTGCTTGAAATGGCTTCTAATAGCCAATATCACGCTCATATACTAATTAGCAAAAATCTATGTGAGTTAAGTAGATGAAAAATTGTTTGACGTAGACGTAGTCTGTATATTTATAATCGTGTAAATTAATACTTTCCGGATTTTTTTTTTCCAAACAAGAAGAAGTGGTTGGCAATAAAGACAAGAAGATTATTTTACTTTTTTAAATTAAATAAAGTTACAAATGTAAAAACCTAATAACGAGTGTGACCTCTTGCTAAAATCACAGCTTGAATCCTTCTGGGCATGCTTTCCACGATGTTTTTAATAAAGTTTTGAGGAATCCGTTCCCACTCTTCTGCAATGACTCTTTTTGCTCCCTGATGTTTTGTGGAGCAGGTTGCACTGATCTTACCCGTCTCTTTAGAACATCCCAGACATGCTCAATTGGATTGAGGCCAGGACTTCGAGCTGGCCCATCTAAACGACGGATCCCAACTTCTTATGTACCGGTGTGCATTTACTGTTCGATTTTCTATGAAAACTAACTCCGTACGCTCCGTCGAATTAATTGCTGCCCAAAACATAACGAGGCCTCCGCCATAAGGAGTGATTTCTTTAAAACACAATCCCGCATAGCGTTCCGGTGGTCTTCGGCGTCTGTCCTCGCTACTCAAAGAGATTCTAGCTTCATCAGACAACAATAATTTATTCTAGTCCTTCAAAGTCCATGAAGCACAGTTTCGAGCAACACGGTGCTCACGGAGTAATTTGGGGCCCCGAGCCGGGCAGTAACTCCTGATATTGGCAGCCAAAAGCCTCCTCATGACCGTCCACAAGCTAACTTCTACTCCTCTTACTTCTTCAAAGCTCTTCTTCAAGTCCACACTTGACGCCTTACGATACCGCAACGCCTGACTCACCAAAAAGCGGTCATCTCTTGGTTCTGTGCATCGTTTTCTGCCCGAACCGGGTCTTATTTTGACCGAACCGGTCTCTTGATACCGTTGTCAAGTCCTCTGGACAGTTGAACGACTAAAGGTCTATCCACACATATCAGGGCCGTGCCCGGGACGTGACAGGGCCGATCATTGAAGCTTCGTCAATGATCGTGAATGTGCACTGACGTGTGTGAACGAGGTCACATAAAATGTACACAACGATATTTTTTTGGGCCACTGACGGGGCACGGTGCGTCCACGTCCCGGGCATGGCCGTGATATGAGTGGATGGATATAACTTTAAATTAATTAGCCGCTGAGACACGTAAGTTTGCGAACAACCTTCTTCAAGTAGGGCTATAATTATACCGGCCCTTATCGCTTTATCAACAAGGAAATTTCAAAATTTAAAAAACCCCTGGCACATTTTATTTCATGCTACATAATATATCTAGTACATAGTAGATACGCTTTGATCGGCAATCTATTGAACACGTAATTATGACACGATTTCTTGCGAAAACATCCCGATTCAAACAGTAAAACGCTCATAACTTTTGAACGGCTGAACCGATTTTATTCAAACTTAGCTAATAGTAGGAGCGGTGACCGTAAGATCCACTACGTCATGTGATACTAAGATAAGCCCCATGGCACATGTTCATAAAAGTGATGCTAAGTTTCGAAAAATCGGTGAAAAAAATTAATATTGGGCGAAAGTTAAAAAAAAAAATATTTCTGGTGAAAAAAATAAAATGGCACTTACGTCATTTGATACCGAGAGGATACATGTGGCATCAAATAGCATTATAGCACTATATTGGTAGTTACAGAAAAATCTTGTCTGCTAGTTCTTGTGAGGTCGAAAGTGCTCGGCAGACTGTTTCAAAGGTAACAATTCGAACCCCCAATCTACGTCATTTGTTACAAAGATTCACTAGGCAAATTGGCAAGAAATTATATTTTTGCAAAAAAATGTATGGGCTGATATAAAAAATGCATAAATCTTCGGAGCCGGTTATAGAACTTTATTTATGTATTTTTGACTTACTTCGTACAACGAGACCAAGTGAGTTTTATTAATTTAAATCCTTAACTTTTAAAAAAGAGTCTGTTTGTCATCGACACGCTAAGAAGAAGTAATTTATTTATACTTCTAATAAACTAGCGACCCGTCAGCCCCGGATCTAAGGAAGGGCAAACCGGGGCACTTGCCCCGGGCGGCAGTTTCATGGGGGCGCCAAATCCTTGAGACAAGATTTCGAAATATCGAACAAATGAAGCATCTTTTCCTATAATCTCATAGGTTTTTATCAAGTAATCGAATCTTAATATAATATATTCAAAATACAAACTTTTCTAGCTTAGAGCTAACTGTTTTAGCCATTGAAAACAAAACTGCCTAATGCGACGGACTTTGAGGAGCTAATAGAATCTTTCGCAGAAAAGAAAGCAAGCCGTGTAAAGTTGTAGTCTTTTCATTTTTCTGTGTTTCTGTTTTACGAGTATGTCACAAATGAAAGTTATTAGAGATAATAAGAAGTTAACATTTATTAAAGGATTATTATTTTAAAAAATGGTCACAAAAATGGTACTCAGTGGCAGTTTTAACAGTTTTTCTCAAAGACAGAAGGGAGGGGGCGCCACTATCAAGGTTTTGCCCCGGTTCGAAAAAATCGGCGATCCGGGGCTGCGACCCGTCCCGGCTTCGCACGGGTGCATGTGTGTGTTTAAATAAAAAGCAATATTGCATTTGAGGTAATTTCCTATCATTATCCCCGTGGGTATTCCCCTTTTCTGGCATTCAATACTAAATTATACACATATTTATTTCAATAAATATTTAATCTATATTGGCCAAAACTCCTTTTCATATAAAGCAGTGTTGCGTACCACTTTAGAGCGTGCTAGTGTGATGTTATGTTATGAAATGATGTAAACAATAAACAGTCATCCGATTGCAGCTAACCCGTGTGATTTGCCGTCATTTATTGTAGAGTTCTGATGTATATCACCGAAATTCTTCACCAGATCTTAATGAAATTTAAATGGGACCACATGATAAGCACCAGCTAAAAGTTCTGAGGTAACACTAAAAAAAAATACTGTCGAATTGATAACCTCCTCCGTTTTGCAAAGTCGGTTAAAAATGGTTATTGTGAGTTATCCTTAAAAGATATACATATGACATCGCCAACTTTAAATTTTCTGTAGACCTATAAAAGAGGAACAATTCCATAATACTGTTTTTACATACTCGTATATTGTTATGTTATATCTCAAAGGGGTAAGGCAGCGTTTTCGATGAAAACTCCCAGACGGCTGACTTTTGCCGACATTTTCTGCAATAATATTTCAACCAATTTACACAAAACCTTTACAAATTATGCACCTAAACCTTCCTCATGAATCACTCTGTATATTGGTGAATAAAAAAGTGGCGCATGAAAATCTGTTCAGTAGTTTTTGAATTTATCGCGAACAGACAGACAGACACGCGGCAGGGGACTTTGTTTTATAATATATTTATCGCGAACAGACAGACAGACACGCGGCAGGGGACTTTGTTTTATAATATATAGTGACTAGCACTTCGCCCGCGACTTCGTTCGAATGAATTCGTTTTTTCATACAAACTTTCATCGGGATGGAATTTCCAAAAATCCTTTCTTAGAGCTCACTTACGTCACTTAAGGAACCATTCTACCAAATTTCATGCTTCTAGGTCCAGCGGTTTTGGCTGTGCGTGGATTGATCAGTCAGTCAGTTTCTTCTTTTATATTTTAACTTTCATCACCCTTTTTACTCCTTTAGGGATGGAATTTCTAAATATCCTTACTTAGTGCACACTTACGTCACTTAAGGAACCTTTCTACCTTTCATCCTTCTAGGTTCAGCGGTTTTGGTTGTGCGTTGATCGATCAGTGTCAGTTTCTTCTTTTTAACCGACTTTCCAAAAAGGAGGAGGTTCTATGTTCGACTTCGTGTATGTTTTTTTTTGTTTTGTATGTTCACCGATATATCCGTCAATTGTGGACTGATTTTGAACATTCTTTTTTATTTGAAAGAGTATGTTCCGAAATTGGTCCCATTTGAATTTGGTGAAGATCTGATGAAGAACTTCGAAGATATACAGCAGAACTATTCGTGTAATTTTTTCTTCATCTATACTTTCTGTAACTTATATGGTGTAAATAATAAAGAGTATTCTATTCAATTCTATGATGATGGTGAAAGGTGGAATTGTCTAAAATACCCTCTTAAAGTCTATCCACACATATCAGGGCCGTGCCCGGGACGTGGACGGACCGTACCCCGTCAAGGGCTCATAAAAATATTCGTCACGGCCCGTGCACGGGCCAGTGACGAAGCTTCAATGATTGGGCCCGGCCCTGTCACATCCCGGGCACGGCCCTGATATGTGTGGATAGACCTTTAGTGCTCTCCCCTATGCATTAAGATTCTTAGCAAACTTTAACACCCGCTAAACCTTATTTTGGGGTAGTTTCGAAAAACTTATAATGACAACCTTTATTGTTTGCTTAGGTTGGTATTTATAGATTTCTATGGTTCATGACAAAGCATTTTATATGTATAGAAGATATAGATAGATAGTGAAGATAGTAACTATGCGATATTTTCCTACACCGGCTCACTACTGTCAGCGATGTCCAAGATAAACTTAGAAAATACATACGTATTCGTAGGTACATGAGTACGATGATGACCTTAAAGGTTATCGCGTACTTATCAACTCGGTCACGATGAAGCGATAGGCGAGAAGGGAAGGTGACCTTCTCGCCTATCGCCTCATCGTGAGCAAGGCATTAGCCTAACGCAAGCTCGTACCTAACCGGAGTGGATCGGCACCATCAGCACATCGACTAAGCTACAGCTAGGCAACGCCGCGCTTACGGTTAGGCGTCGCGCTGTAGTTGACAGTCTTACAAAGGTACGTAATAAGAGGGGCAGGCGCCGCCTCCGGCGAGACGTAAGTGCGGGCAACGCGAGTTGACGACGTATCGCTTGAGATTCGCGAGGCGATGCCGTTACAATGCTGATTAATACGTTTGTGTGTGGGTGTAGTGTGTGACGTTGTTTGTGTGGCAGTATCTAAGGGGTAAGTATAATGAACTCGAGCCGTTCAGCGTTCAACATGGGCGTTGGATGAGAACGACCGCAACCCAGCAGTACGAATGCATGATCGTAACTTAGTACGTAGCAAGGTAATGTAATGAGTAATTAGCGCATCTCATCTTGCGCATCATCATTGCACTATCGCGTTCTACTGCTAGAGAGCAAGTTGTAGTAACCTGATCCTACTTGCATTTGAAGTGTTTTAAGTCTGCTTATTGATACTAGGTAGGTACTTCATCACTGTTATGTTCCGAGCAAATTTATACTCGCACTTATATCGTTAAATTCACTGTGCTACTACCCTTGGAGGCACCTACCTAATAGCGGTTTCGCACTGCATCCGATCAGAGTCCGAGAAATTTCGGTCCGAAGTAGCCGTAGTACCACTTGTAAGAGGTGTTACACACTAGATCCGAACTTCGTCCGATCGAATTCAGAACATTTTGAATTCGGATAAAACACGACACTCAAAGCCGGACTCTGATCGGATGCGGTGCGAAACCGCTCTAACTGGTTTTACCTATTAGGATCTATAAAACCTAGAAATAACTACATACTTACTTCTTTACATTATTTTGTAAACAGAGTTTCAAATAGCTGTGTATGTGTAGGATAGATGTCTACTGTCCATTATGTAAATTGTGGTCCAGGAAAAGACAAAGGAGTGTAATCAAATACAGCGTGCCGTGCGATGTTCCGTTGTGTGGTAGAGGTGTCACGCGTCACGCTCCCCGCGTCTCGCGTTTATATAAGCCAGCGCGAGACAGCGCCTGCGCTCAAACCGAATGTGCTGTTTCATGGGTACTCATACACGGTGACCACTCGATATGCCCAAGATGGTGACCCGCGAGAAAAGCGACTACGGCAGGAAAGTGCAGGAGAAAGCTGTCATTGAAAAGGTCATCATCACCATAATCTATTTCGCTTTCTTCGGTAGAGAGATTGAGAATTTGAGATGTCGTCCACGATCATCGAATTTTTTGTGAAAAAGATCATCTGTTGCATTTTCTCAAACGCGGTACAAAGCTATTTCAAAGTAGAAAATACAGGAATAGCCCGTCGCCGCTCTGAGGTTGCAGGCGGCCGGAGTGCGGGCGCGGCTCACGTGTTCTGTTGCCCGCAGAGGCAGATGGCGATCGAGCGCTGCGCGGCCGAGCGGCCCGCCAGCCCCGCCAGCCCCGCGAGGCTGCTGGGCGCCGCCAGCCCGCCGCCCGCCGTCACGCACACGCGCGTGCTCACGCTGGAGCACGGCGAGCACCACGACTCCACGCTCTACCGGTAACACACCACATCACTATCCGCATGCTTGTCGTGGTTCCGTCCCCTCGCGTGCTTATTTAATCTCTCGTCTTGTGTGTTTTTTTAGATTTGAAAAAGGCTGCTATTTACAATTCTGCCCCGGTCCTTCTTTACTCGGCCGCAAAGTGTTTCTCTATACCAATTATGTGATGTCGGATAATCGTAAGTATCGCAATCTTTTTTCATAACATACTGTGTCTGGACTCAGGGCTAGACACACAGAAAGCAAAGACATATAATTTCAGTACCGATGACTGGCTTCGCCGGAGTCGTGTAAATAATATGTTTGCGATCGTGAATTCGTGATCAAGGTTTTAATGAACATTCACATTTTGATGCAATTAATGAATACAGAAGACGATAAGTGCGGCGAACAAGCGGAGTTCATCCGCAACCAATACAACGGGCTGGAGTGGCACCGCGCCGCCGAGGACGAGCCGCCGGCAGCGCTGGGCACCGGCCTGTTGCTGGCCGACACCGACATCTACGCGCAGCTGCGCTTGACGCGCGCCGGCTCCTTCCACTACTACTTCGTATACGACAGCGCGTGAGTGTCCGCCCATAGTGCGCACTGTTCCGCGCACCGGCTCGTGCTCACCCATCACGTGTTGCAGGGAGTCGGCGGTGGGGCCGCAGGGCTCGGGCTGGTTCCACGTGGCGCCGACGCTGCGCGCGGGCCCGGGCGGCCGCGACGTGCTGCCGCTGGACGGGCTCATGTGCCAGACCGTGCTGTCCAAGTGCCTGGGCCCGCTGCCGCGCTGGGAGGCCGTGCTGCGGGTGGCGCGCGAGTCGGGCTACAACATGCTGCACTTCACGCCCGTGCAGGAGCTCGGCGCCTCGCGCTCCGGCTACAGCATCGCCAACCAGCTGCGCCTCAACCCGCACTTCAGCGCCGAGCCCGGCCGCGAGCCCACCTTCGCCGACGTCGAGAACGTCGTCTCCAAGATGCGCACCGACTGGAAGGTGAGGCGAGCACTGCTCGACTACGCCGTTAACCAAAACGCTCTCTCTAACCTCGCAATGTGCAGATGCTGTCCATCTGCGACATCGTGCTGAACCACACGGCGAACGAGACGCCGTGGCTGAACGAGCACGCGGAGGCCACGTACAACTGCAGCAACTGCCCGCACCTGCGGCCCGCCGCGCTGCTGGACGCGCTGCTGGCGCGCCTCACGGCCGACGTGGCGCGCGGCGACTACGAGGCGCGCGGGGTGCCGCGCCGCGTCACCGCGCACGAGCACCTGGAGGTGAGTGTCCGCCGCGCAGCCCTGCCCCCCACCCGACCCCACCCCGCCCGCCCTCACGCAGTCTCCGTCCGCAGGCCATCAAGCACCTACTGCAGACGCAGCTGCTGCCCGAGGCGCGGCTGCACGAGATGTATATGTGCAACGCGGCCGAGCTGGCGCAGGAGTTCTACTACATGGCGCGCAACAAGTGAGTGAACACTACTACAGGTATTACGTATTAATTACGTCTACAAAGTAATAAATTAAATCTTGAATACAATATGTTTTCGGTTTCTCTCATACAGACAAAGGACATTTCTTTCTGTTTTCGTCGCATCTTGTGTGTGGGTGTGGGTGTCGTTGGAAAGGTTTAAAAAATATTGATGGTGAAACCTATTTCGAATCAGAATCCGTTTGCTTATCCGTTTGTTTTATGTTATGTAATGTATTTCTAGGGATTTGTACCTCAAAAAGAAAAAATAGGGACCCGTACAGGTTAAGAACCGTTTCCTCAGGAACGTGTGGATTTATCAAGTTAAAATTATTATAAAAAATCAAACAAGATACGCGCGAATAAACTCGACTGCGTAAAAAGTCAACTTTAAATAAAAACTTAAATGAAAAAACTAGTCCAGTAGTACTAGAATTCTGTATGTAATATAGCGGAACATGTCGGAATCAATTCTTGGGAACATTACAGCTGGTCTAGATTCATAATGGGTCCCGACTGCTAAGTCGCTATGTGCCGCAATTTTACTTCATCATCATTATTTCAGCCGAAAGATGTCCACTGCTAAACATAAGCTGAAAAAATCTTATAGACTTAGCTAAGACGTGAAATCGGCCTATAATATAAATCTTCAGCCGGGCATTGTCGCCTTTTTGAAGTAAAGTACCACCTGCCCCATGCCTAGGTCTGTGGCGTATTTCCATCGAGTATGACGGAATCAAACAGCTTCTGAAGGGCCTCGACAACCGGTATCCCGTCCGCCCTTAGGCATTCGGCCTTAATTCCGTCTTTACCCGGTGCCTTGTTGTTCTTAAGCTGTTTCAGGGCCATCCCAATTTCGTACAGGCTGACGTCCGGAATGTCTTTTTTATTGTTGGTTCACAAATCAATACAGTTACATGAGTACTAGATAAACATAAAATAAAAAACAAAACATGAAACTGCATGCCCTAAACTAGTGAACACAGCATGCACAATATATGAGCTAGTTCAAAAATATAAATAAGCTTAAGAGTAATATGCAGCCATTAGACCAATTATTACTTATTAGTCGAATGGCTGCACAGGCTCGTCTTAATTTCCGAACTTCCCAAAAAGGAGGAGGTTCTATGTTCGATATTGGTCGTTTTTATTTTTTTAATTTTTTCCGATATCTCCGTCAATTGTAGATCGACTTTGGCAATTCTTTTTTTATTTGAAAGTGTATGTTCCGAAATTGGTCCCATTTGAATTTGGTGAAGATCTGATGAAGAAATTCGAAGATATACAACAGAACCCTTCAATAAATAACGGCAAATCTCTCGGGATTACTGCAATCGCATGTCTGTTTATTGTTTATACCATTTCATAACATAACATCACGCCAGTACGCTCTTAAGGGGTACGCAGATCTCTCATTTCACCGGTTATGTTCAAGTTTCATGAAATCTATTCTGACGTTATAGTTACCTTACTAACTTGCCTATTAGGAAGATACAACTAAAAAGTGAAAAATAATATATCAAAATGCTGTCTCACACCGATGCAGCTGGTAAACATTCTATAAAATGGACATGTTGTTTTATATTTGTTCTGCAATGAGGCATCACAAAAGTATTATTGCATAAACGGCTGCTCTGGCGTGGAACTGAAAGTTGAATTCTCTCCAGTAACCCCTCACAATCTACGTGGGCATTGATCAGCTTGAACAAGTAAACAATATCCGCAGCTTTTCTTCTATTGCATAAAGTAGTCATGCCCAAGTATTCCAACCTTGATACATAGGATTTGAGGTTTCTACATTGGTTATTAACATAGGACAGTTCTAATTTATTAGAGTAGACCTCATAAGTAGGATTCCATACTTGACTTCCATACTCCAACACACTGCGAACGATGCTGTTAAAAACTGGTATTGTGACTTTTGGATCCCGAAATTCCTTGAGTTGTCGCGTTACAAAACCCGCCACACGCGAGGCTTTCTGAGTTATATATCTATATATATAAAAGAAGAAACTGACTGACTGACTGACTGATCGATCAACGCACAGCCTAAACCGCTAGGCCTAGAAGCATGAAATTTGGCAGAAAGGTTCCTCAAGTGACGTAAGTGAGCACTAAGAAAGGATTTTTGGAAATTCCATCCCAAAGGGGGTAAAAAGGGGGTTGAAAGTTTGTATGTAATTTCTACAGTTTGTAAGTTGGGCACATGAAATTTTAGATTTACGCTCTTGCTTGATAAAAATAATTTATTTATTTATTAGTTTTTGGAAATACGACCCCTAAAGGGGTAAAAAGGGGGTTGATAGTTTGTATGAAGTTTTTACAGTTTGTAAATTGGACACACGAAATTTTACATTACGCTCTTGGTTGATAAAAATAATTAATGTGTTTATTGGTTTTTCAAAATTCAAACCCTAAGGGGGTAAAAAGGGAGTTGAAAGTTTGTATGTAATTTCTACAGTTTGTAAGACGGACACGTTAAATTTTAGATTTACGCCCTTGGTTGATAAAAAGAAGTAATGTATTTATTAGATTTTGCAAATTCGACCCCTAAGGGGGTTGAAAGTTCGTATGATATTTTTACAGTTTGTAAATTAGACACTTGAAATTTTACATTTACGTTCTTGGTTAATAAAAATAATTAATGTGTTTATTGGATTTTGAAAATTCCAACCCTTAGGGGGTAAAAAGGGGGTGAACGTTTGTATGTAATTTCTACAGTTTGTAAGTTGGGCACATGAAATTATAGATTTACGCTCTTGCTTAATAAAAGAAATAATGTATTTATTAGATTTTGCAAATTCGACCCCAAAGGGGGTTGAAAATTTGTATGAACTTTTTACAGTTTGTAAATCGGACACTTGAAATTTTACATTTACGTTCTTGGTTAATAAAAATAAAAATAATTAATGTGTTTATTGGTTTTTGAAAATTCCAGCCCTTAGGGGGTAAAAAGGGGGTTGAACGTTTGTATGTAATTTCTATAGTTTGAAAGCTGTACACGTGAAACTTTAGATTTAATCTCTAGGTAGATAAAAAAAATGTATTAATTAGTTTTTGGAAATTCTACCCCTATGGGGATAAAATAGGGTTTGAAACTTTATATGAAATTTCTTCGGTTTGGAAGGTAAAACATCTAAAATTGTAGGTTTATGCTACTTATTAATAAAAAAACGAGTTTAATTATTTTCGGAAATGCCACCCCTAACGGGGATAAAAAGGGGGTTGGATGTTTGTATGTAATTTCTATAGTTTGAAAGCTGGACACGTGAAATTTTAGATTTAATCTCTAGGTAGATAAAAAAAATATTTATTAGTTGTTGGAAATTCTACCCATATGGGGATAAAATAGGGGTTGAAACTTTATATGAAATTTCTTCGGTTTGGAAGGTAAAACATCTAAAATTGTAGGTTTACGCTGCTGATTAATAAAAAAACAATGAGTTTAATTATTTCCGGAAATGCCACCCCTAACGGGGGTAAAAAGGGGTTTGAAAGTTTGTATGTAATTTATATAGTTTGAAAGCTGGACACGTGAAATTTTAGATTTATTCTCAAGGAAAATAAAAAAATATATGTATTTATTAGTTTTTGGAAATTCTACCCCTATGGGGATAAAATAGGGGTTGAAACTTTATATGAAATTTCTTCGATTTGGAAGATAAAACATCTAATATTGTAGGTTTATGCTACTGATTAATAAAAAAACAATGAGTTTAATTATTTCCGGAAATGCCACCCGTAACGGGGGTAAAAAGGGGGTTGAAAGTTTGTATGTAATTTCTACAGTTTGTAAGTTGGACACGTGAAATTTTAGATTTACGCTCTTGGGTGATAAAAAGAATTCAACCCCTAATGGGAATAAAGTAGGGGTTGAAACTTCATATGAAATTTCTTTGGTTTGGAAGGTAAAATATTTGAAATAATAGGTTTACGCTCTTGATTAATAAAAAAAGTAATGAGTTTATTGATTGCCGGAAATTCTACCCCTAATGGAGGTTAAGGGTGGCAATTTGTTGGGCTTATATATTTGAAACTTGGCATAAATACTAACAGCTGATAATATTTTTTTTTGTTATTTTTAAAGTAAAGGTTGTCATTACAAGTTTTTCAAAACTATTCCTATACCATTTAGGGTGTGTTAAACATTTTTGAAATTTTTTATTGCACAAGGCTTCTATTTTTGATGTAGGGGAGCAAACGAGAGATATTTGTTGGAATGAATTCTAATTCCTTGGGCAATATAATAAAGGTAACCTACATTTTTTTGGAACTACCCCCAAAAGACGATTTATGGGATGTTAAAGTTTGTATGGAAAATCTCATTTCTTGGATTAATAAACTTTAAACTTGGGACAAATACTAACCTAAGTAAATAATAAAGGATGTCATTATTAGTTTTTCGAAACTACCTCTAAAAGACGATTAGGGAGTGTTGAAGATCTTGGGTTAATAAACTTGAAATTTGGCACAAATACTAACCTTAATAAATAATATAGGTTGTTATTAGTTATTAGTTTTTCTGAACTATCACCAAAATACCATTTAGGGGGTGTTCAAGATTTTTGAAGTATTTTATTGAACATAGCTTCTTTTTATGCTGTATGGGAGCACTAAGGAGGGATTTTTGGAAATTCAAACTTTAAAGAGACATTTAGTTGTATAAAAACATTTTTACAAAAAAATATTACCGTATTCCAACTAAAAACACTACAAAGTGAAAAATAAATTTGTTTTTCAAAGTCCGTGTCTTTGGTAGGTACAATTTTTTTTTTTCACTTTTTAGGTGTACCTAATAGGCAACTTGCCTTTTGGCACTTAATTGTTTTTTGTGCATGTTTGCCGGTATCTCCGTTAAACAACACTGTGTTTGTAGTTCCAAATCGAGGAAGAGGTCGTCTTAGTGCCGTAAGATTTTTCAAAAACCGTTGACACACCTAAAACATCTTCTGGGGGTAATTCTGAAAAACTAATGATGGCAATTTATTATTGCCCAAGGATTAAGATTTTTAACAAACTTTCCAAAAAGGAGGAGGTTCTATGTCCTCTAAATCCAAACTTGAACCGTAGATATCTACGATTCCTTTTATTATTATCCCATTTATTATTGTTTTAGTCGCCTTCACTAACTGCACATAATTTTGTTGAATAAAATACGAAATCATGCGAACGAAGTCGCGGGCGGAGTGCTAGTTATCTATATGGTGTCTAAACTTAAGTTGGCAATCCATAATTACATTTAATTCGCGAATCCAAGATACCTCTTCCAGTGGTACACTATTATAGATCTCGCCAAACTTATTGGCCGCCCTGAAGTTGGCTACAATGGCTGCGCAGTAGGAAATCTCATGCAAAAACAGCACCGTTTCGTGCCTCGCGCATCCGGTAAACCTACTTCAGTATTCTGCCATTTGTCGGTATTATGTTTCGTAAGCTGGATCTTCACCACGTTATTCACAAGGGAGTTATGGTCGATAATCCCGACACCACCCTGGGACTGCCGGTCAACCTCCTGGAAAGAGAGCAAGTTACTGGATTATTTCAGATAACCCAATCATTATCATTTCAGCCGAAAGACGTCCACTGCTGGACTTAGTCCTCCCCCAAGCGTCGACACACTGATAGGTCATGTGCATTTCGCATCCGCCGGACTCCCGCAGCCTTGTCTAGGTCGTCGCTCCACCTAGAGGGAGGCCTTTCAACGCTGCGTCTTCCGGTACGCGGACGCCACTTTAAAACTTTCCGGCCCTAACGGCCATCCGTTCTGGGAGCAATGTGCCCTGCCCACTGCCACTTAAGTTTGGCAATTCTTCCCCAACAACCCAATCATACTCCTTCGCGACCTGTTCAATTTCTCTTCGAGTTCGGTTATCTTCTTGTAGGTCCTGAGAGTACGCGTGTTGTAATTTGCCAGGTCCAATAGTCAGTGTTTCTTGGCGTGGCCGGTTCTCTTCCCGGGATTCTAAGCATCCCTTGGCTCGCCGTAACCTCGGCCACTACCGTAGACGAGGGTAGGCAGGCTGCCGGGCACTAGCGGCTAATTATTGTTTGTGCTTTTCATGGGATCCCCCATAATCGCCACGCTTGGAAGGCAGGGTAGGCGTATGGTTGATACAATGATTGCTGCTCGTACGACACCCACGGGAATGTGGGATGCTACAATTCTACGGAATACAATATTAATATTTCACCGTCTGACGTTACTAACCCAGTTCGTCGAAGCTTGCGGCTCGTGCGAACTCGTGCGTGTGTGACGTGTGTGTATGCGCAGGGTGCCGGCGCCGGGCGCAGCACCGGACGGGGAGCTCGCGGAGCTGCGTCTGCTGCCCGACCCGCAGCACCGCCGGCTGCGCGCCACTGTGGACCTGGACCGCGCGCTGCAGCTCTACAACGTGTACAGGTGAGTGCTGCTCCGACTGATGCGCAGACTCCCACGCGTACTAGTAGCGGCACTGACCTCATTCATGTCGTTGTAGAGCGGAGTGTTACGATGAAGAGTCGCGCCTGAAGAAATGTTGCGAGGAAATGAAACGCAAGCTGGAGCAGCTCAACGAGGCCGCGGCAGACACGCTGCGCGATAACTTGCGCGCCGCCGTCGACAACGTCATCGCCGGCATGAGGTACGTCGTCAGCCGAACCCACTGCTGGACTTAGCATTTGTAGGATCCTATACGAGCACAATAATTCAGTACAAACTCATTTTCAGATATTATCGGCTTCAGTCCGACGGGCCAAAGATCGAGGAGGTGAGCGCGAAGCACCCGCTCGTGCCCAGGTGAGCGTGCGAGGCGTGTGGGGGGGCGGTAGGGGGACATTCCCGGTGACGCCTACTGACGTGTTCACTGCGCAGGTACTTCACGTGGGCCTGCCCCGTGGAGAGCAGCTCGCTGGGCGAGGTTGAGGCGGCGCTGTACTCGGACGCGGGGCGCTTGTGCATGGCGCACAACGGCTGGGTCATGAACGCCGACCCGCTGCAGGACTTCGCCGCCAAGCCGGCCGGCGCGCGCGTGTACCTGCGCCGCGAGCTCATCGCCTGGGGCGACAGCGTCAAGCTGCGGTAAGTGCGCGGAGTGTGGCGAGTGTGACGCGTGAGGCGCGTGAGGCTACCCACTGATGACTCTGTGTGCGCAGGTACGGCGACAAGCCCGAGGACAGCCCGTTCCTGTGGGCGCACATGCGCGAGTACGTGGAGCTCACGGCCGAGGTGTTCGACGGCGTGCGCCTCGACAACTGCCACTCCACGCCGCTGCACGTGAGTGTCGCTGTGTGCGCGTGTGTGTGTGTGTGTGTGTGTGCGGCTGGTGCTCACGTGCGCTCGTGTGCAGGTGGCGGAGTACATGCTGGACTGCGCGCGCAACGTCAAGCCCGACCTGTACGTGGTGGCGGAGCTGTTCACCAACTCGGACCACGTCGACAACATCTTCGTCAACCGGCTCGGCATCACGTCGCTCATTCGCGGTGAGACTCATTACTCTTTTCGGGTAATATTAGGGGTTAAAATATGAAATTGCCGATAAGTACTGAAAAAATTAACTTTTATTATTATTACTACTTTTATTATAACTACCATCTTATAGGAAGGTCATTTATGCCTTTGCGATAAAAACTCTGGTGATCTAGATTCGACAAACTGTGTGAGAGCATTTTGTACTGCCTCCTGAGAAGAAAACTTTTTATCACGTAGAAAATAGTCCAAATCTCGAAAAAAATGGTTGTCCGTTGGAGCAAGGTCTGGTGAATACGGAGGGTGACGAATGGTTTCTAATTGCAGTTCCTGTAGAGTTAAAACGGCTTCTCGTGCTGAATGAGATCTCGCGTTATCATGGAGCAATAATGGTGAAGATCGATTCATGATTCGGGGCTGTTTCACTGCTAGTTTTGCTATCATTGTTCGGAGTTCGGGACAGTAGACATCTGCCGTTATAGCTTGACCAGATCGGAGAAAGCTATAGTGAATAACACCATGCTGAGACCACCAAACAGTTACCATTACCTTTTTATTGGTAAGCTTTGCTTTTGGCCCGCAGAGGCGCTGAGTGCGTGGGACTCGCACGAGCTGGGCCGCCTCGTCCACCGCTTCGGGGGCCGCGCGGTGGGGGCCTTCTTGCGGGCGCCGCGCCGGCCGGCCCTGCCGCGCATAGCGCACGCCATGCTGCTGGACGTCACGCACGACAACCCGTCGCCGCTGGACAAGCGCTGCGTGTTCGACGTGCTGCCGTCCGCCGCGCTCGTGGCCATGGCGAGCTGCGCCACGGGCTCCACGCGCGGCCTGGACGAGCTGGTGCCGCACGCCGTGCACGTGGTGGACGAGCCGCGCCTGTACGCCGAGTGGGGCGAGTCGGACGCCGACACGCCGCGCGTGTCACTCGCTAGCGGCGTGCTGGCCGCCAAGCGTGCCCTCAACGAGCTGCACGCGGAGCTGGCGGCGGCCGGCTACTCGGAGGTGTACGTGGACCAGATGGACGCCGACGTGGTGGCTGTCACGCGACACGAGCCGCGCTCGCGCCAGGTGAGCCTGTCACTCAGCTCAGCATTAGCAATGTGAGGAGCTGGTTTCTGAGTTAGGCATATAATGCCTTTACTACAATTCATTAAGTACCTTATTAGGATAAAAAGATTAAGTACCTTCCATTTTGAGTAGAGATCAGTTGTTGGGTGATAAAAAGATAGAAAAAAGCTTACCTTTAGGAGTGCTCTTTGTGCTCTTTCAACTTTTAACACCCTATGTGGTGATACAGTATTCAAGCAGGGACTGGCAGAGAGCATAGTAGACCAATTTTACAACAGATTTTGATGCAGTTTTTTTTAAGGCTTTAAATATAACTGTTAATCTACGCATTCTCGCGGATAGAATATTAATATGATCGTGAAGTTTAAGATTACTGTCAATAATTATGCCTAAATACTTGGTGGATTCAGTATTTTTAAGCTTAGGATACTGACAACTTGTGTCATTTGCATTTGTGCACGAATGGAAAACAATGCTTAAAGAGGGATCCGGTTTGTCATTGGTTTTAATGGAAAAATGTTATGTAGGTCGTTTTATCTACATTTAGCATAAGTAAATTATTATTTAAAAAACTGGTCACAGTTTTCGTACCTATCTGAGTTTTGGCAAAAACTTCATACCAGGAGTTACCACTGAAAAGTAATGCCGTATCATCTGCAAACGCAACAATTTTCGAATCGGGGTAACCCTAGCTGACATATATCGTATATATAGACTAGAAACAGCGTCGGTCCTAGAGTACTGCCCTGAGGAACTCCAAAAGTCACTGGGATCTCTTCACTGGTTTTGTTACCGACTTTTACACATTGTGTTCTGTCAGTTAGGTTATCTTTAATTAGTTTTAATTGAAGATCCCGGATACCAAGGCTTTAGAGTTTTGTTAACAGGATAGGGAAAGGGACTGTGTCATAGGCCTTTGCTAAATCTAAGAATATTCCAATGATTTTTCTCTTTGAATCTAGGTTGTTAACTATATAATTTGTTAGTAGGACTAATGTAGTAGGACACATCATGAGCGGTGGATCTCTTGGCTCTGAAACCAAATTGTGTCTGTGACAAAAGATTCATATTTTCCAAATAGTTAACAAGTCTTTTGTTAATGATGCGCACAAACATTTTCGATAGGGTAGGGAGAATTGAAATCGGCCTATAGTTATTGACAAGGTAGTGTTTAGTTAGGGTGACTAGATAGTTTGGACTCTAATATTTCGTGAAAACTTGCAGAAGACGTAGTATTATTTGGCACCTCCAAGTTTTCATACCATTTTGGCAATATCACACTTTAATTTCACTTAAAATTGCACACAAGAACGAAATATAAAATTGACGGTTTGCGCTGATGACGCCATGAATACTAGCACCGCAGTAAAAAAAAAAGGCCAAGTGCGAGTCGGACTCGCGCACGAAGGGTTCCGTACCACTATCGCAAAAAACGGCGACAAAATCACGTTTATTGTATGGGAGCCCCCCTTATATATTTTTTTTATTCTGTTTTTAGTATTTGTTGTTATAGCGGCAATTGAAATACCATCATCTGTGAAAAATTTCAACTGTCTAGCTATCACGGTTCATGAGATACAGCCTGGTGACAGACAGACAGACGGACCGCGGAGTCTTAGTAATAGGGTCCCGTTTTTACCCTTTGGGTACGGAACCCTAAAAACTGTACTAAATTTGTACCACTCATCTTTAAGGGGCTGCCTTTCAATACGCCAGGTTGTTAAACGTTGAACGATTCTAGTTTAATCACCTATCTATATAATCTAGGCATACATTTGGATGCCGTGTTTAATAAACGGCCTAGGCGTCCAGTTAGTTGGCTAATTTAACCAGATGGCTGCGACATTATACAATGTGAAAAATCTGAAATTATCCTCTTCGATGCAGCAATGACTCTCACGGTGATTTTGACATTTGATTGCGAGCCTAAAAGCGATGGGGTATCGTTAGGAACCAATCCCAACACTAAGCTGTTGTAGTAGCGCGTGTCTCACTGACGTGTCGTGGTCGTGTGCAGTCGGTGATCCTCGTGGCCTTCACGGCCTTCAGCGCGCCGGACGCGGCGCGCCACGTGCCACCGCTGCGCTTCGAGGGGCAGCTGCAGGACATCGTGTTGGAAGCCTGTCTGCGCCACAAGGACCACCGGTACGTACAGACGAGAGGATGAGACAATATGCTTAAAGTAAAAACAAAAAGAATCAAAAACCACACACCACTCAATTTCATGGTATAGAAAACACACAAAAGGTATTTTATCTACTCTCATATCATAATATTCGAATTATAAAATTCTTAACGAGTTTATATTGGCATACTTTATAAACACAATACCGAAATTTAAAAATAGTATCTTATAACACTATTTCTCTAACAAAATAATGCTATAAAACAATTGTTTTTCTATTACGATACAGGACAAATCCATGAAGTTAATCAATAAGGAGTTTCCATCAATAATTTTTATGTAATGCCATTTTATAGTACCTATTATAAAAAGATTTTATTCCAATTTTAAATTGTCTATGACAATGCCCGCTTTAGACTTAGCACGCACTGCGATTTTTATTCGCGCGAATTTTTTTTTCCTTCTACCTGTTCATAGAGCTCAAAATATACGGGCGAATAAAATTCGCGCCGTGGTGCGGTGGATTCTGTGGCAAAACACGGATTTCTTGCGGTATTATTTCCGCACGATTTCTTTACCACAATGCGAACAACTTATAGGTCGCAGAATGGGCGGAAAAAAATCGCGCGAATAAAGATCGCAGTGCGTGCTAAGTCAACCTTAACGCATGCGCGGTTAATGCGGTGATGTGCTGGGTTTTGGCGCTATTCATACGTTTTGCAAGTTTTGCTGTACTGAATTTCATGAGTTATTTAAATTATTGTTTAAAAATGTCTGATATCAGTGAATGTGAAGAAAATTTGACTCCGCCCGATATTTTAGATGTGGCGAAGGAAATTACTCTTAATTTATTACCAGCAAAGTCGAGAAAAGTATATGACAAATGCTATCACGATTTTATGGCATGGAAAATGCAAAAAGAGGTATTTAGTAGGTTCAATCCCAATTTATGAGTGTAGATAAAGTAGTGTATGAAACTGCACATAACTAGGTATTAAAACATTCGTGTGAAAACTATTAAAAACCTCGCCTACGGCTCGGTTTTTAAACACACACTCATGTTTTAATACTCCTCATTTATTTTATTCAGGATCAGATTCCATAGAAAACTGCTAATCTTTTTTGAGTTTCCCTAGCATACATCAATGACAAGGTCCATGTGATATTTAGATGGTTTCAGCCTCAGTGAAGTTTCAATTTACTTTCAGGAGATGTAAGAAAGAACTGCAACAGGAAAGAAATTTCCTTTTTCGATTAATTCATTTGAAACTGCTTCTATCATGAAGTTAAGGATGGATTATTTACATTATTGTAACGGTTTGTGGCCGTTTATGGTTGTTATTCAGGAAAAGAGTTTAATTCAGCTAATAGCCATAATTATTTGAGTAAGATGTAAAGTTGGTCGAGTGTGCAGCACGGGCGGGCGCGCGCTGGAGCCGCCCGGCGCCTTCACGCGGCACGCGCGCGTGCTCAACGGGCTGCACGCGTACGACTGCTGCGTGCGCCGCCACGTGCCGCTGGCGCAGTCCGACGTGTTCGCGGCGCAGCGCTCGGAGGGCGTGCACTCCGTGCTGGACTTCCGCGCGCTGCTGCCCGGCTCCGTGGTGGCCGTGCGCGTGGCGCCGCGCCCGGAGCACCGCGCGGCGCTGGGTGCGCTGCAGGGCTCCGTGGACGCGCTGCACGCCGCGCCGCACGCCGACGCGCTGGGCCTGGCGCCCGCGCTCGCCGACCTGGACCTGGCCGACTTCAACGTGCTGCTGTACCGCTGCGACGCCGAGGAGCGCGAGGCGGGCGGCGGCGGCGTGTACGACGTGCCGGGCGCCGGCCCGCTGGTGTACGCAGGCTTGCAGGGCGCCGCCTCGCTGCTGGCCGACGTGGCGCTGGCCGACGACCTGGGCCACCCGCTGTGCGCCAACCTGCGCGCCGGCGATTGGCTGCTGGAGTACACGTGGCGCCGCCTGGAGCGCGAGCCGCGCCTGCAGGCGGTGGCGGCGCGCTACCGCGAGCTGCTGCTGCCGCTCACGCAGCTGCCGCGCTTCCTGGTGCCGGCGTACTACGAGGCGCTGCTGCTGGGCCTGTACCGCGGCGTGGCGCGCGCGGCGCTGGCGCGGCTGGCGCCCTGGGTGCGCGGCGGCTCGTTCCCGCGCGCGCTGGCGCTCACCAGCGTGCAGCTGATGGGTGCGTCGGCGTCGGCGCCGCTGCCGCCCTTCTCGCCCGCGCTGCCGCCGCCGCGCCCCTCGCGCGCGCTCAGCATGTCGGCGGGGCTGCCGCACTTCGCGGTGGGCTACATGCGCTGCTGGGGCCGCGACACTTTCGTGGCGCTGCGCGGCCTGCTGCTGCTGACGGGGCGATACCAGGTGAGGCTCACGTTCGGGCGCTCGGGGCGGTTTCGGCGCGCTCGGTACGACTCGGGCGCGCTCGGCTGACGCTCGGCTCGTTGCAGGACGCGCGCTGCCACATCCTCGGGTTCGCGGCGTGCCTGCGCCACGGCCTGATCCCCAACCTGCTGGACGGCGGCCGCAACGCGCGCTACAACTGCCGCGACGCCGTGTGGTGGTGGCTGCAGAGCGTGAAGCAGTACGTGGCGGAGGCCCCGGCGGGCGCGGCGCTGCTGGCGGAGCCGGTGGCGCGGCTTTTCCCGAAGGACGACGCCGAGCCCGCGCCGCCCGGCGCCGCCGACCAGCCGCTGCACGACGTCATGCAGGAGGCGCTGGACGTGCACTTCCAGGTGAGTCCCGGTGTGCGGCAACGCTATCAGCGAGTGTGGTAATATGGTATTACTTCGGAGCTGAATAATATTTAATTCAGCAGTTTGGTTTAGAACCTTCATTTTGCGAGACCGATTCGTTATTGGCCATTTTTTTTTCGATCGCGTTTCGGCCACGTAGGCCGCTCCGTATTCTCGCACGTGCACTCACTATGTTTGTCGGCAGGGGCTCGTGTACCGCGAGCGGAACGCCGGCCGCGCCATCGACGCGCACATGTCCGACAAGGGCTTCAACGTGCAGATCGGAGTCGACCCCGAGACCGGCTTCCCCTTCGGCGGCAACGACGCCAACTGCGGCACCTGGATGGACAAGATGGGCTCCTCCGAGCCCGCCGGCAACCGCGGCAAGCCTGCCTCGCCGCGCGACGGTAGTGCTGTGGAGCTGGTGGGGCTCGCCTACAGCGTGCTGAGCTGGCTGGCGGCGCAGCAGCGCGCGGGCCGCTACCCCTACCCCGGGGTGGTGCGGCGCCACCAGGACGGCAGCCTCACGTCCTGGAGCTACGCGCAGTGGGCCGAGCGCATCAAGCAGAACTTCGAGCGCTACTTCTGGGTGCCGCCCGCGCCCTCCGCCGCCGACCTGCGCCCCGACCTGGTGCACCGCCGCGCTATCTACAAGGACAGCCACGGCGCCTCGCGGCCCTGGGCCGACTATCAGCTGCGCTGCAACTTCCCCATCGCCATGGCCGTGGCGCCCGAGCTGTTCGAGCCCAAGCACGCCTGGCTGGCGCTGGATGCGCTGGAGCGCCACCTGCTGGGCCCGCTCGGCGTCAAGACGCTGGACCCGGCCGACTGGGGCTACCGCGGCGACTACGACAACTCCAACAACGGCGACGACCCCACCGTGGCGCACGGCTTTAACTACCACCAGGGGCCCGAGTGGCTGTGGCCGCTCGGCTTCTACCTGCGCGCGCGGCTGGCCTTCGCGCACGACTGCGGCCGCCACGCGCGCACCGTGGCCGCCGCCTACGCCACGCTGGCGCCGCTGCTGGCTGAGATCCGCACCTCCGCCTGGCGCGGCCTGCCCGAGCTCAGCAACGCGGGCGGCGCCTACTGCGCGGACTCGTGCCGCTCGCAGGCCTGGAGCTCCGCCGTGGTGTTGGAGGCGCTGCACGACCTCGAGCTGGCGCGCCGGGCGCGGCCGCTGGCTGCCGAATGACGCGTGCGCCGCCTGCGCCACGCGCGCCGGGCGCCCGGGCCGCGCCGCCTGTACAGCGTGCCCTACGAGCCGCGCCCCCCGCCCGCCCCGCGCCGCCCGCTGGCCGCGCTGCGCCGCCTGCTGCGCCGCGCGCGCCCCGCGCCCTCCATCTACAACCTGCTGGGCCGCCGCGCCGGCGAGCTCGCCACCGTCGTGTACAGCGACCGCTACTTCCGCTATGGCCTGCCGCTGGCGGCGCGACCCACGCCCGCGCGCCTACTGGTGGGTGACGAGTTGTGCGGCGGGGCGCCCACCGCGCGCCGCGTGCCCGACCCCGCGTCCCCGCACGTCCTGCCGCTGTGCGCCGGCCCCGCGCGCCCTGCCCCGGGCGCCGGCCTGCTGCAGGGCGGCGCGCGCGTGCTGCCCCCGCCGCCGCGCTACATCCCCCTCCGGCGCGCACGCGTGCCCCCCCCACGCCTATTGCGCGTGCAGTCGTGGCTACGCTTCGAGGAGTGGCCGGCAGAGCAGGCGGCCCCGCGGCTGCGCGCGCTGGACTACCGGCAGAGTGCGCGCGGCGTGTCGCCCCGCCGGGCGCCGGCCGGCCGCCCCCGCCGCGCCGTGTCCCCGCCGCGCCGCTCCCCCAGCGAGCAGTCGGCGCCGCGGCCGCAGTTCGCGCTGGCGGACGCGGCGTCAGTATGCTCAGTGCGCTCGTCGCTGTACGATGTGGCGGCGCTGTCGAAGGTTTCGCCGCGTGTGAGCTGCAACCTGTCGCCGGCGGAGCAGGACGACAAGGCGGACTCGATGGCGTTGGCGCGCAAGGTTCTGAACACGGAGCGCTTCAACAACGGCGCGCAGGCGGTGCTGTACCGGCGCGGCTCGCGCGGCTCGCGCGGTTCGCGTGGCTCGCGCGGCACGCACACGGCGCGCGACTCCCGGCGCGTGCGCACTACGTGCCGCGCGATGCTCGCGTTGAGCGGACTGTTCTACGCGCTGTCGTTCCTCGCGTTCTACTTCCTGAGTCTCCCGTAGGTCGCGAGTCGAAGATGCTATTTTCATTTGAGTGCCATAATGTTAATGTTAAGCGTGTCTATGTCCACGGCGGGACCGCACTGTGCCGATCGCGGTTGCGAAAGTAATTGTGTCCTGCCCGGTTATTTCGACTATTATTCTGTTATACAAAGTTTTGTATTTTTAGAGTTTTTATGTAACGTTAATAATTCAATGAACCTATTTGTGATAATTGTGATAATGTATGTAACACAATTTTATTTTGCTCACTATAGAACCCCAATATGAAATCTATGTATTGAAACGAGGTTGTTAGTAAATAAGAAAATGTACTACCTCTAACCATTAATATTGATATTATCAAATCGTAAATTATTTTGCTAGTTTACTTTACAGCATGTAAGAATATTATGTATCTACATAGTACATTATAATATAATATTTATAAACAGCTGTTTTATTAAATCCGTTAGTTTAGTGTTCTGTAAGGGCTTCATTCAAATAGTTTGATAAGAATAATAATAATTTAAGAATAACTAATTAACAAGTGTTAAAGCAGAAACCGTAGTGATAATTTGTAAAAGTTCAAAAGTTTTACCTCAAGCTCGATAGATGGCGTTGGCGTCAAATTAGATCTCGCTATGGTTTCATTACCGCGATTTAGTTGTTCTCGAGTGAATTTTAGTAAATAAACGGTGACTTTGATCGTGACACAAATTGGTCTTCAATTTCAAATTTCAACCGTATTAGTGTCCACACAAGTGTTTTAGTACAACATTACCAGCTCGGTAAGTCGGTAATAAAATAAACATTGGTCCTTCGAGCCGGATCAGACCCAGTAGAGATGGGTCGTCGACTTATTTTTCGTTAACAAAACTAGACCGTCCATTTCCGTTGAGCGACGAGTCAATCAACTAATTGAATTTATCGACTAGTTCATAACGCTAAATAGACGTTCTTTATAAACTTTGCGACGACGCGACACGCGACGTCTACGGCTCGACAACAACTTTCAACTTTACGATTGAACGTAAACAATACAAACCGGTTTACCTCGCATCGTTCCATCGGTCAATCGCTTTTACAATATTGCACACGTGAAACTATTGGCGTTCTTTTTTTTCTTAACACAATGCAGTTTTAACTCCAAAATGGGATTCGGCCCATAGAAATATCAACTCTTTGCATCTAGAGTTAGAGTTCAAATTAATTTGCTCGATGTTCGTCCGTTGTTATTATTTTTTCGGACGTAGGAACTTGTACTACACAACTAAGTTCTCGCGTCGATCGTCGCGTTAGTCGACATGAACATAGTCGAGTCTCAGTTTAGCCGTTTACGAATTCAACTAGTTCGTTGATTATCGGTGAACCGTCGAATCGTTCATTGTACGTCGACGGTCGAATTTTACTGCCAGTTTCCCATGTCTCAATTATCGGGCTGTTAACGTAATCGACGATTAATCGCCTGTTAATTCTACTTTCAGTTTCTCAACACCCAAATGTGAAAAGCGTTTAACAATTTGTCACATTTGAGAAAAATCTCGAATTAACCACATGTTACAGCAGTTTTGGGTTTCTGAGAACCATTTCCAATGTTAATCTCTTGTCAACGAGCCTAATTTATAATTGTTGGAAAGTGGTCGATTATTCGAAGATTAAAATTAATATTATGATTTTAAAGGCTTATATTACGATAAAAAGATAATAGGGGTCGGCGAAAACTATGGTATGGGTTGAGTTATAAAAATTATTTAATTTAAAGCTATTTTTTAATTACAAGGATTAAAAAAAAATAGGATATTAAAAGTTTTTTAAATTAATAACAGTATAAAAACTTGACACAATTATCAAAAATAGTTATTTTGTATTTATGTAAATAAAAAAATACAAACTGTTACTGACATGGGTATCGAACCTACCTCACACCAATGCGCGTGAGGAAGGTTCGATGGTCAGTTTTGACTGTATCCTGTACTTAGTACATACTTACAAGTTCAGTTTTGTGTTTAACTTGAAGCGGCTGGGGTGGTGATCGCGCCAGGGTAAGCAACACTTACCAAGGTCAGTCTTGGGATGGGTGACCAATTTTTTTATTGGATCGCTTTTTTATGGATAGGTGACCCCGCCAGGTTAAGCAACACTAACCAAGGTCAGTCTTTGGATGGGTGACCACTTGGTAGTAAATTAATGCCGATTATTTATTGTAACCAGCGATTACGTAATTTATCGATGATGAAGTGTTGAGAAACTCACTGACAACTGACGGCTGGTTAATTTGTGACAAATTGTCAGCTAATTTGAGATGTGACGTCTAATTCAGAAACCGGCCCTTACTGCCAGTATCCCATGTCTCAATTATCGGGCTGTTAACGTAATCGACGATTAATCGCCTGTTAATTCTACTTTCAGTTTCTTAACACCCAAATGTGACAAGCGTTTAACAATTTGTCACACTTGACAAAAATCACGAATTAACCACATGTTAAAGCATTTTTGGGTTTCTGAGAACCTTTTTCAATGTTAATCTCTTGTCAACGAGCCTAATATATAATTGTTGGAAATTGGTCGATTATTCACAGATTAAAATTAATATTATGATTTTAAAGGCTTATATTATGATAAAAAGATAATAGGGGTCGTCAAAAACTATGGTATGGGTTGAGTTATAAAAAATATGTTAATTTAGAGCAATTTTTTAATTACAAAGATTTAAAAAAAATTGGATATTAAAAACTTTTTAAATTAATTACAGTATAAAAACTTGACACAAGTATCATAAATAGTTATTTTGTATTTATGTAAATAAAAATAAAAAAAACAAACTGTTACTGACCTGGGTATCGAACCTACCTCACACCAATGCGCATGAGGAAGGTTCGATGGTCAGTGTTGACTGTATCCTGTACTTAGTACTAACAAGTTCAGTTTCTGGATAGGTTTGGGTTTAGCTTGAAGCGGCTCGGGTGGTGACCCCGCCAGGGTAAGCAACAGTTACCAAGGTCAGTCTTGGGATGGGTGACCATTTTCTTTGGATCGCTTGTTTTTGGGCAGATGACCCCGCCAGGGTAAGCAACAGTTACCAAGGTCAGTCTTGGGTTGGGTGACCATTTTTTCTGGATCGCTTGTTTTTGGGCAGATGACCCCGCCAGGGTAAGCAACACTAACCAAGGTCAGTCTTTGGATGGGTGACCATCACCACAAAAATTTTGGTCAAACATCATAAAGTCACCCAACTAGGTTATACAAAAGCAAGGTCACCCATCCGAAAAAAAGCAATCCAAAAAAAATTGACACCCATCCCAAGACTGACCTAGGAATGTGTTGCTTACCCTGGCGGAGTCACCCATCTAAAAACAAGCGAACCCCAAAAAACAGTGGTCACATATCCAAACGCTGGCCTTGGTAAATGTTGCTTACCCTGGCAGCGTCACCCATCCAAAAACAAGCGAACCAAAAAAAGTGGTCACCCATCCCAAAACTGACCTTGGTAAGTGATGCTTACCCTGGCGGAGTCAGCCATCCAAAACAAACGAACCAAAAAAAGCGGTCACCCATCCAAAGACTAACCTTGGTAGGTGTTGCTTAACCTGTGTGGGGTCACCTATCCAAAAACAAGCAAATCAAAAAATGTGGTTTCCCATACAAAAATCGTCCTTGGTAAGGTTTGCTTAACTTAGCGGCTACACCATCCCAGCCGCTCAAGATAAATTACTATTTAAAGTTACTGATTACGTTATAGTAGTGAAGGAAGCGAATGAATACTAGCTAGGGTAGCCAACCGAAAGAAAAAAACAAGCGATTCAAAAAAAAGTGGTCTCCCATCCCAAGACTGACCTTGGTAAGTGTTGCTTACCCTGGCGACCACCCCAGCCGCTTCAAGTTAAACACAAACCTATCCATAAACTGACCTTATAAGTACTAAGTGCAGGGTACAGTCAACACTGACCTGGGGATCGAACCTTCCTCACGCTAATGCGTGATTCCCAGGTCAGTATCAGTTTTGTTTTATTTTATTCTTTTATTTACATAAATACAAAATAAATATTTTTTATAACTGTGTCAAGTTTTATAATGTAATTAATTTAAAAAGTTTTGTAATATCCTAATTTTTTTTAAATCTTTGTAATTAAATAATTGATCTAAATTAACATAAATTATGTTTAATAACTCAACCCATACCATAGTTTTCGCCGACCCTTGTTATCTTTTTAGCGTAATATAAGCCTTTAAAATCATAATATTCATTTTAATCTGCGAATAATCGACCAATTTGCAACAATTATAAATTAGGCTCGTTGACAAGAGATTAACATTTGAAAGGGTTCTCAGAAACCCAAAACTGCTGTAACATGTGGTTAATTCGAGATTTTTGTCAATTGTGGGCTGCCAAAATTATGGAAATGCAATTACGTAACTAATTACGCAACCTTTTTCTCCAATTCCGTTATTACGTAATTTTTCCTATTTTTTTAAATCGGTTATGAATTTTTGTAAATATTGTAGATAGAGGTATCTAAAATTTTTAAAATCATCTTTTTCTAACTCAAATTCAAGAAATTATCAAAATAAACACAATATTTAAACAAAAAAATATTTATTCAAGAATTTATCATCGTACATCAAAGTCAAACCATTTTTTTTCGTACCGAATATATTCTTTCTTCTTGAAAATGTGATCTCATAAATGACAAGGCATTTAAAGTTTTGTCACCCAGAGAACTTCTTAGTTTATTACAAAAATATCCGGCGGATGAAAAGGCTCGCTCTGCTTCAACACTTGTAAGCGTTATCGATAGCAAATAATTATACGCTGCAGTCAAAAAAACTTCGCGACCGCCGCCAGCGCTGTCGTAAATGTACATTTCTACCCTAATAATGGAATGGAGATCTGTGTTTACTGTTGAAATTGGTTTATTTACAGTCACTTTGTGTATTTCTTTGTCTAACTGTTGTGCGATTGTCAACTCCTCGTCATCATCGTCATTGGTGGCAATTGCGTCCGAAGCACTCGGTTGTGGTTGCGAATTTGTACTTTTTTGAGTAGAATTATACTTCAACCGTTCCACTATGTAGGTACATTCGTATATCATCCGACGAAGGTTTCGTGAAACATTCTGTGTCAGCAGTTTTAAAAAATTCCTCATTGTTATGCAAATATTGCAAAACACCGAATACATTTGTTCGCCTTTCCTTTATTCTCTTTCTAAGAGATGTGGCTAATTTTCCACTGAGATCGTTTGACTGAAGATCAAGTTTCTCTAGCATAAATCGAAGCGCAGCGTCGGCCGTCAATAAGTTTGAATCACGGCGACATAATGACAAAACTGTAGTTTTTATTACATCCAAGCTGTAATGAATGTCGTGAAGGTCTTGTATCTCTTCGTCTGTAAATTTTGCATTTGATTTCAAATCTAATAACGCCTTAAAAACGCATGATTTTAATTTGATAAATCGGCCTACCATATCTGACAAGCTGTTCCATCGCGTTTTACAGTCTAGTATTAGTTCAATATTTTTACGATGTTCTTCTAAAATGTACTTTTGCAACAAGTCGTTTTTCAAAGGGGAGTTTTTAAAAGATTTTATTAGATCTCTTAATTTTTTTATAGTACCTTTGTATAAAAACTCCGATTCTGGAACTCTGGTCGATTCTACAATAAACGCATCCTCATCTTCTTCAATTTCTTCTGCTTCTTCAGCGCCGGTATTTGATACATCCTCCTGGACTTCAGGTTCTGGAGATTTCTGTGTTTTATATCAAACATCCAGGACTGCTAGTTGTATCCCATGAGCCAAACACAATTGGTGGTGGCCGTCAAAATTTCTACCCATTTTGACCATTACACTTGCTCCATCTGTTGTGAAAGCAATTATGTCGTCTTCCAGACTTAAACCGAAGTCACTCAAATGCTGCTGTAATAATTGAGTGCCTACTTCAGCTGGCATTGATCCCTGTATCCGTACAAGTCCCAAATTTTTATATTTGGCCTTATCAAAGTATTTATTGTGGATATTTATATTCAAATACCTTTTATTACGGGTAGATGTCCACTCATCAAACGGGATTGTAAATCTTTTATTTTCAGACTTCATAAATTCCAATTGATTTTTCAATTTGTTTTTTGTGTTATCACTCTGTTCTAGAATTATTTGTGTTATAGTCGTAGAAGATTTTGGCACATCGTAGCCAGAGTTTTTAAAAAGATATCTCAGATCTTCTGAAATACAAAATGTGCTCAATGGTATCCCATCCAATGCAGCCATTCTGGCCACTCGAACCTCCATATTTGAAAAATAATCAGTGAGTTTAATTTTCTTTTGTGAAGATTCATTCGTACGTTTTCGTGTTTGAATTTGACCACTATTAGACGTTGATGTACTCGGCCTTTGCGACTCCTGCTCTTGCGGCATCTCTCCGATATGCTTGGCACGCATGTGAGTGTGTAACGCTCCAGTTGCGCCACCAGGAGTTTTCATTTTTTTTTTGCAATGCTTACATTCAACACATTGTCCATTATCAGCTCTCAAGAAATGTTCCCAGATAGAGCTTTGTGTGCGTTTGTTCAAAAACTCCTTGTCTCTATTAACTTCTCTACAGTCTTATTTGAAGAAGACATCTTTCATGAGATAATCCACAATTCCACACATTCAAACTCACCCACGATAAAGATACAACTGCTACAAATTGTTAATATTTGCGCGCATTTACCACCAACTTTTAATTTAGTAATCAGTTTCAACTGCGTCGAGAGTCTAGCGATGTGAACTGAACAACCGACAATTGAGCAATGAAACTACTTTCTTTTTAGTTAAGAAAGTGAAGAGCATAGTAGTTCGGAGTTCCCCTAAGTTCCCCGTGGTCGTAGGGACTTTTCGTCAGGGACTCCCCGGCCCTGCCGACTCACCAAGTTGATAATTTGAACTCTATTCTGTACTTCTTAGACCTATTTTTTGCAAGATTTTACAAACGATGAAATAAACAGCGGGGAATACCCTGTTTGTACAGTTTAGATTTAGTTATAACGTATAGTGTTGCAACATTATAAATGTGTACGTATAATGCTTTTTTATTGGTTGACTATTTTGATTGATTGATGATACCAATAATTGCGTAAGTACGGAATTGACATCTTCAGTTACGGAATTGAAAATACTTTAAAATGAGTTCGTAATTGCGAAATTACGTAATTACGTAATGGAAGCCCTCTAATATTAAACTCTATTGTTAAACGCTTGTCACATTTGGGACTTGAGAAACTGAAAGTAGAATTAACAGGCGATTAATCGTCGATTACGTTAACAGCCCGATAATTGAGAGCTGGGAAACTGGCAGTAAGAGTAGTATTTTTAAATGTTTGAGCCTAGTAATACTAAATGTAGGATGGTGGTTTGCAGATTTTTTGGCGGACTTTGTTCGAGTGAAATTTAGCGGCTGTTAATATTATTTGCAAATTGATTCCTAGTGGAATGCAATTGGTGTAGTTTTATTTCTCAACTGTCTACGCAACTGGATAATATGTGAAATCATAGAGATCCTGTGAGGTACATTTAGCTGCCGGTATTTCAAAGCACCGTCAGAAGACTGCAGGATCTTCTAACTCCTCTCCTTCATGAGCTTGCGAGTAGGATCTGGGAGCTTTTTGTTCCAATCTATACGATGGTCTTGAAGAATGAAACTTGAAGAGACTTGGGATTTGAGGATTATTGAGTCCTCCCCCTCTCTCTTCGAACTTCTGATAACCCTTTAATACTCCATCGTAAACTGCTCAATTCCTCTTTGAGTTCGGTGATTTTTTCGTCGGTCCGGAGTGTGCGCGTGTTGTACGTTGCCCAGGTCCAATCGTCGGTATTTGTTGGGGTAGCCGGCTCTCGTGCGGAATTCTTAGCACCCCTTGCCATACCGTAACCTCGACCGTTACTGTAGTCGAGGGTACAGGCTGCCGGACAATTGGGGCTATGTTTTATTTGTGCTATTCATGGGGAGTGCTTTGCAGGCGGGTTGGCGATCGCAGTATGGTTGTTACAAATGCACAGAGAACGCTGCTGCCCATTATCTGGTTTTTCCCTTAGTCGACTCTTACGATACCCACGGGCAAACATGGGATGGTGAAATTCTTTACGCCCGACACCATACGGTTAGTGATGTAAATACCAAAAAATATAAATACTATTTTTTTTACTAACTTTAAATTAGGTAGGTTTAGGTAGCGCAGTTAAGTAGCATTAATATATATCGGGATACTTAAACTATCGTTTGTTTGTTCTGTTTGGTCATGGTCACCTCATTAGAAAGAGACACACAACCAGCGGGAGCCCTCTCACGTGGACCGGTTTTTGCATCATAGTCACTGACCTCTATTATACAAGTACGCTGGACTAAACATACTATATGAAATGACAGTTGATTTTTGTGCTGATTCAAAGCGCCCCGCTCGAGCGTATCAGGAACTAAAATTGACACATTTAGAGATAGGATACTACCGATATTTCAAAAAAATTGGTAATACTAATATATTTGACTGGAAATATTTTAATATTGTAACTAATATATCAGTATTAGTGATATTTTTAAATTACACTAATATCAAAATAGTAGACTTGGCAAGGCGTATCACTCATCTACTGTATTGACTTCTCGTAGTATGTTGGAACTAAATATCTCATATTGGTATTGGTGATGAATATTATATGAATGCCTAATAATCAGTTATAATATGTTCAATAGCAATGTGTAATACTAAATTCTGGAATCATCATCATGATCATCCACAGCCCGACTTCGCTCACTGCTGAGCACAGGCCTCTCTCTTGTACCAATCACTACGTTCCTGAACCTGGAATTAATTCTAGAACAATATCATGATAATTATAATTTTATTAACAAATGTTTTGAAGTCAAACAATTTATTATCTGCATCTGAAACAGAGCTGAAAACTGATTACAGCGGGGGCAGGGTCATCTCGATAACTTATTTTCATTACTTTATTAAATATATATATTTATTTAGGTATGTATCATATAATATATGTATATATGTGTATGTTAAGCAATAAAAAATATATTTTGTTGTTAAATTGTTGCCACGATTTAAACAATGCACCTGCCATGTTATCTCTTCACCACCCTTGGTTCACTGGTAGAGAATGCCTAAGGCATTAAGTCCGCCATTGTACCTTTGTGCATGAAGTTTAATTAAATAAATATAAGTCTTCACCTTGCTGGAATGCGATGTCACTCTTATTGGCACCTTAACACTACAGAGACAAGATCTCAGCGATGAGAGCGAGAAATACGTCCGTTGTAAATGATTATCCATCTCATTTATTATTATTATTATATAAATGATGTTCCCTTCACGAATCCGATGGGCGTACAACTAGTGTACTTGAGCGAGCAGATACTTGCTCAAATGTGATAGTTTTAGGATAAGTTGTTAGCCTAACCCCATATTTAAATCTCACTGATCTGACAGTAATGCGCTATAACTTTACTGCACGCTATCCACTAGTTTATAGCTTGCAATCTGACTGAAAATATTTTTTAGTAACCTTTACAGCAATTATTCTATTACTTAAAAATTAATCATAATAAAAATAACTGGTTTTTTTTTTCTCTTACGTATTAAATTATTCTCACGATCGATAAAACCCATAAAAGTATTTTACCGAAAGCTGTGTCCCATCTCTAATATTAGTTCCATGCGACTCTCACGTTAATTCACGTTGCTATCAGCGCCAAAATGGCGATAATCAAATGTCTTCATTTTGTCATCGATAATATGAAGTCCAGCGTACTTGTATAATAGAGGTCAGTGATCATAGTGCACAGTCTAGTAGTAAGAAGTATAAGGTCTTTGACAACAGCGGCAAATTAAAAAGCAGTAGCCCCCATTTCTGCAGGGCCAGTTATATCTCGGTATTGTCTCAAAAAACATTTCATATTTGGTGTGGTAGATGAGGTCAAGGCTGATGGCTTTGAACTGCGCCTTCAGGATTTCCTACTATGTTCCATCATTCACATACCATACGACCACTGACGTCTATTATTTTGTGCTGATTCAAAGCGCCCCACTCGACCGTCTCAGAAACTAAAATTGACACATTTAGAGATAGGTTATTACCGATATTTCTCAAGATTACGTAGGTAATACTAATATTCGCCTGGAAATATTATAATATTTTAACTAATATATCAGTATTAGTGATATTTTTAAATTACACTAATATCAAAATAGTAGACTTGGCAAGTGTATCACTCATCTACTGTATTTACTTCTCTTAGTATGTTGTAACTAAATATCTCATATTGGTATTGGTGATGAATGATATATGAAAGCCTAATAATCAGTAATAATATGTTCAAAAGCAATGTGTAATACTAAATTCTAGAATCATCATCATGATCATCCACAGCCCGACTTCGCCCACTGCTGAGCACAGGACTCTCTCATATTGTACCAATCACCACGTTCCTGTGCCTGGAATTATAATTCTGGCATAATATCATGTTCATTAATTATTTTTATCAACAAATGTTTGGAAGTCAAACAATTTATATCTGCATCTGAAACAGAGTTGAAAACTGATATAAGTCTTCACCTCGCTGGAATGCGATGTCACTCTTATTTGCACCTTAACACTACAGAGACAGGATCTCAGTGATGAGAGCGAGAAATACGTCCGTTGTAAATTATTATGCATCTCATTCGTACGCAAATATTTGTTGGTTAGATGTTCCTTTCACGAATTCGATGGGCACCAACCGAACTATTGTAAGTATTAACTAACTAGTGTTCTTGAGCGAGGAGATACGTGCTCAAGTATACTAGTTTTAAGGATAAGTTGTTAATCTATCCCCTTAATAACTCCCAGTTTCCCAGCTCTAAATTATCGGTGAATTAATGTGACAGATTGTCAAGCACGCGATAACTGCTGTGATTGGCTGTTGAAAATGCATTCAACCAATCACAACAGATAACGCGTGCTTGACAATTTGTCACATTAATTCTCCGATAATTTTGAGCTGGGAAACTGGGGGTAAATCTCACTGATCTGACAGTAATGCGCTATAACTTTTCTAGCACGCTATCCACTATTTTATAGCTTGCAATATGACTGTAAATATTTTTCAGTTAACCTTTACAGCAATTGCTGTAAAGCCCAAAACCCAGTTATTTTTAAATAATAGAATAATTATTCTATTATTCAAAAATAACTGGGTTTTTTTCTCTTACGTAATAAATTCACCGAAGGCTGTGTCCCATCTCTAATATTAGTTCCATGAACGGTCACGTTGCTATCAGTGCCAAAATGACGAAAATCAAATGTCTTCATTTTGTTATCGATAATATGAAGTCCAGCGTACTTGTATGTTGAGGTCAGTGCATACAACCCATAAGTAAAAGACAGGATATTCTATTCTATTCTATATTTTTTTATGGCAAGCAATGCCGATGCCGATTATTCTGCCAATGTCTAAAGTTAAAAGGAAGAGCAATAATGTTTTATTAAAAAAAAAAAAACAGGAACTGTATATAGGTACGAAATTCTTCAATTTAATACAGTTGACACTTGTTGTGTTAGTACGGAACTGAAGCAATCAAAAAATAAAAATATAGTTAACACATTAAAGATACGTTGTATGTCACATACAAATAGCAGGTAATTTAAAGTTTTGTCTCATAATTTTATATTGTTGTGACGGATGAAAATCATCAGTGCCACAAGCAGTTCTGGGGAGGGATAAGTCAGAAGAGAGGAGAAATTTATTGGGAGAGGGATCAAGGGAGGACAGGATATTAAATTCATAAAAAAAAAACAACTTTTAGCTGTCACTGTCAACATATAATGTTGACAGTGACAGCTCATTATATGCTGTCAAATTTCTTGAGAGATCGATTCTCGATTGTTGTTGTTCTTCATAGTTCCTTTTGTTTAACTTCAAAATTTATTTATGAATTATTCAAATAGTGTTTAATTCAGTAAACATAACATTCAAAGCGCTGCTAGTCGCCTTAAGTATTTACTGGAGCCAGTGTTCAGTAGTAACAAGTCTCTGACAGTGTTTATAGTCGCGTATTTTGTTATGTTTTTGTGAATCGATAAGAAATGGATCACAACTTTACAGATTTCACTTCAAACGGTGAGTTCATGTCCCTATAATAATATTAGGATTGTTGTTTAAATGCAGCGTGTTAACCACTCAAAAGTATTGTTGAAAATAACCTAAAAATTTGTTTATTGCCTGCTACAGATGAGTTCTACTTTTAACCGACTTCTCAAAAAAGAGGAGGTTCTCAATTCAGAAGTTTATATATATTTTTTATCACTTCTTGTTCTCAGCAGAGTTTCGTTTTGTTTACGTTGTTAAGATACTAGAAACTGGGTAATATTGTCTAGTACCATCAACATAAACTAGCATATAGTAAACAAGTCAGGACACTGACTATTTTTAGGATAATAGTGATATTTTTTATACATAAAAAAAAGAAAACCTAGAAGTTTCATCCATACTATATGAAGGGTACAGGCTAAAAACAGGGAATATTCTAAAAAAATGATTTTGTGAAAAATGCAGTTAAAAGTTTAGAAGTATATGTAATTTTTATTATCCTCTTCTTTACCGGTATGTAATGGACATACCCGGTTCTTTTCGCTTCGGCCATAAACAAAAATGTCATTTTGATGCCTTACATTTACTTTATGAAAACTTGTGACATTCCCTGTTCTTTGCCTGTACCTTTTATATAATCCCCGGCACGTAAGTTGGCAAGAGCAGTTAGATGCGCAGAAATAGTTTTTAGGTATCTCTGGTAGTGAAGCAGGGCGCAGGGAACGTTTAGGACTGTTCCTAGCGAGAAATTATTATTATTCTCATTGCTTACCATCAGGTGAGACAGTGGTAAAGCAAAAAAAAAGAGATTGGTTGTTCAGTTGACATGGATCGACTGACCAATCGTGCCGCGTTCACGTTCCATTCACTCTTTAAGATGGTTGGACAGTTAGCACAATATGCGTGAACTTAGCCCCACTACACCAAAACCTTGCCAACTTACATGCCAGCACTATACGCCCCTTTTTTTTATCAAACCGAGATCTTCAAAAATTATGTTGAGGTTTATAATATATTTTTTTAACTTATATCTTAAAATATATGATGTACATTACCATGTAAACTTCCACTGAAAATTGGTTTGGACGAGATCTAGTAAGTAGTTTTTTTTAATACGGCATAAATCGTAAACCGCTATTTAACAAGTACGGAACCCTTCGTGCGCGAGTCCGACTCGCACTTGGCCGGTTTTTTTAAATATATTTAAAGGAGCCACTTGCATAAATCTTTATTGCCAAGAATTAACATTAGGGTTTGTATGTGCCAGCAGTATATGTTGATTATGTGATGGTAATGATTTCTCATGTGTCTGTCTGTTTGTTACAGATTCAATCATGACGTGGGTGAGTATGCACAGCAGGCTCGTGACAGGCGGTGCCACCTACCTGTGACGTCTCGGCACTACCTATATAGCTTGCTCCCCTTATGTTATGTCACTCCAGCGCTCTTCCTTTTAATAACTGATAGGCTTGTGCTCGCTCACTGTTTCACCTGATGATAAGATGATGTGGTCACCGCTGGAGCATTATATCTATCTTTATAGTATGCCATTCATTCACGCCTAAAGAGGGACTTATCTCTATTGCTTGGCAGACTTTTTTAGGGTTCCGTACTCAAAGGGTCCAAATGGAGCCCTATTTTTGTCACTTACATGTCCGTCTGTCCGACTGTCACACAGGTTATACAGCCAAACGGTTGGAGTTACAGTTTAAAATTTTCACAGTACAAACCTATACAAAAATATTTTTAAAGGTAGGGGGAACCCCCCAGACAGATAAAGGGGACCCGAAAAATTACCTTCCTCTTCGAGCGTAGCGTTGTTTAGAGCTCGTTGAGTGGATAAATGTTTTACTTTTACAAGCTTTTTATTTAACTTGCAATGTATGTACATGTAAATGTGTTCAGGTCAAATCTTGCAACTGAATTTTAAAGCAGTTATCCTCCACCGATTAATATGAATTTTTGCATATACGTTTATTTTGGATGACAATGCATGGTTAGCTAAGTGACATCATTCTAAAGTCAATATGGCAAACAGCCAAAGATGACGGACTAGTTAATTTTTGTGCACTACCATGATATGGGTATCAAATGAAATTACTGAGAAGAATACGAGAAAAGCTTGTTTTAAAAAAGATTTTATAATGAATAATTTTATTTGTTTTAAAAAATATTCTAAAATGAAAGAATGAGAAGCCACCAAATTCACCTTTTTTTTACAACATTTTGTTCCGATGAATTTTTTAACTTCCCTTTGACCTCTGAACTTCAAATTTGGTGTTAATATTTATTATTATTACGTACATTTACTAACAAATACCAATATAATAATAAATCAGATTTATCTTTGAAATTTCCTATGTTTAACCGCCAACGGAAAAATAGGGGTGTTATAATTTTGACCTGTGTTGCTGTGTATCTGTGTGTCTGTCTGTGGTATCATAGCGCCTAAACGGATAAAACGATATTGATATAGTTTGTTTGAATCTCAGACCAACAAAAAAAGATAGACGTAACGTCGCGAACATCATAAGTGAAGCCACAAAACTATGCTCCTCCAAGTAAATATACACTCTCACGCACACACCTGCAATAAAACTATGCTCATCGCTCTTAGTACGTTACGAGTCGTCGTCTAGTTAACATATATTTAAAAAAATATAATTATGCCTTCCTGTGTAGTGAAAACTTGTAAAAACAATAGCAAAGCACATAAAAAGTCTCACGGAATCACATTTCACATGTAAGTACTTGAAATAACATCGTTTATTTATTAATTAAACTATGAATTTTAGGTTCCTTGGAACAAAAAACCTCAACGAACGAAATCAGTGACATAAAGTGCGTGGGTTGCCATAATATGATTTCAAATTACCCCATTCGATTAAAGAAATTTAATATGATTTCTTACTTCGAGTTATATTCCTCTTTTATTTTTTTATGTCATTTTAATATTTTAGATTTCCAAATAATAATGAAACAAAAAGAAAATGGATAGTAGCTATAAGAAATAGTACATTTATCTTTATCTAATAGTACCATTTATCTTTGTTTTACTTTTTGGAGTCAGTGATTTTGTTAAGGTGGTATTTTTGAATTTAATAAAGTTGATTGAAAATATAATTATCTATATTATTTCAAAACAATTTACATAATGACTCATACACTTGACGATGTTATGATTTACGCTTCAGCAACTTATAACCTTTAATAGAATTTCTATGAGCATGGTTATAGGAAGTAGCTGTATTTTACTTCTTCCGATCCCAAGACACTGTCACAGGCTAAGATAACTTACACCTAAACATATACCCCAGAGTAGAACTAAATATACTAATTTAAACTCATACAAACTATATACCCTCACACATTAGCGCACTCCTCTATACTCCCACACATCACACAAATACGCGCATTTTTTTTCTCTGTATAACGCTCGTTCACATAAAGTTTGCTTTTTTTATTATTTAAAACTTGACTATTTATATGGGTTTTTTTTTTGCATTAAAATGCAAATTAATGGATATTGCTAAGCGGAAGAGTGAAGTCTCCTAACACAAGCAAGGATTGCATAAAAGGTGATCTCCAAATCATAAGCATGTAAAGCCACTTTCTAATTGTTTATTTCTAAATAGATTTTGCGATAAAACAAAAAAAAAATCTTTTCGTGAGTTTTAATTAATAATGTACCTTAATCGTTTACTTTTGAGGTTCAATACCATACTCAACAATATCTTAATCGAAAAATATTATCCTACCCACACAATAATATTATTACCCATTTTATAGGGAAAAAAATCAACAAATGGCAACCCTTCCAAACACACATAGATAAAAATGTGGCTTCATTTTTGATGTTTGCGACGCTACGTCTATCTTTTTTTGTTGGTCTGAGGTTTGAATGGTGATTTTATCGAGAGTGTTCTTAGATATGTTTGAATAAAATCGGTTCAGCCGTTCAAAAGTTATGGGCGTTTTACTGTTTGAATCGGGGTGTTTTCGCAAGATATCGTCTCATAATTATGTGTTCAATAGATTGCCGATCGAAGCGTCTCTACTATGTACTAGATAAATTATGTACCTACTTAGCATCAAATAAAAATAAGGCGGGGGTTTTTGAAATTTTCCAATTTTTCTATTAAAACCAACATGTTTTTGCGGTTTGGTACGGCACCCTAAATGTACGAAGTCCGACACGCACTTGGTCGGTTTTTTATTGTATATAGGCTCGCGCTTGACCACTATCTCACCTGATGGTAAGCGATGATGTGGTTGACGGTGAAGCACGCTTGCCTAGAAATAACCTGTTCACTGTTGACATAAACACTCCCATGTTGTAGCTATCAGGAAACACAGAATTCGGCAGGGAATTCCACTCCTTAGCTGTACGCATAATTGGCGTTCTAGGTTCTGTGTGGCGTCATTTATATCGAGTAGTTGGTATCGTTTGTGTGAGGCGGCGTGGACAATACAGTGACGTGCTGATTGTGTGTCCGCAGACGTCGAGCGGCGACATCAGCTCCAGCACGGACCTCGTGGCGCCCCCCCGGCCGCAGCGCCCGCCGCGCCCCCCGCGCCGCTCGCTCCCGCTCAAGAGGCCGCACTACGACAACGCCTATTGTAAGTACCACGCTGACTCCTGCGGAGCTACCACTCGGCATTGTTCACCAATATATCTATATGTTGTACCGGCTTAGGTACCTGTTGCGACAACTGAACCCTCAACACTGGTGAGTGTGTCACTGGGGTATTGCAAACAGGCTCCTTGTTCACTCTTTCTTCTCAATTAAACACTGGTGTAGTTTTGCGACCTCCAGTGGCGTAACGTGGATTTCAGCCGCCCGGGGCGGAGAAAAATTTCGCTGTCCATAATTCGGCTTTATAATTTGAAAGAAATCGAATCCAAAGAAACCGTACTGTAACCTAATTTGCAAGTGTTTTTATACAATATTGAACAGTTTTCTTTGTATGACTTTACAAAGCACTTTTCCGTTTAATAATTTTTACATACATATGAGGTACATTTTTAAATATTATTACTAAGAACATCACGTCATCATCATCATCACATCATCAGCCTTTTAATGTTCCCACTGCTGGGACACAGGCCTCCTCTCATAGATGGTGTGGGCTATAATCCACCACGCGGGCCCGGTGCGGATTGGTAGATGTCACATTTTTTTGAATTTTCGGTTCTAGGTCATGCCGGTTTCCTCACGATGTTTTCCGTCACCGTTTTGAGAGCAGTGGTGATGCAATAAATAACACAAAGTTATGCTGCTCGAGTTCGAACCCACGACCTACAACTCGTAAGTCGGGACCGTAACCACTGGGCCACCACTGCACAAAAAGAAACATAACATATTTTAATTATTATTTATTGGAAAATTTTGCCGCCCCCTCAAAGTACCGGAACCGTAATTAAGTAGGGATGTAAGAGGGCACAGGGATGTAAGGGGCACACTCAAGATCTTAGCGCCCCAAATCAACTCGTATCAATATCTGCTCGTAGTGCATCCTAAAAAAAAAAACAAGGCTCCGACAACGACCGACTAATGGCGGTATACCGTATAACCATTCCAAAAAAACTTCGCAGCTAAATGGTGCAGACTGGTGAAGCTCTCAACAGCTTAAAAATGAAAAAGCTCAGGCAAGGCCGGAATTACTACCGAGCTCCTGAAAGCGGGTGGAAGTCCTGTATTGAAAGAGCTTCGGGAGCTCTTTAACTCTGTCCTGTTCTCTGGGAGAACTCCAGAGGCGTGGCAAAGGAGCGTGGTTGTTCTCTTCTTTGAAAAAGGTGACAGCTTCTTAGCCACGTATACATATAAGTTTTGGAGAGTGGTCACGAATCGCCTAGCACGAAGACTCGACGAGTTTCAGCCACCGGAGCAGGCTGGGTTCCGAGGTGGATATAACAACATAGACCACATCCACACAGTGCGCCAGATTATACTAGCGTCTGTGTTTCCGAACGCATTCAACCCGAATCTCTTCAAAGTTAGAGTAAACAGGCTTCTTCTGGGTAAGCTCACTCCATCGTCGACTCTGTCTCTGTCACCTATGACTTAGACTAGAGTCAAGAGCAAACCCATCTCAAATAAAAAAGAAATACAGAAACCCGAAGAGTATAATCGGCCATGGAAATTGCATTTTTGGACTTATGAGAAGGCATTTGCCTCTTTCGAGACCTGGTCTGTTGTGGAGTCTATGCAGCGATGCCAAGTTTACTGACTATACATCCAAGTGCTTAGAATGAAAATGCTACAATGACTAATCTTTGAAATGTGAATTAAGAATTCAATAATTGTGCGCTTAGGAGAGTAGATTATTTATTAATTTATGGTCAAAAAAGGAAACCATAGTCAACTGAAAGCCAATTACAAATAAAAACAGAAACAAACAATATAACCTACCGCTACTTGAAAATTTGAGGCTTAAGCTCCTTCTGCCTGAATTTACACTGATTGTGAATGGATCTAAATCATATTTCCTGCATACATCATTGAAGTCTCTGCTTGCGCGCACAATATAACTGTTCTGCCTATAATTCGAAGAAGTGTGAGGTGGATTAAACCGAAATGTTTTACATGGCACATTGAAATAAAATTAAACAAGAACATACGATTTTTATGATCAATTCTAGAAAATGTTAATTTTACACACAATTCAATAACAAATCGCTGCTTATCACGCCATCTAGTGACATCTTCAGGCGCACGATTGGCGCAGTGGTTGAGCGATTGACTGCTACGCTGCATGTCACGGGTTCGATTCCCTCACGGAACAAATATTTGTATGATCTACAGATAGTTGTACCGGCTCAAACTATTTGAACCAAATTTTCTTTGGAAGTGCTGGGACCCCGTGCCTCGGGCAATCTCTGCAGTTTGGTAAAAACAACTTTAAGAGAGAGGCTAGCAGAAGAATACAGCTGGGCTGGGCGGAGTTTGGGCAACTCCGTTGAGTCTACTCGTCGCGAATTCCACAGAGCCTAAAGACACCGAGTCTTCAATCAGTGCGTCCTACCTGTTATGACGGCTGGTCCATCAGTTTAAGATCGCTCAGCTAGCTATGGAAAGGACTATGCTTGGGGTTTCTCAGAAATATCGAATCTGGACGAGGTGATCCGGCAGATAACCAAAGTTGCCGACATTGCTCAGAGAATAAGCAAGCTGAAGTGGCAATGGGCCGGCCATATTAGCCGTAGAAACTATGCTCGTTGGGGTAGACTTGTTCTTGAGTGGAGACCAAGAATGGGTAAACGTAGCCTCTCCGCGTCGTCCTCAGGCTAGGTGGAGCGACGATCTTCGCAGGGTGGCTGGTAGCAGCTGAATGAGAGTTGCCGAAAATCAAGACCAATGGCGTGCGTTGGAGAGGCCTATGTCCAGCAGTGGACTGCTATAGGCTGATGATGGTGAAAAGTACCGCCTGGGGCGGGCCGCCCCTGCTGCTCCCACTACGCTACGCCACTGGCGACCTCGCAAGATATAATACAAAGTTACGGTGTGTGCAACAATCCGGTGACAAGGTGCAGCTGGTACACCTGCTCCACCTTCCAGGGGTGCCAAGACGGCTGTACACTAACTTGAATTATTACGAATATTCGTCAAACGCACAAGAGACACCTGGAAGTTGAACTCATGAATCAAAATGAAGTTAGATGCACGTTCAAAAGCGTACATCTTTTCGGCGAAAAATATGTTTGAATGACAAAATACTTAGTTTGTTATCATCAGTTCACATTTGTGAATGTGAACTGATGATAACAAACACGCCATTCATAGTGTTCCGGAGTGAAACAGATAACAAGTACCTACAGAGTTCGGTGTTAAGGCTTCTTTGTGCTTGCTGTATAAGTAGATACATTGAATCGACTGTTAATTAATAGTTGTCGTTGAGCCATATCGAACGCCTCAGCCCTTAGCTCACTCTTAAGACATGAGATTATTAAATTTCATTTATTTCGTAACAATGTTGTTGACTATCAAATTGTAGCGATATGAATATAACCTCGCCCTCATACAGTACGATCACAAAATCTCCATCCATCTCAATACTTTCAAAAAATATATTGTCGACTATGTGACAAACACAGATATAAATCTAACTATTTGACGCGATTGTATGTAGGTACTTCGGGTGACAAAAAACGGAGTGAGATTACGATCAATGATTGTAATCTGAGCTTTTCATTTAGCATTATCGACACCGGAATTCCACCGAAATCTAGAAATATGCCTTCTAAAGACTGTATAGAAAAAGTTGGCCGAGGCATTGACAATGTTTTCTTTCATTGGTAAGTAAATTTGTTTTTAAATTGTGTATGAAAAAGTGGCACGCTTTGTTTTCATACAGATGGAGGGACTTGCGTTATCTAGTCAAATTTATGTCTGTGGTGACAAAGTACGTGTAGGTATTTGCACAACAGTTCAATTTTATGAATATGTGTCAAATTGCGGGTAGTCGCACAACAGTGCAGTGAATCTGTAGCGCAGTGTGGCCGCGTCAGTCTGTGAGTCGTTCTTAAGTTAGCTGGAGGCACGTCAGTGCTGGTACCTAGTGTCGAAACGTTCAATATTAGCTCCCGAAAGAAGCCGTTCGCTCGTGATTGTGCGAGCCCATCGTGATGGTGTACCAGACAAAGCCCAACGAAGGTAGGTCCAGCTTCTGTTCTAAATTCATTTCAATGACGATGATGTCTAGTATTCCGTGTAGGTACACGTCACGGCGCGCGAGTTCGTTTGGAATGCGAGTGAAATTTAAATCATTTACTTAATCGTTTACCCCTTAGTTTTATAAATGTATCTATTTTGTATTACTTTATTTTTTTTTGCAAATAATGTGGGCGCAGTATCTGCATCGAGCCAAAGTAATTAACAGTAAAAAGTTAGCCTAGACCAGTACATTCAGAGTCCATTATATCATTTGAAACAAACGCATTTTTGTTGAGAAAACTAATATTCAACATAATTATAGCTAGGTATAGTTCTCGCCAATCTTCTTGGCCGCCCTGAAGTTGGCTTTACGAAGCGCAAGGCACGAAACGGTGCTGTTTTTGTATGAGATTTACTACTGCGCAGCCATTGTAGACAACTTCAGGGCAGCCAAGAAGTTTGGCGAGAACTATACTTAGTTCACTGCCCACATTGAACATTCTTAATTGTCAAATAATTGCACCCAAGCCCAGTTGTTCATCTTGCAATAGCTACTGTTTGTTAGGTACTTACCAAGTTTCGATAAGAAATCTATAAAATGTGTGCTAACGCTAAGTGTCATTGGTTTGCGGTAGCCGGTAGCCGGAAGGTCTCTTCTTTCTTTTCGTGTGAGATGTGGCCACCTCTGGTGTCAGAGTTAATTAAGCCGCCTCTGGGAAACCCCACAGGCCTCTAACTTGGCTATTTCAGACTTACATTATAACTATATAAGTCCAGGTCCAGCCGGTAGGTACACCTATAATACGTACATTTCGTATTTGAAACTAGCATTATCTTCAAGGCCAATAAAAAAAAAAATCGTACGCAAAAGAAAATGCTATAGAACATATTCCTTTCTAGGGTTCGTCCCTATTTTTACCCGACTACGGCGAAGACAAAAGGAAGGGTTATGATTTTAGCAATCTATGTATTATGTATTTACGTATGTTCGTCCGTAGCGCCTAAACTAGTCATCCGATTTTGATGAATAGGATGTCAATCGGTTCTTTGTTATGGTCCGGGCTATTATAAAAAATAGTCGGGTTACAGTTTTTACCTGACTGCCGAAGTAAGGTAATGTGTTTTATAGTCTATGTATGTATGTTTGTTCCTATATGGTGTTCTAGAGACCAAACGCTTTGGGCGATTTTGATGATTCTTACGTCAATCGATTCGTCTTAACCTTGCGAGTGTCACGGGCTTCATTATTAATTGAACTTTTTGCTTATTTAACTTGTAGGGAATTTAGAATTTCTATTGAGTTATTTGATTTATGATGGTGAATGTGCTAATGATTTCACGCGCGTATATATGTGATCACTTGTGAGCTTGCCGACAGCTATAATTATCGGGCAAAGGTTTGTTAGATTTATCCATCTGGAATTTCGGTTGACAAATTGTAAAATATAAATGAACAATATTATCGCATCAAAAATTATCATGTAATAACCGGAAGAGGCGCGGCGCGGTTTTTTTTACCGCAAGAAGTTGAGATCCAATAATAATAATTAATAAATTTATTGTTTTCTCTCCACAAAGGCTGCCTTAAAATCTATATAGGTACTTAAAACTATATTAAAACATTTGCAAGAAGCTCCTTTGTGAGTTTGTAAGAGAGGAGTCCGTACTAGGGAAGCCCTGTGTTACGGATCTCCAGGCCCTCCCCCCAGAGTATAAATTCCAGTTGTTATTGCAATATTAATAATACTAATAAAATTATCTTAATTTGTTTTGGATTGATAATTAAATTCAATTATTCAGGTATGTTTAACTCCAGCACATCACATTACACATTAAATTAGAATGAGATAACAATTCAAATAAATAAACAAATCACAATAATATACAAATTAAACGTAATGGGGATATAGAAATAATGTTGTGAAATGTAAAACAAAGTCGGATCATTTATTCAGTAGGTACCTTAACAATTACGTAACAAATGAACTGACTTTATTTTACACTAGCTGTCCCACGCGGTTTCGCTCCCGTCAACTGGCTACCTACCTACCCTACCCTACCTACCCTGCATACATGATTGTTGCGTAACTTTAAACGTGTACGCAGCGCACGCAACGGACGCTCTCAAAAAGGAATAATTTTGCACGTTTTTACAACATTTTCCATTTATGCTGCGCTCCTATTGGTCGTAGCGTGATGTTATTTACAACTTTTTAGTTATTTTTTTTTAATTTGGTACATTTAAACATATAAGTGTTATATATTTTTGAAATCACCTCTTAAATCCCTTTATTTTGATACCCCACACGATGGAATTGGAAGGGAAAAAAAGTTCCCCCACAAAATGGCGCCCAAAATCCGCCATTTTTCTTTTTTAATTTTTATGTAGTCAGTGACACTCGCAGGGTTAAAACAAATCGATTGACGTAAGAATCATCAAAATCGGCCAACGCGTTTGGCTTCTAGAACGCCACACAGGAACAAACATACATACATAGACTGATAAACACATTACCCTCCTTCGGCAGTCGGGTAAAAAATAGTAGGTAGATAGGGTAGGTAGGTAGGTAGCCAGTTGACGCGAGCGAAGCCCCGGGGTCAGCTAGTTGGTAATAAACTCATTAAGAAGAATCAGGTTGAAGACATTAAGTTGTTGTCTTGTAGGTACTATTATATATTCTGTGGTCATGTGTGTTGCAGACGGCGAGCCGCCCGCCAAGCGCGCCGCGCCCTCCATCCGCGTCGGCGGCGGCTTCAAGTGGAACCTGCAGGTGAGCGCCTCCTCTACTACCTCACTATAAAGATGAACTCCTTTTTGTCCGTTATGCCTGGGGGTTCTGGCTAACATAGCCAGTCTAACTCCGTCCAAAAACACAGAAGCTTCCTGGAGGCTTCGCGGTACGACAGCACTGTGCCGAGGATTAAATACTTCGCGTGGAGAAGCCAAGGCCTCGCATTTCAGGACGATGTGGGCGGCTGATTCCTCGGCGTTAGGCAGGGCGCAAACGTGGACACTTGTGGCTGGCAGATACAAGCTACCGATGAATATTTGATTTCTATAGAACCAGTATTTTTGTGTCCAGTTGCTTCCACTTAACATATATACTCATGACGATCAAAAAGTGTTCGGTGTCGGTAACTGGCAACTAAAAGTGCCTACGTTTGCGCAGCGCCTAAAGCAGTCCCTGCAAAGTGGGCTGTTGTGGCGCCTATGTTAAGGCGACGACTGTCGCCAACGATCTTGGGGGAACAAAAAGCGCACTCGTTCCACACCCGCGCGATCCAAAATTCAGTAGCTGTTTGTACTTTCCTTATTATTCTATGACTTATAAAAAAAACCTTAGATCAAAATGTAGATAATTAAATTGGCTTTGAGGTGGTGAATATTGCATTAAAATATGCCAATTACAACAAATTAATTCCGTTATTAGAATAAAACTCAAAATGTTCAAAGATCAAATTATTAAGTACCTAAATGGTCTAATGTAACATTTTATACATTTTTTGCAAAAAAATACAGCTAGCCGTTTACACGCTACTGAGGGGTATCTGCGCCTTAAGGGGAGTGTGGCCCGTAATTGTCCCTATGATTATTCTAAGGTTATTTCTACTTATGCTGAGATACTACCTCACTTGTAATTTCTGCGGTTATTAACCCCCGCCGGAAAAATAGGGGTGTTATAAGTTTGAAGTGTGTTGCTGTGTAAGTGTGTATCTATGTGTCTGTCTGTGGTATCATAGCTCTTAAACGGGTGAACCGATTTTGATTTAGTTTTTGTTTGAAAGGTAATTTTGTCGAGAGTGTTCTTAGCTATATTTGAATAAAATCGTTTGAGCCGTTCAAAAGTTATAGGCGTTTTACTGTTTGAATCGGGGTGTTTTCGCAAGATATCGTGTCATAATTACGTGTTGAATAGATTGCCGATCGAAGCGTATCTACTATGTAGTAGATAAATTATGTACTTAGCATGAAATAAAAAATGTGTCGGCGGTTTTTTAAATTTTGAAATTTTTCTTGTTCCATCTGGAATATCTTAATAGGAATGGAAACCACTCAATTGAGCTGTGCCCTTGCTTGAGGTTCATGGCAATAGGCTACCCCCTATCACAAACGTGGGCGCACTGTTGGTGCATCTTTGGTTCATGGGCGTATCCAGCATTTGCTAAGGGGTGCGGGTGGGGCAAAAGTAAGACAATTCGAAAAATAGTAGAAAGTTCAGAGGCGGACCAAGTCTGTCGGGACCCTGGGTGGTGGGTGGCAAAAGCCCCTCGAACCGGTACGCAGAAAATTAAAAAATGTAAAATAAAGGCAATTTGGTCGCGTGATTGAAAATTTCTGTATCTATATAGAAGATTTTTCTCTTGAAAGTAAACTTTTTGTTACGCGTCCAGGGTGAAGGGAGGTTTATGATATTATATGGTTTTGACTAGACTATTAGATTTTGTGGAGTTTCTGGTCCGTTCTTCTCGATAACAATTTACCTTTGCGAATGGACAGCAGAATCTTTTTGTTTAATTAATGTTGGAAAAGGTTGTCATTTGAAGATCTTTGACAGTCGTTACGAGTAGTCAGAAGCTTGAGATCTGACACCAGTCTTGCCATGGAGTACCGTGGACCAGTATGGGTACTGGTCCACGGTACTCCTTGGCAAGACTTTGACGATACTGGGTTGTGGAGGTCAGATAGGCAGTCGCTCCATGTAAAACACTGTTACTTAGCTGAAATCGGTTAGACAGGAAGCCGACCCCAACATGGTTAAGGCTAGGCTGATTGATTTTTAAATTAAAGTTTTTAACATTCAAAGTGCCGCTTTAATGGCCGGTTTGAAATAAACGATTTGCCTTGACTATGTTGTTGATGACGTGGGTTCATCGTGTCCGCAGACGCTGGCAGCGGCGGCAGATGCAGTGGAGTCGGGTGGCAAGTCGCCCGTGTCGGCGCTCAACGAGCTGGGCGTGCGCGTGGCCTACAGCGTGCTGCGGCAGGGCGGGCCCGCGCACTGCCCCAGCTTCCACGTCGCCGTCACCGTGAGTACAACACATAGCATATAAGCATGGTCAATTTTATAACGATCCCACTGCTGGGACCCATAGGCAGGTCCTCTCTATGAGAGGGAATTGGCCTTAATCCACCACTCGGGCCCAGTGCGTGTTGGTGGTTGCCACATCTAATCTTAAACTACCTCTACACTAATATTTTAAAGAGGTAAAGTTTGTAAGTTTGTTTGTAGGAAGTGACCCCTGGAAGTACTGAACTGATTTTGAAACTTCGCCAGCAGAAAGCTCCATTATTCCTGAATGACATAGGCTACGTTTTACCCCAAAAAAATAACGGGAACTGTGGGATGGTCCCAAGTGCGAAGCCACGGGTATAAAGCTAGTGTTTTATAAAGATACTAGCTTCTGCTAGCGGCTTCGCCCGCGTGTTAGTCAGAAGTTGTACCCATCGTAACATGATCGGTTCCCATGGGAACCGAACATTTTGCCGGGATAAAAAGTAGCCTATTTTATTCCAGACAGGAATACAATCTTTCTCTGTGCCAAATTTCATCCAGATCCGTTCTGGCGTGATTGAATAACAAATATACATCCATCCAAAGGAGAATGCTCATGGATGTATGGAATCCCGTACCATGATGCATCAAAATTAAACTTTGTTTTTTATAGACTACACTGATCATGTTAACTCAAATCAACTCAAATTTTTGAAAACAAAACCCGGATTTCGTAGTTATTTTATAAAATCGAAAATAACCTAACATTTGGTCTATTTTGTACGACGCTACCAACGACGTAATTTATATAGACACGATATACATGGATGTTATAGTTATTTATTACACAAAAGAAACGATTACTGGTTCGTCTTTTCATCAAAAATCGATTCTATTAGTTACATTCTGTCTACATATTTATGACCGGCTGTGAACGGCCAATTAACCATAGATAAAATAATGATAATCTTTTAAATAAAGATTCTATGAGATTCTAGTTTATTTTTAATGAATGTAGAATCGGCTAAGTATATTTTTTTAAAGTGATCATGACTCTTTCAAAAATCAAGGGTAAATTATTCATATCATGTGAAACGGAACGTCATTTAAAGGGAGTAGTAACAATATCCATACTTTTAAACTCAACATTAAATTCCCTATTCAAAAATCAAATCCCCGACGCGTAATGTCGTAAAAAAATATGAAACTAATTACTATATAATTTTGGTCTTGATGCGTGAGACTTTTTGGTACCACTTTTGGTCATTCTCCTTTCTCATTTTTAACCCCAGACGGAAAAAGAGGGGTGTTATAAGTTTGAGGTGTGTTGCTGTGTATCTGTGTATATGTGTATCTGTGTGTCTGTCTGTGGCATCATAGCGCCTCAACGGATGAACCGATTTTGATTTAGTTTTTTTTGTTTGAAAGGTGATTTTATCGAGAGTGTTCTTAGCTATGTTTGAATAAAATCGGTTCAGCCATTCAAAAGTAATGCGCGTTTTACTGTTTAGATCGTGATGTTTTCGCAAGATAAATGTATCGGGGGTTTTTTAAATTTTGAAATTTTACTTGTTTATATTAAATAAGAAGTAAGAGGCGCATCCAAATAACAGTATTTTTTTACAAATCGATATTAAATTACTTACCAAGGACATAAAAATGGATTTTAGAACGAATCTGACAGGTGTCAGCTAGACGTAACTTGTAGGTACCTACTTTACGGCTAGAAGAGCCGGTTTTGATTTATTGTGATCTTGTACAGTCTACATTGAGTAAAATTTATTCGCGCCTAATGTTTCCGGTGGAACGACGTTTAAGTTGTGATTCATTCTCTAATTTTTTGATCTAGAAGCTTGTGTGTTTTCACATAAGTGATTTTTAACGACCACACAGGTCGCTGGTATATTTACCTAAATTATGCTAACATCTCCTAGCCCGCAAAGACACGACCTCAAAGAGACCACCTTTAGAAAATTAGTTTTTATGTTTTTATTCTAGATTGGTATATTATCTATGCCAATGTTATCGTTTTTACTGCTTGACTCGCATTTCGACGCCTGAGCGACTATTAACAACAACATACACAATGTATAATAATTTTTATCGATCACGATAAACGCAAAAATAAAAGTGATAAGATAATGACAAACTCATGTCTTTTGCTCACGTATACACAAACATTACTTCAAAACAATGATGTATTGAGTTAGTTCCCAGCAGTCAGCACTGACACAAGTCACTACTGTTTCTCTGACAACTTGTGTGCCAAGTTTAAGTGTCCATCTGCCGTTGGTGTAGTTTAGTGAGTGTGATTGAGTGTGGTGGACACAGAGAGTAAGTGTAGTGAGGTGATCATCACAAACAAACCATGTTTTCCACATGGTAATATGGTATTGCTCCTGTGACACAGGTCGCAGCAATCATGAGAGTAGTGTGTATAAGTGTAACTCATGAATATGGGTCTAACGGCGACACCCATGTGCAGGTTGTGTTGGGAACATATGGAACGAATGGAACACCTTCTGTGCACATGTGATGTACTGGCTGGTAAGCGAATGAGTCTTCTAGGGATAGGATATCCAAGACCTGAAGACTATAGGCTCATATCTTTTAGTCTCGTTGTAAAACTCATGGAGAGAGTTTTCAACGAGATTGGGGAGGATCCCAGTGGGTCGAATTGTCCCGACTTATTTCTCGGCCCCTCCACAAGATAAGATCAGTCTAGCTTTCTATCAAAAGAAAGTAAAAAAAAATATGCCACCAGAAAAGGAAAAATAAACAAAAATCTGTGAAATCATTTATTTGAATTAAAACAGTTGTCCAGACAAACTCTTACGAACAAACATCATGCAAAAATAACAAATTCATATTAGCGAGTAACAATGTATGTCAGTAGTATTTGTATTGAATTCTGGCACCCAAATAAAGATATAATTGTGTTACAGGACCTTGTGACATGTCAAACGATGCATCATCAGAGTGTCACAAGTTGGAGAAGTGATGAGACAAAATAAAAAAAATCATATGTGTAAGTGTGAGCAGTGGTGGCCCAGTGGTAGCGGCCGCAACTTACAAGTTGTAGCTCGTGAGTTAGAGCCCAGGCAGGCGCTTTACTTTGTGTAAACTACTTCATCACCACTGCTCTCAAAACTGTGAAAGAAAACATTGTGAGGAAACCAGCATGTCCTAGAACCAAAAATTCGAAGACATGTGACAAGGCTGATGATGATGTTGATGATGAATGTGAAGATTAGCTATTCATACTAAATTTACACACACCCAAAAAAATTCTGTATAAGTTACTTAAAATTAAGATAAGATATATTTAGTATAGTGTATGCATAATTAGTTGTACATAATAATCTTAATATTTATTCACCAAAAACAACACAATGATTACAACATTCTTACATGCTAATAGTACTTAAAGTCTAGTTACAAACTAGCATCTGTAGCTGAAATAGGACGGATCCTGTATCTCGGCATACAGCACCATCACTACATAGTATAAAACAAAGTCGCTTTCTCTGTCCCTATGTCCCTTTGTATGCTTAAATCTTTGAAACTACGCAACAGATTTTGATGCGGTTTTTTTTAATAGATAGAGTGATTCAAGAGGAAGGTTTATATGTATAATAAAATCCATTAAATAGTGGAGAAGTACTGTTATTTTTGAGGTTTCTAATGTGATGTCGTAAATAATTACATTTTTTCCGCTTACATTGCAAACGCAGGCTGAACCCTACGAGTTTTATCAAAATAATGTACTAAGTATTGTACACATTGAAAAGGTCTACAGAAAAGTCCGTGATGGTATATGTCTATCTCTTATGGATAACCCACAATAACTTTTTTTTGTCATTTACTTTTTACGACAAATAATGGCTAATTTTCGAAGCGATTTTAACCAATACAGCATTAATCCTTAACCAATTAAATACCTTGAATACATTGTTCATTTAATATAGATCTATATGGCCCTTTACACCGTATGATTTAAGTGAATATTTTCGAAGATATTACAGATTTAAAAATTGCGGGACGTAGCGTTTGCGGCGGTACCGGCCGGCCGCCCGGTGCGGCAAGGCAGTAATTATAAGTTACGATAAATAATTGTATGATAGTAGTTTTAAAATATAAATTATATTCTGTTCTAAGGTTAATTTTTAAATCGCACTTATAGTAATTATAAGTACCTACACAAGGTGAGATAAGATTAGATTAAATAAAACCATAATTTATGGATTGCAATTTTCTATTAAGATCTTGATTAAAATTTACAGTTAGATCAATTTAATATTAGGGAAATTATTTTCAAAAATCGTGATTTAAGGTGAGATATGTAAGTTCAGAAAAAGTACTTAATAGAATAGGTATCTTTTGTTGTTGATGATTGTTGATTATCTTTTGTTTTTAGTCGCACGAATAGCAAAGTATTTTTTAAGTACTTTTAATTTAATTAAAATCGTTGTTTAAGTTGAGGTATTTCAGTAAAAAAAAAGAACTGAATAGAATAGGTATCTTTTGTTTTTTATGATTGTTGATTATCTTTTGTTTCTAAATGGTAAGAATTTACATATTTTTTACTGCGGCACTTACTAATAATATGGCAATTTGTGCAATCATACATATAGAACTGAGTAAATTTTGTACAGAAATTATAAAGTCATGTCTGGAAGACGTCGTCGTTCGAACATAGGTCGTAGTACAGTGAATGCCAGAAGAGTACGTTCAGCAAGAGATGAAGAATCGTGGAGATTTCCGTCAAATCCTACCAGTTGTGACTCGAGGAACACGTGCTGACGAAATAAATGCTTGCCTAAAAAGATCCAACCTTTGGCCACATGTCAATAAATTAGAGCTTAAAACTAATATGAGGGTTTCGTCATCTTCACGTGAGAACAGGCTATTTCCAGAGATGCTGCTAAAAGTTGGCAATGGAGAGTTAACACAAAGTGAGGGAAGGATTGACCTAGAAAACCTTTGCGTTTTGATAGACAACATCCAAGAGTTAGTCAACAATGTCTATCCTGACATTGATAACATAAGTTATAAGACAATATCTTGGTTTAAAGAAAGAGCGATTCTGTCACCAACTAACGAACAAGTAGATAAAGTAAATAACTTGATTCTTTCAAAGATTGATGCGCCGACGAAAATATACTACTCGGTCGATACTGTTCTCGATTTGGAAGAAGCTGTTCATTTTCCTACAGAATTTCTAAATTCTTTGAACCCGTCTGGACTCCCTCCTCACAAAATGGTGTTGAAAGTAGGTTGTCCTGTTATTTTATTAAGAAACCTGAATCCACCTAAACTTTGCAATGGCACGCGTTTGCTGGTAAAATCATTGAAAACTTTCATAATAGAGTGCACAATACTCACAGGATGTGGTACCGGAGAAGATGTATTGATTCCCCGAATCCCTCTGATACCATCGGATTTACCCTTCCAATTTAAACGTTTACAGTTTCCGGTAAAGACATCTTTTGCAATGACCATTAATAAATCGCAGGGTCAAACCTTCAACGTTGCAGGCTTAGATTTGAGCGTTGACTGTTTTTCACATGGACAACTGTATGTCGCTCTTTCAAGAGTGACCTCCAGAGAAAACATGTTTGTATTGCTGTGAACGTTGTTTATAAAGACATTCTGTAATATGTTGTAAAAATAAAATAAATAGTTAAAAATGTAAAAAGTAAATAAGTAAAAATGTAGAGTATGAATTTAGATATTCCAAAGATAGCAGGAAATCTTCATGGTATAGGGAAAGGGGGATTGTTTTACTCCAAATTTAACGCGTGCGGGCCACGGGCAGTAATGAATAAATCAAAACTACTGAATCGATTTTAATCACATAGGCTATATATTTTATACCCGTGCGAAGCCGGAGCGGGCCGCTATGTTTTTATATACAACGTTCACAGTTTTTCTGTAGTGTATTTAGTATCAGCATTGCACCCGTGCGAAGCCGGGCCGGGTCGCTAGTACCCTATAAATGCATACAGAATATGCTTATAATAGTTATATATTCATTAAATTAAAATAGAAAATTAAAGGCTAAAAGTTATAAATCAAATACTAACAATTATATACATATTAGGTAGGGACATGTCAAAATATATAATCTATACTAATATTATAAATCTGAAGAGTTTGTTTGAACGCGCTAATCTTAGGAACTACTGGTTGGAATTGTAAAATTGTTTTTGTGTTGGATAGTTTGTTGTGATGATATGATGGTTGAGCTGACTGGTGCCGATCCATGTGTCATGTTCGTGAACGGGCGCCATCAGTTGGGTTTGGCCATAACTTAGCTTCCTCTGCCTGTTTTTAATTACCTATTTATGGTATTTTGATTGTTTGTTTTACTATAGACGCTTTTACGTGCTCGTTTTTTTACATCGTTCTCACATATATGTATATTTCCAACAAGTAGGTATAATGTAACCAAATACTTGTAAAACACATTTGTTTAAAAAAAAATAGTAAGTGTGGAGTTTCTTGTCTGTTCTTCTCCACAACAAGCTACATTTCTGAATAGACGGTAGATTCAATTATTATTACTTAATTTTTTTTTTTTGGCTTTCTAAAGTGCTGCTTAATGGCCTAATTGAATAAAGAAATTTTGATTTTGTGACATAGTATACCTAGTTGAAAACACATGCTACTATAGTCCTACTAATATTATGTATCCGTAAGTTTGGATGCATAGATGTTTGACTCAATCACGCCAGAACGGCTGAAAGGATTTGGATGAAATTTGGCACAAAGATTGATTATTGTCTGGAATAGCAGTGTCCCACTGACGGGCAAAGAGATCCCTTCCTTCTTGCCACTTTTCTGGATCTGTTGCTACATCTGACCAAACCTTTAGCTAGGAGCCTAACGCGTCGCGCCATCTCCTTCTGGACCTACCGCGTCGCCAGATTAAATGGTAGCGAAGTTAAAACTGTATGTAGAATACTCTTGAGAAAAAGTAATAACCTACTGCAGGTTGTGTGAACAATTTTGAAGTCAATGACATACTGAGATAGATTCAGTGGGTGCATTATGTCGTGTCGTAAGCTGTGTGAGATATGCACGGAGTTATACGTAGAGGGCGGGGGGCGGGCGCGCATGTGCGGCGTGCTGGCGGGCGCGTGCGGCCGGCACCCCATCAGCGTGCTCAACGAGCTGTGCGTGCCCTACCGCTTCACCGACCTGGCCAAGGTGGGCGAGGAACACTCGCCGCACTTTCTTGTCCAAGTCTCTGTAAGTTAAGATCTATCCATCAAACATTTATTTAAAAAGAGTACGAACATCTGTACAATGTTTAACTATTTTTACGCATGGGAGTGCCCCGGGTAGGGTCATGCGATCTTTTTAAGCTGGTCGATGAGCTTCTGTGAACTCATGTCCTCATGTTTTCACGCAGTTTCTGCCCTCAGGTGGCCGACATGCGCTTCGAGGGCTGGGGCCACAGTAAGCGCGAGGCACGCGCGTCGGCGGCGCGTGCGTGCCTTGCTGCACTGTTGGCGCGCGCCGGCCGCGTGCTGCCAGCGCCAAGCCCACACCAAGACTTTACCAGCGACGAGCCGCACAGATTCCCAGGTGAGACACTACTATACTAGCATCGGCGGCGCGCGAGTGATTGGCCTCGTGCTGTCGTCTGTAGCGACATCTATAACGCCACATACGTATAAAATCACAAAACCCTGCATCGCGCAAACGGAAGTATTCAAACATTCCATCTTACATGATCAACAGTATGGTTTCACCAAATAAAGCCGGTGTGACCCTTATAAGGAACATCTTTAAGGCCTGGGCAGAACTATAAAATGCCATTAGCATCTTTTGCGACTTCTCGAAGGCGTTCGATTGCGTTAACCATGAAACATTGTTGTTGAAGCTTAAGGCGATATATACGACCCAATGTAACGCAGTACTGGCCGTGCGCCCGCTCGATGCCAAAAATTCAAAATTGAACCTCCTTTTGAACAGCTTTGTTTACAAAATATTATTTGACTGACATATGCTATGTTAGGTATGAAGAAGTTCCAGCCATCAATTTTCCTGTTTAAAAATATTTTTAAACATCCAAGTCGTTTTGGAGGAGTTTCCAAAAGTTGCGAAAAAATATCGTGTTGTTAATTATTTTTTTAAAGCAAAACTATTAGTTATACGAAAAAACGTTGTGTTCAAAATTATGTTCATAAATCAATAATAAATATATATTTTTTTCAAACCTTTTAACCTAGCTGTTACTGAGAAAGAAAGTTACCGTTTTACGGCACTAAAGCGTATGTAGGCCCTTAAGCACTATGAGATTAGAAATACCGTATCCTTAAGTTATAGTTGTTACATGTCGGTGAGGTCAGTCGCAAAGTGCACTATTCGTTCCACTCGCTGAAATGCCTCCAGAGCTTTTTGCCCTTGAATACCAAAATTTCTCTAGCTCAAACTCTCATTCAACCCATCATCGACTACGCCGACGCCTGTTATTTGGATGCAACCGAGGAGCTTTTAGATAAACTTGAGCGTTTGCAAAATTTATGTATTCGTTTTGTTTTCAACCTTAAAAAGTATGATCATGTTTCAGAATTTCGCAAGTTACTCAAGTGGCTCCCTATTCGACTTCGCAGGAACTCTCGGATATTGTGTCTATTATTTAACATCCTTCACAATCCTAAGACGCCTTCTTACCTCCGAGAACGCTTCTCCTACTCCCGTCCTTCCGATGCACTTTGCAGGAAGCATCTTAAAATCTACTTAATATCCCTTCCCACACTACTGACTTCTACTCTTACTCCTTCACTGTGAACGCCGTGCGTTTGTGGAACTCTCTTCCGCCTGACATAAGGGACTGCCAAACTCTTACAGTTTTTAAAAGAGAAGTGAAAAGACACTACCTGTCCATTCCATCATTGTTGCATATATTCCTGTATTATATTTTTTTATATATATTAGTAGGTAGGTAGTTATTGTTATAATATTTATTTTATATATATGTATGTATATGACAGTATATCCTATCGTATCCTATTGTATTATATTTAGCTCCGTTATGTTTTATGTGTTTATTTTTCCCTTCTACACACGTTATCTACATCTCTTTTTTCATCTTTCCTTTCGCAGGTATGCTGGAAGAGATTTCATTAGAAATAAGCATCACCTATGAACTTATTTTTCTGTTCCTTCTTCTTGTCTGTATAAGTGTGTGTGCATAAATGGTTAAATAAATAAATAAATAAATAAGAACATACTTAAAAGTAAGACAGATTAACTTTCAGGTAAACGGAGTAAACTCACTATGTTCTGAAATGACGATGGGCGTTCCCCAAGGATCGATATTGGGTCCATTTCTCTTTTTAGTTTATTTATTTATTTTAGTACATGGAGGACTTACAGCTAATAAATACAGACAAAAAAGAAAACCATAGTCAACAGGAAGCCAATTACAAATCCTCACGTATAGACTTATAATAATAATTTATGGCGTGAGCACAAAAACAAAAAACTCACTTCTTTAATGAAAGTAACATGCAAATACTTAGTTTGCAATTATATGACTGATGAGAAAGAAAATAATAAATTAATAAAAACAGAAACAAACAATATAACCTACAGCTACTTGAAAATTTGAGGCTTTAGCACCTTCTGGCCGAATTCACACTGATTGTGAATGGATCCAAATTATACTCCTTGCATATATCATTGAAATTTCTGCTTGCGCGCACAATATAACTGTTCTGCCTATAATTCGAAGAAGTATGAGCCTATGACCTTGGCAAGATCTGGCCCGCCAAAGTATAAGTAGTGGCTAGGACTGCACGTTTTCTAGTGAAAGTGATCACCGAACACTTGGATGGGTTGAGATCAAGTTTATTAGCCCGACAGTACTCTTCGAGCCGATACAAATCGGCCTGAAGTGCTAGTCTATCTTCGAGCGTTGAAATAGTGGCAAAGATTTTCATGTCATCGGCAAAGCATAGTAGTTTGGATGAATGGATGCACTGGTCGATGTCGTTCACACAGACTACAAACAATAAAGGACCGAGCAACGAAACCTGAGGCACTCCGCTGGACTCTGTTTATATAAATGATTTTCTCAATTACTACATACTCATGTTCCTATTTATCAAATGAATGAATTTACCTGTGAGCAGTAGCCTAGGGTTTCAAAATAAGGCAAGCCCAATAAAATTTTAACCGATTTCAAAAAAAGAAAGTTCAGTTTTCGACTGAGTATGTAGGTACCTACGTATGTATCATCGCAATTTTCTCATAAACTACTGGTTAGGTACAATAAATTAAAAGTGAATTCATCCATCTTCTTCTTTCCTCTTCTTTCTTCAATTTCACTCTTGATTGTCGTGCGGTGAATGAGGTAACCAAAGCTCACTGAAGGCATGCTAGTGCTAGATTGAATATAATTAACATATCACTACGGTTGTTATCAACGCGCGTGTTATATTTTGAAATTTCCTCAGATAACTGGCGTGATATAGATGTCTCAATTCGTTGTTTACCAAAATTACCGAAAGAAACCATTGCACACAGGTGTTTATGGGAATTTGCGTGCCTTTTAATGGTGCCAGATATGTTATTTAAATCATTATAACCAGATGTATTCCAAACGGAATCTTCATTCGAAAAAAATATGTAGCACCAGCAATACAACTTATTAGTGTGCGAACAGCCAACAATCCAACTAGTTTTATACACTGATCTATAAAATTTCCGTTTATGCGATTTACTAGTCTGAGAAAAAAAATATGTAGTACCAGCAATACAACTTATTAGTATGCGAACAGCCAACAATCCAACTAGTTTTATACACTGATTTATAAAATTTCCGTTTATGCGATTTACTAGTCTGAGAAATACACAGATTAGGCTTCGGTTTTAATGAAGAAATTAACTGTTTTATCTGAGCAAAGTTTAAAGATTTTACCTTATCTTCGCCAATCAAAACTTGAACGCATTTTAAACCCTCACAAGGTACAATTACCTCCGTTGTTGTAGGTAAGTCACCAAAACAATTGTATCACTGAGAAAATCTAAGAAAACACACAAAAAACTTTAACAACAAATTTTTTCCCACTCAAACAAATAAAACTGAAGCACAGACTACTAAGAGATATGAACTGAAGTGAGTTGCACTCGGGTCGTTGCAGTGTTGTCATTTGGCAAAAAAAGTCGCCAGGTATATGAAAAATCTAGCTAGATGTCGCAAATTTTTTATTTTTAAGATATTGCTTGAATATTTAATTTCGTTATTTTCAAAAGTCGCTAGTTTTTATTGTTGCTAAATCTTAAAAAAAGTCTCCAAACTCGTTAAAAATCTCCAAGATCTCACAACGTCGCTAAAACGGCAACACTGCAGAGTTGGCAAGGTGACATGGTCACGCATACGCGTGCAACTTCATAGGCAAGCACGGCTTAAATATTCCAAACTGATCGAATTATAGACGCACAAGTTTCTAACTCGTTATACGGCACATCGCTATAAGTGCGAAAGAGACAGAGATAGTATTTGAAAGCCCGGCAAAAGCCGGTGCGTGTAAGCGAGATAGTTATATGTAGATGCCGCAACTGCAAATGCGAAACTCTAGGCGGGCGCGAACAATCGCGTTGTGTTGTAGTGTGGCATAGGTAGATATTTTGTGTTATTTTGATAAGAATTAAGCGCGCGAACTTTTAAATAGTTCTGGTTTGATATTGTTTCTCTATCGAGCATTTTAGTAAGGCATTTGTGCTTATATGAAGCTACCGCCACTGCCTGTGAGTGAACAAAAGAATATTTTTTATTGTTATTTAAACTTTCCTCATTCAAAAGTGCCCCTTTGTGGCTTTATTGAAATAAACGATTTGCCTTTGATTTTTGTAAAATCGATATTCCTAGCGAGGAAACGAGCCCGAATTTTGAAGAAAAAACACATGTTGTATTATTAGACCATCCGATACTTTCGCTAATAAAGATCAAATTCTGGGAATTAATGTCATATGGCAAACTTAAGGAAAGACCAAATTTTTTATAACATACTTATTTATTTTCCTCACAGCCCATACAGAGACTTAGCTATTTGATGGTAACGCCGTAGCTGTCGACTCTAACATCCGTGTTACTTTGTCTGTTAGTTTCGGAGTTCCAGTGCCTGGAGCCCGCGGTGAAGGTGCTGTCGCCGGTGGAGCCCATGCCGCCGCCTGCGCCCGCGCCCTCCGACGTCCCCAACGGGAAAGACACTGGCACGCTGGCGGCTCTGTCCTCGTTGTCTGCGCTGGGTACAGTGGGTTCGCTAGGCACAGTGGGCACGCCGCTGGGCGCAGTGGGCACGCCGCTGGGCGCAGTGGGCACGCTGGGCACGGACAGTTCGCCGGTGTCGTCGCTGTTCGGCGCGGCGTCGCCGGCGGCACACAAGAGCCCCATCAACGTGCTCTACGAGAACTACTCCGGGCTCGCTTTCACCTGCACCTTCGGCGACGGCTCGCCGCTCAGCGAGACGCAAGGTACTGTCTCACACTACACGTGTATCATCTAGACACAACGTGCACCGTATTAGTATGATTGCTCTGTGTGTGGTGTGGTGTATGCGCTAACGAAGATCGTTTGTTGTTCAGCGCCGCTGCAGTTGAGCCACAGCATGCGCTTCAAGGTGGTCTGCCAGATCAAGGAGCACAAGTTCGAAGGATACGGTGAGTTACTCGCATTCCATTACTTTGTTTACAAGCTTTTATTTAGTTTCACCTGTCCCGTGACATGTCTAATCAGAACTTGAAAATTTATTTTTCAATACAGTTGTTAAACATGGCGTACTTTCAGAGGCTATAATTATGATTCGAAAATTAAATCTTTCGCACAGGCATCTTTCTATTACGCGGTCGTGACTTTTGTTTACGAGCTCGATCATTAGTTTTGCAGTAAAGTTTTAAATGTTTTAGTTAATTTAAAAAAGTTTAGTAGCAAGGAGTTTTCATACTTAAAATAAAATGGGATTTTATTCGAGGCCAAAATGAATAAGTCCGTACGTCATAGCATAAAATTCTCAAAAGTTTATTAAATGGTTGTTTAATATATTGAATTAACAGTTTTAATTTCATTATTTTCACATAAACATTTGTCAAAAATCGAATAGGCTGTATAGGCTGTTTTCGTTGTAAAAAAAAATATTGGTATCTCTAACTCTATCTCGATCTCTAACTCTATATCTAACTCTGTCTCTATCTCTAACTCTATCTAAGTTTGTATAACTCTATCTCTAACTCTATCTCTAACTCTGTCTCTATCTCTAACTCTATCTCGATCTCTAACTCTTATCTCTAATTGTATCTCTATCTCTAACTCTATCTCTATCTAAGTTTGTATAACTCTATCTCTAACTCTATCTCTGTCTAAGTTTGTATAACTCTATCTCTAACTCTATCTCTATCTAAGTTTGTATCGAATATTTTATACGCAAGGAGGTTGTATAGCATTGAGATGGAGTTTGAATATTATATTGGTGTTCTAAATTCAAACACCAAAACAGTGATTAAAAGTGCTTTTATTCACTGTTTTCAGTATAAAATAAAATAAGCTTTTTAGAGGAGGAATGGTATATTTTTTTTTTGTGTGATAAATTATTTCTTTTTTTTAATATGAGTTCAAGTACAAGTGATGAAATGGAATTAACTCCACCCGATATTTTATCTGAGACCAACACTGCTCAAGATGAAATTTTGCCTCCAAAATCTCGAGAAAGATATATGGCGACTTACGTTAATTTTATTTTATGGCAAAATAAAATTTAATTCTTTGACTTGTTTTTACTATTTCCCACAACTGTATTGAAAAACGTCGTGTGATACACGGGTGTGTAGGTTATTGCAAACTCGTGTCATTAAAAACCCTCGCCTTCGGCTCGGGCTTGTTAATGACAGCTCGTTTGCAATAACCTACTTTCCACCCTTGTATCACAATGTACTATTGTTAATCACTCACAAACTTTCACATTTCATTGATAGTACTGTCTAAATGATTTATGGATGTTGAGTGCGTACCTATCTATGTATGCGTGTGTGCCTACCTAGCTATAGCTAGTTATATAGAAATACTTTATTTTTTAGTGTCAATATAAAGAGCGTAAGAGCAAGGCGTTGTTTCTGCTACTACTAATCCCTCAAACGAAAATCAACCTAATCTGCCTGAACAGTACAAAAACATAATACTCACATTTGTAGGGAACTGTTACATCGACTCTGGCGCAAGTCCTCGGCAAGTCAATTTAAAAAAAAAAAACTCACCTAATGTAAAATTATTCACAGAAATCAGATCAGATTTTTTTGCAAGTAGGCTCGCGCTTGACCATCTCAGCTGATGGTAAGCGATAATGTGGTCGATGGTGAAACACGCTTGCCTAGAATTAACTTATTCACTCTTGTTGATTTAAAGGCCCCAGGTTGTAGGTATCGGGAAACAGACTCCGACAGGGAGTTCCACTCCTTGGCTGTACGTATAATGAAAGTACTTCCAAAACGTTTAGTGCGTATGGGTGGAATGTCCACCGTATCGATGGCGCATCGCCGTACTTCTTGTAGTCCGTTAATATAAATGCAAATTTTTATCCGTGGTGCTAGGCAACTGAGCTTATCCCAGTTGGAAACGACCCGTTGTGCCTATTGGCCTTGTTTGTTCTGTCTCCAGCTTGGTATGGAGGGAAGTGAAAATTTTGTATTTTTACTTACTCCTCCGTTATTCTTTTCTGATTAATTTCGTTGCGGGATCCAAGACAGTTAAATTCATTCTCCGGGAATTCGTCGAGCTTCATTGCCTCTGCGCTTTTCTGGTGGTCGCCACTGTTGATTCTGGCTTTCAGGAGTTGCAGTGGTTTATGAAAAGTGCGGTGGGATTGCCACATAAAAAATAAACATGTCGCAAACTCCCCGAAATGCAACCGATAAAAAACCGACAAGCTGGCTACTCTGCGACGATGATCAAGACTCTGCAGCTTTGACTCAACCAGTGCCTCATTGCTGATAAGCCTCTTGGCCCGATCGATTCTAGTGCATTAAACTGATATTTGACAGATCCGTCCCAGAGATGAGAATAGTACTCCATGCAAGATCGAACTTGCGCTTGATACAACTTAAGCAGCTGTTCTGGCGTCAAGTACCGTCTCACCATCGCAAGGATCCCCAACTTTTTGGCAGCCAGTCGAGCCTTTGCCTCAATGTATGGCCCAAAATTGAGTGTCGATGTCAACATTACACCAAGGAGCTCAAGATGGTCCGCTATCGAGCCGGATTGAATTGTCTCTTTTTAGAGGTGAAAAGCCACGCTTGTGTTTTAGCGGCATTGAACTTGACCAGATCGGCATCACTCCACTAGGGCCTCACAAATAGACCGGACCACAGGCCCGCCGTGGTGCCTCGTGTCGTGGTGCCGCAGAGGTGGGCCGTTACCACTGGGCCACCACTGCTCTCGGGGTCATCAACATCCGGCACCCTCATTGCCCCCTGGACCAGCTGAGTCTGATTTAACGCTAGCGCAAGCTTTCGCGTCTCTCGACCAGCATGGTCAGTATAATGGTACGGGAAGAGCCACTTCTGGTGCCCACCGTCATTAAAGTCCCCCAGTATCACCAGTTGGGTGGCAGGGTGGGTACCTTTGCTGAGCCTCATCAGCCGCCTCACTAAGGTATTGTGTAAGCCCGGTTGTCTCCTGATCTCCGCTGTGCGACCAGTAGACACAAGCATAGATAATCTTATCCAGACCAGCACCTGTAGCAAAGTTTACAATATACAATCGATAACGCTAGTTGAAAACGAATCAATGAATGACACATCTGAACGCTAAGTCAAGTGGTCAGACCAAACAAATAGAAGGCGTTAACGATTGTAGAAAGAGATTCGATACGAAACGTTTGTAACTTGGCTAGGGGGGCTGAGCGCTGAGTATCGAGAGTCTTCGACCGAGCATCGTACCGGAACACGGCTTGGCCGCTTGGCGGTACGTCTTTGCTCGGTGGGTGGTCGCAATCCTTCGGCCGAAGCCTACCATCTGTTAATGTCACCTGATTTGCACCACCCGGGGACTACGTGTAGGGAATCAAATGGGTACACTGCTACGGACGTGGGTCGTTCAGCCCACTTAGTTATTTGGTGACTTATCTCTTTAAAATGACACTCGATCAATCTACCTATTTTCTATCAATTATGTTGTGGTCGGTTCTCAGTCTAACTAGATGCGACTGCCACAACTTAGTGACTGAATAACATGTTTCTGACTATCCGAAATGACTGTTAAAGGTGGCTGGGACCCACAGCTTTTGCGCTGTACGCGGCACGGAGGAGTCCCGGTATTTTAAGATGTTCATACATCCACGGATTGAGTTTGGCAAACGTTACATTGAAGATCGACCTGTGGTGCTGTTGATTGCTTAGCCGTGAGCTCCTCTAGCTGTTGAGATTTGCGGGCCTGGTTGAGCCTGTATCCATGAGGAATGTTGCAGGGTCCAGTAAGAAGCTAGCGAAGCTGGCGGCCGCGCGCTCCGCCCTCGCGGCGCTGGAGGAGGGGCGCTCGGGGCGCGAGGACTGCGCGCCTTCTGTGGCGCCGCAGGGGGCGCTGCACCAGACACTGGCGGACCACATCGGCAAGTGAGTACTGTATACAGTAAGAAGCTAGCGAAGCTGGCGGCCGCGCGCTCCGCCCCTCGCGGCGCTGGAGGAGGGGCGCCCGGGGCGCGAGGACTGCGCGCCTTCTGTGGCGCCGCAGGGGGCGCTGCACCAGACACTGGCGGACCACATCGGCAAGTGAGTACTGTATACAGTAAGAAGCTAGCGAAGCTGGCGGCCGCGCGCTCCGCCCTCGCGGCGCTGGAGGAGGGGCGCTCGGGGCGCGAGGACTGCGCGCCTTCTGTGGCGCCGCAGGGGGCGCTGCACCAGACACTGGCGGACCACATCGGCAAGTGAGTACTGTATACAGTAAGAAGCTAGCGAAGCTGGCGGCCGCGCGCTCCGCCCTCGCGGCGCTGGAGGAGGGGCGCTCGGGGCGCGAGGACTGCGCGCCTTCTGTGGCGCCGCAGGGGGCGCTGCACCAGACACTGGCGGACCACATCGGCAAGTGAGTACTGTATACAGTAAGAAGCTAGCGAAGCTGGCGGCCGCGCGCGCTCCGCCCTCGCGGCGCTGGAGGAGGGGCGCTCGGGGCGCGAGGACTGCGCGCCTTCTGTGGCGCCGCAGGGGGCGCTGCACCAGACACTGGCGGACCACATCGGCAAGTGAGTACTGTATACAGTAAGAAGCTAGCGAAGCTGGCGGCCGCGCGCTCCGCCCTCGCGGCGCTGGAGGAGGGGCGCTCGGGGCGCGAGGACTGCGCGCCTTCTGTGGCGCCGCAGGGGGCGCTGCACCAGACACTGGCGGACCACATCGGCAAGTGAGTACTGTATACAGTAAGAAGCTAGCGAAGCTGGCGGCCGCGCGCTCCGCCCTCGCGGCGCTGGAGGAGGGGCGCTCGGGGCGCGAGGACTGCGCGCCTTCTGTGGCGCCGCAGGGGCGCTGCACCAGACACTGGCGGACCACATCGGCAAGTGAGTACTGTATACAGTAAGAAGCTAGCGAAGCTGGCGGCCGCGCGCTCCGCCCTCGCGGCGCTGGAGGAGGGGCGCTCGGGGCGCGAGGACTGCGCGCCTTCTGTGGCGCCGCAGGGGGCGCTGCACCAGACACTGGCGGACCACATCGGCAAGGTGAGTACTGTATACAGTAAGAAGCTAGCGAAGCTGGCGGCCGCGCGCTCCGCCCTCGCGGCGCTGGAGGAGGGGCGCTCGGGGCGCGAGGACTGCGCGCCTTCTGTGGCGCCGCAGGGGGCGCTGCACCAGACACTGGCGGACCACATCGGCAAGTGAGTACTGTATACAGTAAGAAGCTAGCGAAGCTGGCGGCCGCGCGCTCCGCCCTCGCGGCGCTGGAGGAGGGGCGCTCGGGGCGCGAGGACTGCGCGCCTTCTGTGGCGCCGCAGGGGGCGCTGCACCAGACACTGCGGACCACATCGGCAAGTGAGTACTGTATACAGTAAGAAGCTAGCGAAGCTGGCGGGCCCGCGCGCTCCGCCCTCGCGGCGCTGGAGGAGGGGCGCTCGGGGCGCGAGGACTGGCGCGCCTTCTGTGGCGCCGCAGGGGGCGCTGCACCAGACACTGGCGGACCACATCGGCAAGTGAGTACTGTATACAGTAAGAAGCAAGCGAAGATGGCGGCCGCGCGCTGGAGTAGGGGTGCGGCGTTTTTATTTTGAGTAGGTATATTTTGTCACGGTAGGTAGATAGGTAGTTGAAAGAAAAGAAGATTACGCAACTCGCTTAGGTGTTTAATTAATGCACTCGTGTTAATTTAGTGCCCTCGCGTGCGCTCGGGCACCAACTAACACATATGCATTGATAACTTACTTTGCGCTCTATGCAAAAATCTACTATTTTTATCAAAAACTCATGCAGATTATAAAATACATTATCAAATATAAAAAAAAACAATTTATGAAATTTATCGAAATAAATGATGATTTAGGACGAAAACAAGCGCGCGAAATTTTATAAACAGACCTTTGGGAGTCTAGTTTTAATGAAAAACCTACTAAATTTACAAAATAAAATTATTTACATTGTTGAATTACTAATCTATCCCTGTATGGTGGCCGTTTTGCAATTTTCCTTCTTCTTAAGGTATTTATTTGCGCCAAAGATGCATTAAAATTAGTGTTGAAATATGGAACTTTCGACGCTCATTACTTTCAAATATTATATTTTTTTAATTTTCATATCATTTTTTATTTTTGTACGTACACCGTCAAACAGTGGAGTAATCGCCAGACTACGTTTGTATGGAAGAATTTTCGACTAGTGTAACCTTAAGCAATGTAAGACGAAGAAATGATTATACTACTAAACTCCGTAAACGATTTCTTTTTGAATGCCCTGAACTGTCCTACTGCGATGCGGTTCTAAAGCTCAATAATCTGTGTATGAAAGAGATTTAGGAGAATTAATATACCTTACAAGGATATCTATACCTAATTAACGACTATAATTTGAATTGTTTAATTTGCGTACTGGGCCATTTGCTAATTGGATAAATTGCGTTTTGGACAATTTGCGAATTGGACATTTTAGCCCACTGGACATTTTGCGAATTGGATATAATGCGCCCAAACGTTTTATTTATGGATATATATTCTTTATTTTAATCTTAAATGACAGATATAGGCGTAAAACTAATATTTCTGTTTGAATTGTGAAAATCGGTCGACATATTTAAGATATATTTACTGAAGAATTAGTATAAGGAAAATGTACGCAGTTGACGCAGTTAATATTTTCACGTTTTTGTTCTACAAAGTTTTTTTTTTGTATTTTAATATACCAATATAATATATATATTAGTGTTTTAATATTATTAAGGTCTATGAAAACCAATGGAAAATACCAAAAAAATAAAGATTTTATGCATAAATTAATAAAAATAAAAGCGCCACATATTTCGGGATTTAGTGGTATCTAATGAAGATTTTTGATATCCTAAGTCGAAGTTTCGCGCCAATGGTGTTTGTTTACTTTTTATTTTACACCAATATCACCTACCCATATGTGAAAACGATTACATTATCACAATTTTGTTTATAAATGTGCCTGGTAAACAACAATAACAAACACGACCGGTCACACGTAACATTCATTGCGACTACTTCATTTATGCTCAAAACTTCCCAATCGTACATCAGGTGGGTATATTATCGAAATTGGCCTTTATGAATCCTTTATCACACATGACTAAATAAAATTTGCTGATATAAATAATATTTTTCACAAATTTTCAGATGCTTTTATTCAGTTCATGTGTAGTTGACACTACTATCGTGAAATTCCTAGTGCATTATGACGTCACCAACATGGCGACCAATCGTGGCCTGTTCGTAATCACGAGATTCTTTTTAAAATTAAATATAAAGTTTTAAAATATATAAAAAAATCTACATTTTTTTTTATTTCAACTACCCCATTTTTACAAGGTGTGTTATAGTTTGTCGCGTTTATTATAAAGAGGGCTTATCGGTTTTATAATAAATTACTAATAGTTTTGAAAGCACTAAGTCAAGCAAGCAGTTTTACTCCAATGTACGATGGTTGCTCCTCAGACTGGTGAACGAGAAGTTCAACGAGCTGATGAAGAACGACCTGGTGCACTCCAAGCGAAAGGTGCTCGCCGGCATCGTCATCACCACGCACAGCCGCACCGACGATGCTAGGGTGAGTCACTATCTAGTAGTACGTAGATGGCAATAGGCTCGCCCCCTGTTACATAACACAACTGGTGAAATGTGAGTGTACAGTAGGTGCACCCCTTTGAGAAAGACAGACTCGATGTTATGTTTATTAACCGCCTTCGAAAAGGAGGAGGTTCTCAATTCCACTTGTTTGTAACCTCAGAATTTTTTACCAGGTGAACCGATTTTGATGAATGATGATGTTTCTCATGTGGTGGGACCACAGATTTAAAGATCAAGATCTGATGAAGAACTTCGGCGATATACAACAGAACTCTTCAATAAATGTCGGCAAATCTCTCGGGATTACTGCAATTGCATGTCTGTTTATTGTTTACACCATTTCATAACATAACATCACGCCGGTACGCTCTAAAGTGGTACGCAGATGTGTACAGTTCACCCTGGTACACTCAGTTCTGTTCAAGTGTCTAGTTATTCGGATAATCCATTCTGGCATAACTGTGGGCATTATATGTATGTACGACAACAAACAAGTGAAAAACGAAAACAATTTTACAAAATAAAATAACGTGTTCCAAAATAAAAACACTACCAAGCGAAAAATAATTTCAATTTCGGAAGTCGGTGTCAAAAAACGAAGAAACAAAAACAAGAACACTTTTTTTTCACTTTGTAGTGTTTTTATTTTGGAAGTCCGTTTCTTAAATTGCGTCTTGAGTAGCGGCCGACAAGGCGTACCGGCACCGAAGTGAAGTCCTCCTTGAAGTAATTCCAATAGTTGTAGTACGTGTGTGTCACATCCTGCAGGTGATCGCGGTGACGACGGGCACCAAGTGCGTGTCGGGCGAGCACATGTCGGTGAGCGGCCGCGCCGTCAACGACTGCCACGCCGAGGTATGCGTGTGACGTCTCACTAGTGCAGTCGCTATCACTCAAAGCTAAAGTGCCTTTTTTTATTTAATACAGCGGTCCTTCAATTTCTTAGTTATTTTTTTAACACGAAGATTTTGATATTAACTAATTTCTACATTACCATTTTACTTGCTTTATTATCTGTATTTTTTGTCACTACTCAAATTATTTATATAACCCGACACTTACCAAAGCTATTAACACTACCTAAACAATGTTTTTTTCTACAGAATATAATCCTTTATTTCAGGCCCATTTAAAATAACACGTACAAAAATGATTGCCTGCTATATTTTTTTTGATTTATCCAATTATTTTGGTCTTGTTTCCAAAAGTTTGCAGCATTGTTTGTTGTTGTATAATGTGTATCAAAGCATCGTCAGGATACCGACATGTCCTAGAACCAAAAATTCGAAGACTTGTCTCATCCACCAACCCACACTGGGCTCGCGTGGTGGATTAAAGTCCATTCCCTCTCTCACAGAGAGGAGGCCCGTGTCCTAGCAGTGAGAACATTAAAAAGCCTGATGATGATGAATGTGTATCGTGTGAGCTCGATTTGTGCTGCGCAGGTGGCGGCGCGGCGCTGTCTGCAGCGACACCTGTACGCGCAGCTGCTCATGTACGCCAACCAGCCAGGTGAGTCTACCTTGCACATATTCTCCACACATCTCACTCACCCGCACACCTCACTCTCTTACACAGATCACTCTGTTACACAGATATCTCTCCTGCACACTTTACTCTCTTACACAGCTCATTATTTTACACAGCTCACTCTCTTACACAGATCACTCTCCTGCACATCTCACTCTCTTACACAGCTCTCACTCTTACACAAATCTCTCTCCTGCACACCTCACTCACTTACACAGCTCACTCTCTTACACAAATCACTCTCCTGCACACCTCACTATCTTACACAGCTCACTCTCTCTTACACAGATCACTCTCCTGCACACCTCACTCTCTTACACAGGTCCTCTTTTACACAACTTATTCTCTTACACAGATCACTCTCTTACTCAGACCTCTCTCCAGCACACCTCACTCTCTTACACAGCTCACTCTCTTACACAAATCATTCTCCTGCACACCTCACTCTCTTACACAGCTCAATTTAGCAAGAAGCAATGTCAAATTTGCTCAACTTGTACCAAGCGCAAGTTCCATCATGCATGGAGTACTGCTATCATCTCTGGGACGGATCTGCCAAGTATCAGCTTTGATGAAATAATAAAAAATCGTATATTTGTAAAAATCCAAAAAAAGAATTGGTAAACTAACTGCTACCTTTGTCGTTGGGGTCAACAGTTTCCAAAACCGCAAAGGTAATTTTGTCCCCCCACTTCAGATTATCTTTTCGTTAGAGCAATTTTCGGGCTTACATTGATTGGGTTTGAAGCAGAATGTGTACTTTTCAAAATGTTCTGTTCTCAAAAAGAGCACTTCTCAAAATGCTTGTGCATTTTATCACATTTGTCGAAATAAAAACCGTTTCATTTTGTGCTCTGTTTTTATCACAGTGAAAGTATTTTTTTTGTATAATATAATCACGTTTAGGAAATGTTTCATTATGAATTTTCAGTACACGTTAGCTATACACATAATATAAGTACTCCAGCCATTCATTGCTATATGCTGTGCACTGCATCAATCTATATTTTTTTTAAATACATCAAACCCCTTTCATTGTTTATGAACTTTTGTTATGTAAACGAATTGTTTTGGTGAATGTAGCTGTTCGAACGGAACCCTCGGTGCGCGAGTCCGTTTCGCACTTGGCCGCTTTTTTACTACTAATCTTCTGATGTGACATTTAAACCTTAGCCCCTAAACTGACGGGTCGCATTTGAACCGCACTGCAGCTACATAATTGCAGTTTGGATGCAGTTGACATAATTGTAACGAAATTGTTTACCGCCTGCGCGTGCAAACGGAGCTAAATCTGCAATTTCGGCACATAATAATCAATAGCTTACCATAGTGAACGTCTAATTCGACTTGAAAAAAAAACAATGAATTTTGTTGATCAGGTCAACAAAATTGGTTAGGCTCTTGTGAATTTCTGTAAATATATTACCAGCTATAAATCAGTATTAGGTTGTTTCATTGAAACTAAACCTTACCTGCATACACATTAGGTCTAAATTAAGTACTGAGTACTTACCATCCTCTGCCACGGGGTCTCATTGCTAACAAAGAAAATTTGGTTCAAATAAATCTCACTAGATGGCGCGATATGCACGTATCTGTTATTGAATGTGTGTAAAATTCACATTTTCTGGAATTGAACATAAAAATTGTATGTTCTTGTTTAATCGACTCTCGTAAGTACAAAATTATGAAATATTGGGCTCTTAATTCACATTTCAAAGATTATTTTAACGGATCATTTAGAATTGATGCCAATAGATGGCGCATTTTTTAATTTGTGAGGCATTCCACTCGATTGTTAAAATTTGCATTGTAACACATTTTGGTGCAATAAAAACTGTAAAAACGTGGCAATAAATACTATAAAACGAACCTTCACTGTATTTAAAGAAAAAAATATTCACGAACTTAGTAAACCCTTTTGCTTGCAAGTCACTGCTAACACCATCTATCTATCACCGTGAAACAGAACCGAACGCGTTCGATGTACAAAAAATAACAAGATTAATCAGATGAAAAACGCTAGTTACGTCGGCACGGTTTCTTTGTATGGGATGAGGCATCTGTATGCTAGTATTATATTATCTGTGCCTCTGCGTTGGTGTTCGGTTTTTAATATTGGTCACCGCGGTTCTTTTTTTTTGACAATGCAATTATGTCAACGGCATTCATACGGCAGTTCTCCAGCTGGAGCATGGCGTGTAGTTCAAACGCAGGCCGTCTGTTTAGAGCGTAGGGTTTAAAGGCAGTCAGTCGCCTTAAACTGTGCGTGTGCAGACCCCAGCCAGCCGCTAGAGGATAACGACCTGGAGCCGCTCCCGGGCGGCGGCTACCAGCTGAAGGAGTCGCGCGCTGTGCACCTGTACGTGAGCACGGCGCCCTGCGGCGACGGACGCATCTTCTCGCCGCACGAGCACCACCACGCCGAGCCCGACAAGCACCCCAACAGGTCAGTGGTGGCTGTCTTACCGTATAATCACCGGCACGTAAGTTGGCAAGAGTCGTTAGATGCGCAGAAGTCGTTTTATAGGGTCTGTTTGGTAGTGAAGCGGGGCGCAAGGAATGTTACGAGCTCGCAATTGGTTTGGCAGTTGACACAAGGATCAACTGACCAATCGCATCGCGTCCACGTTCCGCTCGCTCTATATGGTTGGTTGGTTAGTTCGCGCATTATACGCAATCTTGTACCCACTACGCTAAAACCTTGCCAAGTTACATGCCGGGGATTGTACTCAAATAAAGACTGGTCTCATATGGGTACAATTGTAATTAATTAACATGAATACAGCTCAAAAACAACAAGGTGCCGGGTAATGATGGAATTACGACCGAACTCCTGAAGGCGGGTGGAAAAACCGGTCCTTAGGGCCCTTTAGAAGCTGTTTGATTCCGTCATACTCGAGGGCAAAATGCCACAAGCATGGTGCAGGGGTGAGGTGGTACTCTTCTTCAAGAAGGGCGACAATGCCCGGTTGAAGAACTATAGGCCCATCTCACTTCTTAGCCATGTCTACAAGTTGTTTTCAAGAGTCATCACGAATCGTCTCGCGCGCAGGTTTGACGATTTCCAGCCCCTCGAACACGTACCCTATTTGTCTACTGAGTTTTCCTATAGTGGCCTCCTTCACCAACCTTACGTTATGGAAAGCGGCACACTATACCAGGCAACCCCTTACGAGGTGTCTGGGACCATCTTCGGTAGGTCACGCCTCCGAGAGCACTCGCCCCTGGTACTCAAGAGAAAATGTGAGTTGCACCGTGATTACTCACTACCATTTGTCCCTCGAACAAGCCGGATTCCGAAAAGGCTTTCGCACCGTAGACCACATACATACGCTGCGGCAGGTTATACATAAGACCGAAGAGTATAACCTGCCTCTCTGTTTAGCGTTTGTGGACTACGAGAAAGCCTTCGATTCGATCGAGACTTGGGCTGTACTGCAGTCTCTCCAACGGTGCCAGATCGACTACCGGTATATTGAGGTGTTGAAGTGTTTGTACAAAAACGCCACCATGTCAGTTCGTCTTCAGGTTCAGACCTCGAAACCAATCCTTCTCCAGCGCGGCGTGAGACAGGGAGATGTCATTTCTCCGAAACTGTTTACTGCTGCGCTGGAGGATGTCTTCAAGGTTCTGGACTGTAGGGGGCTGGGCATCAACGTTAATGGCGAGTACATTACTCACCTTCGGTTTGCCGACGACATAGTGGTCATGGCTGAGACCATGGAGAGCCTCAGTAAAATGCTCGATGACCTCAGTAGAGCTTCCTTAAGGCCTCGGTCTCGAATTTTGCGGGCGGCGGAGCGGCAGCGGCGGCGGCGCGGGAGAGATCCCGCCGCGCCGCTCCCGCGCCGCTGTTTTCGAGACCCGGTCCATTTGACGAAACGCATAAGATCCTGCCGCTCCCGCTCCGCTGCCGCCGCCGCCCCGCTGCCCGCGGAATTCGAGACCGAGGCCTAAGAGTGGGTCTTAAAATGAACATGGACAAAACCAAGATCATGGTGAATGCCCATGTAACACCCACTCCTATCAAGTTCGGAGACTCTACTCTCGAATTTGTAGACGATTATGTCTACCTGGGACAAACGGTCCAGTTGGGTAGGTCCAATTTCGAGAAAAAGGTCAACCGTCGAATCCTACTCGGCTGGGCGGCGTTCGGGAAGTTGCGTGGTATCTTCTCGTCCAATTTACCGCAGTGTCTCAAGACAAAAGTCTATGACCAGTGTGTGTTGCCAGTGATCACCTATGGGACCGAAACGTGGGCGCTCACAATGGGCCTTATCAGAAAGCTCAAAGACACCCAAAGGGCAATGGAGAGGGCTATGCTCGGAATTTCCTTGCGTGATCACGTCAGAAATGATGATATCCGCAGGAGAACCAAAGTTACCGACATAGCCCGAAGAATTGCCAAACTTAAGTCGCAGTGGGCAAGGCACATTGCTCGCAGAACGGATGGCCGATGGGGCCGAAAAGTTCTGTAATGGATACGTTGGAAGGCCTCCCGCTAGGTGGACTGATGACCTGGTTAAGGTTGCGGGAAGGCGCTGGATGCGAGACGCACGGGATCGGTCAATGAAATGATGATGATGATGAACATGAATATGTAAAACTGTGTTTCTGTACTCACACGAATGGGTACAACTGTGTTACTGTACTCATATGTGGACAACTGTGTTAATTTGTAATCAGATAGGGACAGCTGTGTTAGTGTTCTCAAATAAGGATTGTACTTGCATGGTACGGCTGTGATACAGTAGTCAAATTAATGGGTATAACTGTATTACGGTACTCATATCATCATGTTGGGACAACTGTGTTAATCAGTAGTCACATAGGGACAGCTGTGGTACCGTATTCACATGAACGGGTACAATACAACTGTTTTACTGTAGTCATATGGGATCAACGGTGTTAATCTTTACTCACATAGGAACATTTATGTTACTGTACTCAAATAAGTACTCCTCACATGAGTACAGTGGTGTTACCATACTCACATGAAAGGGTTAAATTGTGGTACTGTACTCATATGAGGACAACCGCAATGTGCACTCAAGAGACATCTGTGTTACTGTACTCAAATAAGAAATGTACTCATATGGGTGTAGCTTTGTTAACGTACTCACATAAATGGGTACAATTGTGTTGTACTCATAAGGGGACAATTGTGTTGATCTGTACTCAAATATGGACATCTGTGTTACTGTACTCAAATAAGGACTATATACTCACATGGTAATAACTGTGGTACCGTAATCACATTAATGAGTACAACTGTGTTACTGTACTTGAATTATAGTTTCTATGTTCTTAATATCTTCATCTAAATAGTATAACAATCGCTATTCCACAAGTCGCAACAATGATGACATTGACAGCCCTTGAACCTAGTTTCCTTGTGTGCATCATTCATCAGGTTCAGTTTTTGTGTGTGAGCAGACTGGCTCGCGGCCAGCTGCGCACCAAGATCGAGTCGGGCGAGGGCACGATCCCTGTGAAGAACTGCATCAACGTGCTGCAAACGTGGGACGGCGTCATGCAGGGCGAGAGACTGCTCACCATGTCGTGCTCCGACAAAGTGGCGCGCTGGTGCGTGTGCGGCCTGCAGGGAGCGCTGCTGTCGCGTCTGCTGCGCCCGGTGTACCTGACGTCGCTGGTGCTGGGCTCGCTTCTGCACCCGCACCACATGTACAGGTCAGTACAGTAGTAGTTATACAGATGTGTATGCAGTGTCATGCAGGGCGAGCACCTGCATGACGCTGCATACAAAAACATGCTATCGCAGTCTTTGTTGTAGCCCTTTTGAGACGTACCTACATATAATTGTGTAATACATTTTAACCACAGCAATGTGTTACTGTACACACTTACGGCAACTGTGTTAATTCTTACTCATATAGCTCTGTTACTGTACTCAAATAAGAACTGTACTCACATGGGTACAGCTTACTGTACTCAAATAAGGACTGTACTCACATGGATACAGATGTGTTGTTACCATAATAAAATCAAAAACGTTTATTTGCCAGAAAAGTACATTGTTTACAAGGGAAGATCTTAAAATCTAAAGGTCATTGTATTCTGCATGGAAGAAAGCGAGCAAATTATTTACTTTTCAGACATTGACCATAAACACAATTGCAATCACAAAAACAAAAATAAAGCAGACAAAACCAAAAAAAAACTGATGTATGTTAATTAATTAAATTATTACTATGTATAACTTTAAATTCTATTGTCAATAACTCCATCAAAACAATAAAAAAATTACAAATTATGAATATGTCAAAATCTTAAAAAAAATACAATAAAACACATCGAAATGTCAAAAAACAATCGTAATAAACTCACATAGGGACAACTGTGTTAATCCATACTCACATAGGGCCAACTGTATTAATCTATGCTCACATACAGACATCTATGATACTTAACTGACATGAATGTGTACATCTGTGTTACTGTACTCATAAGGAGACAAGGGTGTTAATCTGTATTATCATAGGGACTTCTGTGCTACTGTACTCAAATAAGGACTGTATTCATATGGGTACAGCTGTGTTACCACACTTACATGAATGGGTACAACTGTGTTTTTGTACTCACATTGGGATAGCTGTGTTACTGTACTCACAATTCTGTCAAGATTTAAATAAAACTGCAGCAATTACTGGGCAATATTTATATTTACAACTACAAACGTTACAGTCTATTCTATAGAGAAGGGCGAGGCGCGGTGCGTGATCAGGTAGAACGTGCCGCGGGCCCTGCGAACACACGCGGTTACTATATCATCACATGGAAGAAACACAAGACACACAACAATATTTTAGGCAAGAAAAATAATAAACAAAATACTTTTTTTTTTTTTTAGTTATAGAAAAAATATAAATGAAAAGGAAGTGTGTGCCTCACGGCTGCGCAAAATAGGTCCAGTTAAGCATAAATACCAAACGACAAGTGCTTGAAGCTGGTTTCCAATTGAACCCGAGGTTGTGAGCACGAAGTTGTACTCATATGAGTACGGATCAGGTTATTCTCATATGAGTACGGATGGGGAACGGATCGTTAAACGTTCGAATTGTATCAATGTGAAAAACAATTTCTATAGACAGCTGCATCAGTTGGGTATCCTTCATTCTTTAAAACACTTCAATAAGGGCCAACCAGTTGATAACTCTGTTCGTACTTTCATCGATAAATGAAACTAATAACTTGAAAAAGATTTAAACTGTAGTCGAGGTAGAATTAGCTCGATGAGGAAGCAGTATAAAACACAAAATAATCCACCATATTATAACTATAAATACTTTGAAACCCCAATACGAGTAGGAGTACGGCAATTAAATACATTAGATTTGCATACAAATTTACCAATGCTACCAAATAACTTGAGTGTGCAATTAGTGCCTCATGTAACTACAAACCTCCACCCAGTAACGTACGTCTCCTACCTGAACCACGCCATCACCCGCTGCCGATAGTGAGGCGATCGCCTTTGGGGGAGAGACCGAACAGTCTTTTGACAAAGGCCATGAGCCGTGACTCGTTGCCGAGCTCCAGAGAGTACGTGACGGGAGGAAGCTCCGGTGGCGTGATGCCCACGTAGTTGTTCTTCTCTCTGGTCACGTGGTTGAGCTCTCCGTTGCCGCTCCTCACCAGCGTGTTGACGTCTCTGAAGACGCTTATGATCGGCACGACGCTCTTACGATTCTTTACTAAGAAGTTCAACGCGCGGAATATGAAGTTGTCTTCGCCGTAGCTCTCGGAACGGCCGAAGAGCTGCAGGAATCGTTTCTGTCGTTTCTTCGCGTGTCTGTCTGTGTGTTCGCGTGTGTCTGTTGTTTTCTTTCCGTGATCGTGTTTTGTCTTTTGGTTGGTCTCGTGTAACCAGCTGTCTGATGGTTTGATGTTTTTTACGTTGACTTTGTTTTGTTTGACGTGATCTGAGGCTTGAGTAGTGTTTTCATCGTGAAGTGTCGTGTTGTCAAGTACGGGTGTCCTTTCTTCTTTTGTTTCTGTGTTATCAGTAACGTTGTGGAGATGTTCGGCTTTCTTGGACACAGACCGACCGGTGTCAGCGACCAAAGCCTCAGCATTGCGTGTGATGCGCTTCTTACGTAGAGTATTGATATTAGGTGTGAAATACCGCACTTCATTTGGTTTATATATTTCTACAACATGTATTTTTGACTTCTTTTCTAAGTATTTCCGTTGTAGAATATGTTCTCCCACATGTTTTTTGTTTAATTCTTTTGTTTCTACTGTCGAATCCAGTTTTATCCCCTTGGAATCGGTTTGAACCGGATTAATCTGGTTTAGTGCAGATTTCTCCTTTCTATCGTGTTGTAGCTTTATGTTTGTTGTTAGGTGGTAAGAGTAGAAGCCTCTGGTCTTCTCCGTGCCGTCACCTGTAAGCGTGGAGTGTAACATACAATATTGTGCTTTAAGCCAGTGACACTACAGTGCAAAATTGTGCGAGAAAATACTGTACATGTGTACAAAAGTCGTGGAAAGCTAGTGTGCTGCCGATATTATACCTTGAAAGGTATGCTGCCGATATTATACCTTGAAAGGTATGCTGTGCGTCATTCATCGTTGAAATCACTTGGAACCATCGACGTGCCGGTGAAAACTCCTGAAAGGTGGGACAAAGCTACGCGGCTACCCTGAACCGTCAGTGTGCCTGTGCCCCTTACTTGTGGTCAAGCGCCGCGCCCATGTGCACGGGGTGTGCGTGCGCACAGCGGCCGCGTGAGAACTCCTTCCAAGTAGCGCACGGCGTGGCCACGAAGCCGCGCGGCCGCAGCACCGACTCCGCGTAGAACATGTACGAGCGCCAGTGGCTGCAGAAGACTGCGGGCGCGGTAGTACACAATGTTAGTGTGGCTCTGTGGGCGTCCTCGGGGAGCTAGTAGTACACGTGATAGTGTTGAGTCCTCAGGGAGCTCGGGGCTACGTGCTGTACGAAGCAGTACTCACACTTGTTGAGCAGCAGCTGCTGCGGCAGCACCACCTCTAGCTCGCAGCCGGGCTGCGGGCTGCGGCCGCCGTTCGGGAAGAAGTCCGCGTGTCCGATGGGCTCGTTGTACCCTGCCCGACAACGCATTACATGCATCAACATAACATCACCCTGTATTCAGCAAAGTATTAACAAGAGGAGCACTTATAGTGCATCCAAATTTCGCCAGCTATGTTAAGTTCCATGTTAAATGGGACGAGCCTATTGCCACCAACCGGACACAAATCCATTATACCAACGAGGTGGCACATGTGTTGGATCATTCGGTTCCCTTCATGATGGTTGAGCTGAGTGGTGCCGATCCATGTGTCATGTGCGTGAACGGGCGCCATCAGTTGGGATTGGTCATAACTTAGTTGTTTCCCGCCTGTTTAATGTATTTAATGTATTGTTTATTGTTTGTTTTACTCTAGACGCTTTTAAATGCGTTTTTTTACATCGTTCTCACATATATGTATTTTCCAACAAAAATAATGTAACCAAATACTTGTAAAAAACATTTTTTTTTAAAGAGTAAGTGAGTGGTTTCTTGTCCGTTCTTCTCCATACCAAGCTACATTTCCGAATGAACGTTAGATTTTTTTTTTTGTTTTTACTTTCGAAAGTGCCGCTTAATGGCCTAATTTAATAAAGACATTTTGATTTTGAGGCAATAAGTCTAGTTAAGAGAGCTGAATGTTGGGGATGCTCGGTGTCTCACCGAAGATACCGGCGTCGGTGTGGATGACGTCCACGAAGTGCGCGTCGCTCTGGTCCAGGCGCTGCGCCGGCGGCAGCCCGCTGAACAGCGGCAGCGCGGGGTCCAGTCCCGTGATGCGGGACACGCGACCTGCGGGACACTCACAAGTTATATCCTGCACTGACGTTCAGAGGAAACGTGGCCAACTGTAACCCCAAGTAAAAAGATACAATTCAAGGTTTGGCTCTCGCGTTTGTCCTCCTCCAATGTTTGTGTTTCGGCGGCTGCCTCCGAAAACGAGCTAGCTCGTAGCAGGTTTAGTTTATCATCATCATCGTATCAGCCGAAAGACGTCCACTGCTGAAAATGGGCCTCCCCCAAGTATATTCCTCAATCAGTCAGGGGTATAGGAGAGTAACTCACCCGAGGTGAGTGCGCTGCCCGCCACGCCGGCCGCCTGCGCGCCCAGGCTGTGCCCCACGAAGTGCGTGCTGTTCAGGTCCAGGCCCCTGCAACACATGAATCATGTAAATATGCGTAACGGACATGATGAACCACTTCCATCTATCTACCCATCTGGATTCGATTCCAGTCTAACCAAAAGGGAAAGGCAGGCAGACGGATCGATGTAGCGACGATGACTTACCGGGAGACCATGTAGTCGACGAAGGCGGCGGCGAAGCGGCCGATGTACCAAGTGTTCTGCGCCGCCGTGAAGTACCACGGGCCCGCCTCCAGCCGCGCCGCGTCCACCATGATCACGTTGCTGTCGCCGCGCTGCATGTACGCTGTGCACAGAGCAAACTTATCCGTCAACAATAGGAATGTTTTCTGGGTAGAAATACGATAATAATTCTATTTAATCCGTCAGTGAGATTATCAAATAATATTGGACCCGCATTTTTTGCCTCTTCAAATAAACAAAAATTGACATCGATAAAGTGCATCAAAGTTCAGGACTGGGGGGGCTTGTGACGTCACTTTGTCAGTATAAAGTGTAGCACACCATGATGTCACACGACATTTCAACGCACTGAATCGTCGTAATTTTTTGTTTACGTATTTTTAGGTAATCTAACTGACAGACTAAATAGATATTTTTCTATTGTAGGGCACAAACTTTCGCCTTTAAAGGATTGGATATTTAGGCTCGTGGATAACTCTGCTTAAACCGAGCTTGTGTGGCGTCAAACACGTCAGTAAGTCAGGTCTGTTTAATAGTTGGTAGGAGGCGGTACAGAGCGCTGCTTGCCTTCTCGCAGCATGACGCCGCTGCCGTCGTCAGGCTGCTCCATGAACGCGTGGAAGTAGATCACGGTGGGCGCGCTGAAGTCCATGTTGGACGCGAACAGGCGCTCGTCATCGTTCAGCGCCAGCTCCTGGTACACGATCGGGTTGTGTCTGCAACGTACAACACATGACATCACGCCTCTGTTCCTCGAAGGGTTCGGCAGACTTGCACCTAAATTACACCCACATTAATTCGCCAGTGGTCCCATATAGCTGGAGACGAGCTGCGAAAAAAGGGGCTTTCACTTACTGTCACCAGACGGTGCTTATCTAGTTTCAATACAAATTGACGGCGATCAAGCTCGCACTAAACCCTCAGATGCTCTTGGCAAAGTGTCATTTTACAAGCGATTGTCGAAATGCTAAAATTACGCTTCCGCTTGCCACCTCCATGCATTTTTACAAACTTTTATTTAACTTGCAATGTATGTAAGTGTGTTCGGGTCAAATCTTGCAACTGAATTTTAAAGCAGTTATCCTCCATCGATTAAGATGAAGTTTTGCATACACGTTTAGTTTGGATGACAATGCATGCTTAGCTAAGTGATTTCATTCTAAATCAATATGGCGGACGGCCCAAGATGGCGGACTAGTTATTTTTTTGTGCACTGCCATGATATAGGTATCAAATGAAAGGGTTTGCTGAGAAGAATATGAAAAAAACTTGTTCAAAAAAAAAAAATTTGTGACTAGATTTGATTATTTAGTGTTTACCTGTCCCGGTGTCTATAATCAAATCTTGCTAGATAAATTTGACCCACTTTCCAGTGTCCGATTGAGCTGAAATTTTGCACATGTTTGGTTCACGTGACAATGCATTTTTTTGTATAGAAGCTTGCAAAAAAAAAAACTGGCTTGTTGCTCATCGCTATGGCGACGCCTTTGTCGATTTTACGACGATTTGGCGACATCTTTGAATGTGAGTTGTGTAGAAGCGTTAGTAACCTGGTGAAGAGCTGGAAGCCGATATCGCCTCCATCCTTGACGAAGGGGCACTTGGTCTTGTCCACCGGCGCGATCTGCAGCAACGCGTTCTCGTACTGCACGCCCGGGGGACCTGCGGGGGGAGCATGTTACCGTCATTGTTACTACACGCTCAAAATAACTGTGCACATCAAGTGTCAAACGCTCAGCATTCGCCTCGTGCGTCAATAGCGAAAGTCGAACGGAGTGACACTGAAAGCTCCAAGTGCACAGTCGTTGTGCAGTCTGTTGGAGTACTAGACACACCCTCGGTGCAGCTAAGGAGTGGAATCCTCTGCTAGAGTCTATGTTACCTGATAGCTACAACCTGCAGGTCTTTAAGTCAAGAGTCAATAGGTTACTTGTAGACAAGCGTGCTTCACCCTCGACCACATCGTCGCTTACCATCAGGTGAGATAGTGGACAAACGAGCTTCCTATCAGTTCCTATCGTGTTGATAATGACACTACGACTACAAATCATTCGTTAGCTCATCGATACGGTGTCGCTTTCAATAGAAAATTTCAAGTGTCAATAGGTTACTTGTAGACAAGCGTGCTTCACCCTCGACCACATCGTCGCTTACCATCAGGTGAGATAGTGGACAAACGAGCTTCATATCAGTTCCTATCGCGTTGATAATGACACTACGACTACAAATCATTCGTTAGCTCATCGATACGGTGTCGCTTTCAATAGAAAATTAACCATAGCACGGGGTCCCAGCGCTAATAAAGAATATTTATTTCAAATAAATGTCACTAGATGGCGCGATGTGCATCCACTCGTTTGTGAATTGTGTGTAAAATTAACATTTTGTAGAATTGATCATAAAAATTGTATGTTCTTGTTTAATCAACTCTCTTAAGCAAAAAATTAAGGAATATTGGGCTCTTAATTCACATTTCAAGTTTAAAAGTTTATTTGAACGGATCATTTAAAATTGATGCCAATAGATGGCGCGGTTTTAAATGTCTGAGGCTTTGTTTAAATTTGCATTGTAACATAATTAATTTGGTGCAAAGAAACTGTAACATCGTACAAAAAATACTATAAAACTAACCTTCACTGTATTTAAAGCAAAAAATAATCACGAACCTAGAAAACCCTTTTACTTGCAAGTCGCTGCCAACATCATCTATCGCCTTAGAACGGAACCGAACGCAATTGATGGACAAAAAATTATCGGTTTAATTAAAAGAAAAACGCTATTTACGTCTATGAGGCATCTGTATGCTAGTATTATATTATCTGTGACAATGGGTATATCTTAGTATTAAGGTTAATAATACCAAAACACTAACATCGAGTTGCAACAAAAGGTTTGAGATTCTCGTCACATAACTGCCATATGAATATGAAAACCGCGAATGAGTATTGAAACGTGCGGTGAACTGACATAATATCGTAAGACGATTCCGTGAGAAACTTGTCTACTGGGTAACACTTGAAAATGTCGGTGGCTTACATAACGGACATATCTAGCTAAAGATACTCGAGTTGAGGTAGCCCACAGGATTACGGCTTCGCAATTTATTTACAAAATATTTAAATCATACTTCACACTATTACAAAGGCGAAAGTTTATGAGTATGTGTTTTTGTGTGTTTGTTACTTCTTCACGCTCAAACGGCTTTACGGATCAGGATGAAATTTTATCCCGGGAATATGATTGTCCACTGTTATGTGGAACACTAGCTTCTGCTAGCGGCTTCGCCCGCGTAAAGTGCCATTTTTTTCCCAGGAGAACATTATAACCGACTTGCCAGAAATTGCAGACTATAATCTATCTCTGTGCCAAATTTCATCCAGATCCGTCCAGCCGTTTGAGCGTGAAGAAATAACAAACACATTCACAAGCTCTCGCCTTTATTAGTGTGATATAGCGTGAAGTGTGATAGTGTGATTCTTCAAATAAGCATTCGAACAGCGTTCGGCCGGACAGCGCTAGGCTCACCGTGTTCTAATTCAATTTCCATATTCGTTCACTGGAATGCACGTATTTATAATAGAGGTGTTCTACATACTCTGCACATACGGTCTTAAATTTGTCCAGAATCTATCTCATTTGCAATTAAATATAATAAATAAAAATCCATACTACGAGTAATATTATAAATGCAAAAGTAAAAAATTGTTTTGATATCGGTAGTTTGTTCCCTTGGGATGATGAAACACTATATACGCGGGCGAAGCCGCGGGCGGAAGCTAGTGGAATATATTTCAAACGCGTTCGGAAAACAAATGAAGGAATTGAATCGGAAAACAGTGTATGTACGGCGCTTTATTTATTACTAGAGGACGCCTCGCGGTTTTATCTGCGTAGTTCCCGTTCCCGTGGGATTACAGGGATAAAAAGTAGCCTATGTCACCCGGGGATAGAGTAGCTTCCCAACGGTGAAAGAATTTTTGAAATCGGTCCAGTAGTTTTGGAGCCTATTCGGTACAAACAATCAAACAAAAAAATCTTTCCTCTTTATAATATTGGTATAGATACACTAGCTGACCCGGCAAACTTTGTTTTGCCATAAAAACACCAATCATTCATCTACCCTACCTACATACCCTATCCTAGCCTACCTACCCTACCTAACCCTACCTAACCCTACCTAACCCTACCTACCCTACCTAACCCTACCTACCCTACCTAACCCTACCTACTCTACCCTAACTACCCTACCCTACCTACCCTACCTAACCCTACCTAACCCTACCTACTCTACCCTAACTACCCTACCTACCCTACCTACCCTACCCTACCTTCCCTACCCTACCTTCTCAATCCTACCTGCCCTAACCTACCCTATCTACCCTACCCTACCCTACCCTACCTACGCAACCCTACCCTACCCTACCCTACCTACGCAACCCTACCCTACCTAACCTAACCTAACCTACCCTACCTTACCTACCCTACCTAAACTACCCTACCTATGTAGGTACGGTACAATTTTTTTTTTCTTATTTTTATTTTCATATGATCCTTCTACTAACAATAAAAAACTCAACAAAAAAGAATAAGCGAAATCGGTCCATCCGTTCACCCTTGATTGCCGTGACCAACGGAAACAAGGATTCTTTTTTAGGGTTCCGTACCCAAAGGGTGAAAACGGGACCCTATTACTGAAACTCCGCGGTCCGTCTGTCTGTCTGTCACCAGGCTGTATCTCATGAACCGCGATAGCTAGACAGTTGAAATTTTCACAGATGATGTATTTCGGTTGCCGCTATAACAACAAATACTAAAAACAGAATAAAATTAATATTTAATTAGGGCTCCCATACAACAAACATGATTTTTGTGCCGTTTTTTGCTTCGGAACCCTACGTGCGCGAGTCCGACTCGCACTTGGCCGGTTTTATATATATATATAGATAAAGTTCGCGTTTGACCACTACCTGATGGTAAGAGATGATGTGGTCGACGATGAAGCACGCTTGTCTAGAAGTTACCTAATAATTCCATCCTGTAACTGTTCCACTGCAGGGCTCGTGCCCTCTTCTCACACAGGGAAGGCACGAGCATTGATCTCCACGTGCGCTCAAGGCTGGTTGGTGATTTCAGACTTTAACTATAAGTCCAGGTTTCCTCACGATGTTTTCCTTCAACGTTGTCAGCGACGTCCAAGATAAACTTAGAAAGTACATTATGAATTTTGATATAGTCACATTGATACTTGCTCGGATTTTAACCCACGCCCTCTAGCAGTCAGTGGGCCACCACGACAATTTAGAAGTAGCCTATTCGCTAAAAATATAAATTACTTATGTAAGATGACGTAATGCAAGCGCCGTATAATACCGTATCGCAGGAAGGCTTATCCAACTCGTGGCGTACATCGCCTCAATATCGCTGTCCTGTCGACTCGACGCCCGTTTTTCCACATTTTCATAACAGCCCGTTCGACTAGTTAGTTATTGCACAACTTTACATATTTGCGTTGAGTAAAAGTGAATTTTCTTGCGTTCCTTTTTAGAATGTGTGCTACTAAGGCTCACGAGTGTTTACAGTGCTTGAATGACCCCGCGATATCAACCGACAGCATTTTTTACCCTACTGCCGACGGAGGGTAATGTGTTTATCAGTCTATGTATGTATGTTTGTTCCTATGTGGCTTTCTAGAGACCAAACACGTTGACCGATTTTGATGATTCTTACGTCAATCGATTCGTCTTAACCATGCTAGTGTCACTGGCTACATTAAAATAGGAATTGGAAAATGAAAAAATGGCGTATTTTGGGCGCCATATTGTGGGGCACCAAATTTTTTTTCTTCCCAACCCATAGTGTGGGTATCAAAATAAAGGGTTTAAGAGATGATTTCAAAAATATATATCACTTATATGTTTAAATGTACCTAATTCTAAAAAAAAATACTAAAAAGATATAAATAAAAAAAAAAAAAAACAAAAACCCCGACTGCTTTTTTATTATTATTATATGCTAGCTTTTGCACACGAATTCGTCTGCGTAGCATTAGTACTCCGAATAGCGTATTTTTTGCCACTTTACTTGACAAATTATTGGTTCATCATACTGACTTTCATCCCCCTTTTCACCCCTAAAGGATGAAAACTATCCTGTGTCCTTGCCAGGGTCAAATTTCATCTAAATCGGTGCCGCGCTTTAAGCATGAAAAGGTAACAGACAGACAGACGGAAAGAGTTTCGCTCGATGTGTGTAGTATTATTTTAGTAATCTTTTGATTACGTGTAGGTAACCGCAGACGTAAGCGGTATAGACTCACAGATTACGGGCTACATTGATGTATAAGTCGAGTTAAATCAAGCGATACTGCCGACTTCCTCGCTCTCATGTTTGTAATAACGTGTTCTACTCCGTACCGTTGTTGAAGCCACGCGCTTTGCATTATTTTCTGATACCACAGATAATATAATACTAGCATACAGATGCCTCATCCCATACAAAGAAACCGTGCCGACGTAACTAGCGTTTTTCATCTGATTAATCTTGTTATTTTTGTAAGTACATCAATCGCGTTTGATCCCGTTTCACGGCAATAGATGATGTTAGCAGCGACTTGTAAGTAAAAGGGTTTACTAGGTTCGTGAATATTTTTTCTTTAAATTCAGTAAGGTTCGTTTTATAATATTTTTTGCACGTTTTTATAGTTTTTTTGCACCAAAATGTGTTGCAATGCAAATTTTATCTATCGAGTGGAATGCCTCAGAAATTTAAAAATGCGCCATCTATTGGCATCAATTTCAAATGATCCGTATCAACAATCTTTGAAATGTGAATTAAGAGCCCAATATTCCATAATTTTGTACTTAGGAGAGTTGTTTAATCTACTCTCCTAAGTACAAAACATACAATACTACCTAAGTAAGAACATACAATTTTTATGTTCAATTCCAGAAAATTTTAATTTTACGCACAATGCTATTGAATTGTGTGTACATGTCGCGCCATCTAGTGAGATTTATTTGAACCATATTTTCTTTCTTAGCAATAAGACCCCGTGCTGATACTGACAAGCCAAAATTATGAATGAAAAAGCTTTTCGTTCCGCGACTATTAAGACTTGTGCATCATCGGCAATACAAAGTAATATCGGTTAATTACTTTAACATAAAAAGTCATTTGGACGACACAGAACGACAGGGTTGTAATATTGTATGTGACAGTAGGGATGATGACCGAACCGACTACCGATACGTACGTATGTAATATTGTTGGAACTGCACAATATTCACATATGTGGGCTTCTAAACAGGTGTGCCACATTTCATAAGTATGTTGTTTGTATGTATATTTGTCCACCCATTTCTCTGAAACTACTTATCGGATCGTGATCATTCTTTTTGTGTTGGATTGAGTATCTCTCAACTTAGGGAATAGTGCAAGTTTCATCAAAATCGTTCCAGGAGTTTTCAAGATATTGAGCATACAACCGAACATCTTAGCAAACAGCACGAATGTGTAAATTGAGTTATTATGTATTTTGTCAATCCTTTAGGTACCGTACTATAGAACTTGCTCATTTTTAGTGATGGTGTACTAAAACTAAAGAGTGAAATAATAGTTCATTATAGTACAAGTGTGTAATTTTGGTGATTACCGCTGAGGCGCCATTGAGACCCGAGCCGTTAGGTGAGGGTCTTAAGAGAGCCGAGGACGGTAATCATCAATACACACATGTATCATACAACGTTTTTCAACACACTTGTGAAGAAAATAATACTAAAAAATCATTTCCAACAGTTTAAATTAATCAGTTTTCCTATGCGCGCGCAACAATGGCGATCGGTCATAGACTAAAAAGAATGAGATTTTTTTTTTGGCTTTTCGCGGATATCGTTTTAGCCATGTACAAAATGGGGCATTTCAAGTTTGCTTTATTACAGACAAACACGAAAGTTATATTTGAGTGAAAGTTTTATTTATTAAACACGTACAAGTTGAAATTATCTATGTCAATAAGAAGTTGCATGAAATGTGTTGCATTTGTACTATTGAGACTTGTATCGAAACTTTTTTAAGAACAAAGCAACTCAACCAATATATTAAAAAAAATAAAAAAACTATAACTCACTTGTGAATAATAGCAATAAAAAAGTCACAGTTTGATAACAGGTGTCATTATGTGCCTAATTGCGTAAATTAGAGTCACTTTATGAGCAAGTGTATTGAAAAATCTTTTTATCTACTCTCATATCGTAATATTCGAATTATAAAATTCAAAACGAGTTTATATTGGTATACTTTATAAACACAATACCGAAATTTAAAAATAGAATCTTATTATAACACTATTTCTCTAACAAAATAATGCTATAAAACATTTTTTTTTCTATTACGATACAGGACAAATCCAAGAAGTTAATCACTAAGGAGTTTCCATATTTTTTTTTTTGTAATGCCATTTTATAGTACCTATTAAAAAAAGATTTGATTCCAATTTTAAATTGTCTATGACAATGCCCGCTTTAGACTTAGCACGCACTGCGATTTTTCTTCGCGCGAATTTTGTTTCCTTATACCTGTTCATAGAGCTCAAAATATTCGGGCGAATAAAATTCGCGCCGTAGTGCGGTGGATTCTGTGGGAAAACACGGATTTCTTGCGGTATTATTTCCGCACGATTTCTTTACCGCAATGCGAACAACTTCATACAATTCCATAGGTCGCAGAATGGGCGGAAAAAATCGCGCGAATAAAGATCGCAGTGCGTGCTAAGCCTTAGCGCATGCGCGGTTAATGCGGTGATGTGCTGGGTTTTGGCGCCATTCATACGTTTTGCAAGTTTTGTTGTACTGAATTTCATGAGTTATTTAAATTATTGTTTAAAAATGTCTGATATTAGTGAATGTGAAGAAAATTTGACTCCACCCGATATTTTAGATGCGGCGAAGGAAATTACTCTTAATTTATTACCAGCAAAGTCGAGAAAAGTATATGACAAATGCTATCACGATTTTATGGCATGGAAAATGCAAGAAGAGGTATTTAGTAGGTTCAATCCCAATTTATGAGTGTAAATAAAGTAGTGTATGAAACTGCACATAACTAGGTATTAAAACATTCGTGTGAAAACTATTAAAAACCTCGCCTACGGCTCGGTTTTTAAACACACACTCATGTTTTAATACCCCTCATTATGCAACAGTTTCATAAACTACTATTATCACATCTATTCAAAGAGCTAGTTTATTCCTCGTAAACAGGGACCAAAATAGATTTGAATTTGGAATGTGGATATAGTAAATGTTCCAATCAGCAAAGAGGTGAATCACAAACCATTCAGGAACAACGTATTGAATATGTGACTGGCTGAAAAACTGCGACTGCACCAAGTAAAAAAAAAGTTGATGAAAACTAAACAACGCGCGAAATTAAATGCATTATGCCTTCGTTCGTAGTTGTTTCAAATTCAGATTTTAGAATGATAAAAAATGAGCTCGTCTTCCTCAAGTGAGAGTATTATAATAAAGTTTCTCAAAAACTACATCCTGAGACACGGTTTTCCGAGACTATTTATAATTCCCAAGCTGTAAATAAATCAACAACTGTAAGGGATGGTACTAAAAAAATTGTTACGATGCACTTCCATAATTGTTTAAATATAAACATTAGCGTATAATTATTTTATTTTATGTCATATGGGTTGTAATTTTATGTAAATAAATAAACGTAACGTTCTTGTTCATAAGTTGCACTTACTTATTTTCTCATAGAGGGTGGTAAAAAGCTGAGTGTCCACCTCGGGAGCAACACTATTTTCAGCTCGAGTGACGTACTTTGAATCCCTCGCTGCACTCAGGATTCTACTTTAGAACTCCTCGCTGCGCTCGGGATACTACTCTAGAATCCTTCGCTCCGCTCTGGATTCAAAAAAACACTCTCGCCTTTAAAATAGTTGTTTGCTCCCTAGGTAAACAATCTACTATTTCACAAAAAATAAACCGACTTCAAAAGCAAAACACTATAAGTGAAAATTACTTTTTTTGATCCCTAGTTAACTTAACCAATGGTTAAATATGTTTACCAATGGTTGCAAATTTCGATACAACACCTTTTTTTCAGTTGCAATCCTCACAAATGTTTAAATAAGTTGGACAGTTAAAATTTGACAGTTTGTTAGACTTACAATTGGCGAAAAAACGCGTTTTACCGATTTTTTAAACTATTTGTTAACATATTTAACCATTGGTTGAGTTAACTACTAATCAAAAATCTAGGCCTTAGCTAACCATAATATATTATATTTCTTTAGTCATGTAAACTCTTTCGTTTATTAACTAATTTCATGCAACGTAACCTTTGTACACTTTCTTTTTACTTAGAAATGACGTCACATATTTTATGCACTTTATCTTTGTAATTTTTTATTGATTTGATAAATCTTTTATATGGAAGTCGGTTTTATTTTATTAAAAAAAAAAACTTTTTAGTTGTGGTCCATAGCTATAATGCCCACAGTGATGCCAGAATAGATTACCCGAATAGCATGTAACTTGAGCACAACCGGTGAAATTAGAATGTACCAGGGTGAACTGTACACATCTGCATACCATACCGGCTTGATGTTATGTTATGAATTGCACCAATCCGGAGAGATTTGCCGTCATTTATTGAAGAGTTCTGTTGTATATTAGTTCTTGATCAAATTTAATTGTAACCACATGAGAAGCAACAGCTTTTAAATAAAAAAATAATCATCAAAATCGGTTTTTACTATTAAAAGTTCTGAGGTAACTAACAAAAAAAAAATACAGTCGAATTGAGAACTTCCTCCTTTTGACTTGAAGTCGGTTAAAAAAATACAACCGGCTTCCAAATAATAACACTACGACGTGAAAAATAACTTCAATTTCGGCAGTCGGTGTCAAAAAACGAAGAAACGAAAACAGGAACACCGACTTCCGAAATTGAAATTATTTTTCACTTTGTTGGAAGTCGGTTGTATTTTTTTGTAAAAATGATTTCTAATTGACGTCAATGTCAAGTTCATGTCATAAGTTACGTTTTCCAAGTGGAAGACTTCTCGCCAATTGTCGCTAACTAGTGGCGTGAATTTTCTTGTAAATCCTCAGTGTTGTCACCGCTGTGCAATAGTTAATTTGTCTGTCTTGCAAATATTTCTTCACCTCCATTGATCTTTTAGTACAGCCGCCACACTGATATACTTCACTGGTAACAAAAAACAGCACGGTTGCCTCATCTTTGCTCGGTGCTCCAGTGATCGCTGCGTTATGCGTTACATACGAGTATCGATCACAAAACACTTGTAACTGTTGCTTCAGCGATAGGGTTGCCGATATTTATACAAGACTAGTTGTCGCCCGTGGAAAGCACGTCACATTTGAACGTCTTTGGCAGTGATTACGGTTAGCAAAGAAATCTGAGACGCAGTCTTGTCAAGGGCACGGGCTCCCAACGCGAAGAAAGAAAAATTGGTTCAAAAAAGTTGCACTAGATCGCGCGATAAGCTTCGATTTAAGAGTTATTGGGTTTTGTGGAATATTAAGATTTCTATAGAGACAGATAAAAAAATATGTTCTTGTTTAATTAACTCTTCTAAGCACAAAATTAAGGAATACTAGGTTCTTTGGATCATTTAAAATTGATTCCAATAGATGGCGCGGTTATAAATTTCTGAGCATCCACTCGATTTTTTTATTTGTTTTGTAACACATTTTGGTACAATGAAACTGCAAAAACGGGCAAAAAAAATATAAGTTTTTTATAGTATTTTTTTGCACGATTTGTTTGAATTTTTATTTAAGTATTACACGAACGAGTAAACCGTTTTACTTGCAAGTCGCTGCTAACACCATCTATATCCGTGGAACGGAACCAACACGATCGAGTTGCTTAGAAAAATAATCAGTTTAATCAGACAAAAAACGCTAGTTACCTCGGTTTCTTTGTATGGGATGAGGCATCTGTATGCTAGTATTATATTATCTGCACCAACTTACCAAGGGCTAGCGTGTTACCCAGTAACTGGGTTGTGGAGGTCAGATAGGCAGTCGCTCCATGTAAAACACTGGTACTCAGCGGAATCCGATTAGACTGGAAGCCGACCCCAATTATAGTTGGAAAGAGGCTGGCAGATTGATGTAGTGTCTGGGCCCAAAGGATCATCATCATCAGCCTTTTTATGTTGCTGGGACACAAGCCTTCTTTCTGTGAGAGGGAAAGGGCCGTAATCCACCACACAGGCCCGGTGCGGGTTGGTGGATGTCACATGTCTTTGAATTTTTGGTTCTAGAACATACCAGACTACTCATACACATATGACCGCACACCGCACAGGACTCTGGCGCCGCCCATTATAATTTTGGGTGGTTTATTTTTGTCTTCTGTATACGTATTTATTTTATGTTCTTTGTATCTATTTTAACTTACACAACAGATTTGGTTTCCGTACGTCACGTCCTAGGCGACCACTGAAAATCAGCGCCGTGCTGTGGGTCCTCCACGGCACAGCATTATGCTGAGTGGAAGCCTTCTTGCCACAATCACGACATGCATCTGCCTGGTATCTTTTTCACCCTATTTATTTTCTGTTATAAAAAAATGTAGGTAGTATATGTTATTGTTGTTTGATTTATTTCTCGTCTTTACTAACTTAATTTAAGTACTACTAATACTATTGTTAAGGGTTTAGCATAAGCATGTTATTATAATGTTTGTCGTTTTGTGACATATAAACACTTTTTCTTTCTTTCTTTCTTATACCGGTTTCCTCACGATGTTTTCCTTCACAGTTTTGAGAGCAGTGTTGATGAAATAATTTACACAAATTAAAGCGCCTGCTTACGACCTTCAAATTGTAAGTCGCGGGCTTTAACGTATGTTAGGCATCCCTAGTCGCCGCCACGCGCTCGCCAGGCATTCGGCACAAAGAAATGCGTTTCATAAGCAGGCTAATTACTATGTGTGATGTTAATACTGAACTGATCTCATTGTCACGCTCCACCGACAGCGTGTGGCAAGCTGCGGGCCCTATACTAGTTTAACACTTTCCAGCGGATTCGCTCGTATATTTTATTTTGTATCCCGAGGGAACATAATACCGGGATCAAAAGTAGCCTGTCTGGACTAATCTATCTCTGTGCCAAATTTCATCCAGATCCGTTCAGCCTTTCTGGCGTGATTGAGTAACAAACATACATCCGTCCATCCAAACTAGCATTCTCTCGTTCCGGAGATATAATTCACGACACAACACGCGAAATTAAACATGTCGAGAGAATCGAACAATCGAACCCGTCGCGTCGGTAACGAAGCCGTAGCGCCAAAGCGGGTAGATGGCACATGGTATCTAATCTTGAGTTCTCCGACATGGCGGTTTTCACACAGTTATTTTCTCACTATTTTTACCCGACTGCGGAAGGGTAATGTTTTTCGAGAGTATGTATGTCCATTTGTATGGCACGCTCTACAGCCCAAATGGCTTGATGGATTATGACATATGAAGTGTCATTGAATTCGTCTCAATTGTGGGACTGACATAGGTTATGTCATTTTTAAATATGGCTCCCTCCCCCCATAAAACGGGATGATACATTTTTTTTTCCTTGTGTTAACAATATAGGTATCAAATGAAAGCTACTAAATATACCATTCCAAATATATATATATCGTAACACTTAAGTTACAATTTTGGCACAAATTCAAGATAAGCGTAACTTTCGTAGCAAAATAAATAATCTTTTACCACATAACTTCACCCGTACGCAGAATACGCGCTTAGTCGTTGAGTTGCGGAAACAGCCCGTCGAAACTAAACTAACTTAACCACATAACAAAAAAACTGACATGAAACAAATTATTATAAAAATAAATAAAAGTGCCTGCCTTGGTTTGAACCCACGACCTATTAAGGCGCTACCCCGAGCAAAACGCCGCGCTAGCCGTTTATTGTGCAGTTTTTAGGAGCTATCTACTCGTTATTTATAATGAAATATCAACTAATAAAAATAACTAATAACAAACAACAACTAATAAAAAACTACATATTATTTATTCCAAAATGGTAGATTTCTTTTTTTTTAATGAGGTATATGTTTTACCAATCTCCTTCCAACAAACCATAAAAATGAGAAATAATGATTGATAGCATGCATCTCCTCGTAGTGTTCATTAATATTTTTTTGTACTAACACTAATGGATAGACAATTTGATAACGAACATTTTGTAAGTTTTATTTTTTTCAAAAGACCGTATATACATATTCGATTTTATAAAGATTTTATTCTAAAATCTGGGCGTATTCACTACTGTAATTCATGCGCCACCAGTGCCGCTAGGCCAATAGGAATGCTCATATCTCATGCTGATGTTTTGGTCAGGGTACGGCCTTAAGTCGCATCTTAGCCGTTACCTCTCGGACGTGAATGCACATACATAGTCGTACATAAACTCACGCGTTTATCCCATGGGGGTAAGCAGAAACTACAGAACGCCTCCTGCTACGATTCTCTGATTCTCTAAGCAGTATATGCTTTTGCTTTGTGAGAAACCAAAACCAATTACATTTGTAATAAAAAAAAAATATTATTGCTTGCTCTCCACTATCTAACCTGATGGTAAGCGATGATGTAGTCGACGGTGAAGCTAGCTTGCCTAGAAGTAACCTATTCACTGTTGACTTAAAGACTCCCAGGTTAAAGCTAAGATAAAGTACTCACGTATGACGGAGAGGAAACAGGCGAGCGGCACCATCGACTGCATGCTGACACTTGAATCTACACTATGATACTCTCTAAACAATACTAACAATATCGACTAATTGTACTAAATAACTAATTTAAATTGTAAAGTAAAACATTTTAATAAAAATAAAATTTGCGTAAAATAAATTAGTGCGGCGGTATGTATGGAGATCTCTCCAGCTATGTGTGCACTCAGGGCTGTGTCGGCTGGCGAAGCTCGGGCCACGGCGCGACCCTTCTCCCGAGTGCCCATAGAGGGGGTCAGCTCTGTTGAATAACTTTCATGAAACTGGTGTGTTTCAGCAAACACGACACACGAAATACTTGTATTACAAGTAGTTCGCCCCTTTGTATTACATGGGACTTGAACATGTGTGGGGTACAGCTCTGCCTTACACTTCGAGGACTTTAGCCGTGATGTTATTTTACTAATATATAAATTATAAACGTGAAAGTTTGCGAGCGTGGATGGATGTTTGTTACTATTTAACGCAAAAACTAGTGAACAGATTTTGATGAAACTTTACATAAATATAGCTAATACATTAGAATAACACATACGCTTTAATTTATAAATATACTAGCGGATGCCTCGCGGTTTCACCCGCGTAGATCCCGTTGACGTAAAAAAAAAGTAGCCTTGTCACCCGGGGATAGTGCAGTAGCTTCCCAACAGTGAAAGAATTTTTGGAATCGGTCCGGCCGTTTCGGAGTCTATAAGGAACATATACATACATAATTTCTCTTTTATATATATACTCGTATATATATAGATAGGTAGATTGAGAGAAGTCTTAATACCACGCGGGCGGCAGCTATTATTATAAATGTGAAAGATTGGATGAATGGCACAGCTCTGTCTTACCTTTCAGGGCATGCAGGCGTGATTTATGTATGTATGTGGTACTTATGCCAATCAATCAGTCTTCCTGTGGGTAAGCTTACTTTTATCTGAATTCCGCTGAGTGACGTTGACACAACTCAGAACTGGTTAAAACAATACTTTGCGAGACTGGTCTCAAATTTTCTGGCTTGTATTAGTATGTAATTTTATGCACCTCAAATATGTCAAAAAATCTTCGAATATGTTTTCATCATCATCATTGCAGACTACACAGTCCACAGCTGGACATAGGCCTCCCCTAAGCGTAGCCACACTGATTCGGTAGTGCTGTGCCGATTCGTTTATTTATCTTATCGATAATGGGAACAAAGGTTATCGATTAAGAATCGATTATTAATAGTTTTGGTTTAATGATTAGTTCGATATAAAAATTGTTACAAATTGACTTAGAAAGGTTTTAAAAATAATACTAAAATAACAGTTTTTTTTTTTAACTACTATTTATATTAGAAATCAAACAGATAAATCCTGAGTAGTAACAAATATCCTGATTTTAGTATCTTTTAAATAAACCATAGAAAAATTCATGATTGTCGAGTCTGGTGAGTTTGGGGGGCAATTGATTCGATATCCAACAAAAACCTTGTTCAATTTACGTTGCAACTTTCGAAGACAATAACTTCAGTAATAAATTTGCCGGTTTTTATTTTTGTTATATTTATAGATTCCTATTTATTTATTTTAAACATGTTTAGTTTCATTATAAAGTATCTACTGGCTTTAAAAAAATCGGGAAATTGCAAGTTCTTCTTCTTGTAGGTGCAACTTATTTATGGCTTATCGAAATAATATAAGAAAAACATATGTTGAGGTACTATATTTTAATGAAAAGATGATCTAGTTGTAACGCCTACAACTAGGTGAAACCGGGTTGTTCCAGCCATCCTGAAGTCAGAATGGCTGGCTACTTTCCTCGTAATAGTTATCCCTCTTTAGTGAGATACTAGTAATTTGATGTCTGGTACCAAATAGTATAAAAGCTTGGTATTGCTCAAACCTCCAAAATCTCTCTTGGTCCAGCAATCCTGACCATCACCTTAAAAACTAACCAAAACAAAATTACTAAAACAACTTTTAATTAATATATGGATATCAAACCGCAGCAAAGCATAACATAAACTCACGCCTTTTCCCCATGGGGGGTTGGCAGGCACTACAGAACGCCACCTGCTATAATCCTTACATACTCATGTTGCTTCATTCACGTTCATACATCTATTCATACACACACGCCGGTTGTGAGTACTGCGCACCTGGTCGCTGAAGAACATCACCAATAAGATCTGTGTATGTCTTTCTAGGTCGTCTCCTCCCGGCTTTCACATTCACGTCTGCCTTGTAAATACTCGTACCAAAAACTTGCAGCAAAAATTGGTCTTAAATCGAAATGGTGTGAAACAAATTTGTACACATGCGATTTGGATAACATAGAGATTACGTGAGAACAAGCAAAGTATTCAGAAAATTAATATGCAGAAAAGTATCAAATATTGGCTATTTAAGATAGTTTTCACGTCCTTGAAGACTGCCTAAACCGTGCGCCTTCTCAGTATTTATGCAGCCCAAGTGAACGTTCAGTGATCGGTTATCTAGTAATTATAATAACTGGTCTCCGACGACGCCGGACACTGTCGCAACGCGCCTTATGCGGACTGTGGCACTTAATTAACGTTATGTACTTAGCTAGTTGTAGCTAATTGGGTGAGCTGGTGGATGTCGCCTGCCGCCTGTGTATCATACTGCGGACTTTCCTTATCTGTGTGTTATGTTCTTGTAGCGATTTTCCAACTGACCTCATAGCCATACCTATTATTGGAATCAAATATCAGCTCATAATGTTAGGACCCATTAATATTAATACTGATTTTTTTTCCATGATGGAGCTGGGCTATATCCTAATAGTAAACGACCCTTTTTGCCTAATTGCCTATTGGCCTTGTTTGTTCTGTCTCCTGCTTGATATGGAGTGAAATGGAAATTTGTATTTTTCCTACTCCTCCATTATTCTGTTCTAATTAATTTCGTTGCGGGATCCAAGACAGTTACATTCATTCTCCGGGATGACGAGCTTCATTGCCTCTACGCTTTTCTGGTGGTCGCCACTGTTGATTCTGGCTTTCAGGAGTTTCAGTGGTTTGTGAATAGTGCGCTGGGATTGACCTCATAGCCTAAGATCCGACTGCAAAAATCTGCAAACATCTGGGTTTTTGATGAATCATTTTCACGAATGATACTTGATAGTAAAATAGATTGCTGCAAGATTGTCTGGAAATATTTTGCCGCAATAAATTGAAATTTATATTTGATAGTTAACCCCAAATATAAAAGTTGAATCCAACGTCATTTGAAAGAAACTGGTATAGAAATAGGAAAAAAATAAGGTTGCCAGCTCTCAGTTTGCCGCAAGCTGTGGGTTGCCAGTTTACCTGCAACTGTTACCTGCACAACCTGGCAACCCATAAAAGGCGGCTTCTGAGTGCAAGTTGATGTAGCATACGTGCCCACGATACAGGAGAAGTGCCTAGTGTATACGGCTGAGTTAAAAAAGACTAAAAACTAGTTGCGGCAAGATGTGGCCAGGCAACCTGCAGTAATTTATTTGTACTACTATACTGTCAAGAATCATTCATAAAAATAAATTTTCATCGAAAACAAAATACCTGAAGATTTTTGCAGTGGGCACTCTGACATTAAAGTCCTTACGTCAATGCCTCCGGAATGCTGGGGCCACACTAACGAGAAATGCCACGACTTAACGCGATAATTTGACAACGGCATTAACATTGTCGTTTGGCGTTAGGCGATAGCTCAAGTGGCGGTACATCAAAGAGATTAACGCGAGAATTAATGCGATGAAGCGGCCACACTACGTATTGCCAGTCAGTGACTGTCAGTGTGTGTGTGTGCGTCGTGAGCGCGACGGGCTCGCACGTGTTTGTCTTTTGAAATACGTACTATGGCTATGGAGTGGAGTCTGCTTAAAATTAATTCGAAATCAGTTGCTGACATTCAAACGAATCCCTCGAACTGGTTGCTTGGTTCAGCTTAGGTTCAGTAGGTCGGAGAATATTTCCTCCATAGTGTTCCTGAAAAATATTAAAATTTGAATAAATATTTGTATTACTTCAAAAGTATGTATGGTATGAATGAAAGATAAATAGACAGGAGAAAAAAAACTCTTGCGTCAATCTAATTAGCATTTGACCAAATATATTTATGCTTTACAGTCTGTCCACGGTTTGCAGTGAACTGACAACAGTATAAAATATAAAGTTTAACATGGTAATACCGGTCATTCTTATATTTGAAAACAAACTTTAAGCTAAGAAACATATAAAGACTTACAGATTAAAGTACGATTCCTGTGCATTTGTATCATCCACCATCTACTTTTTCTTTGTTTCCTTTTTTTCTTCATTCGGTAATGATTCAATAAATTCAAATAATACAAATTTACACTCATGAAATACAGAGCTTCCATCTTGCTTGAATTCTTTATCGCCATTATTGGGCATTCACCATCATTCACGTTGACCGTTCAAGTGTAGCCACCCACTTTAGCGCGTTAAAAAATATCTCAATAATTATCGCGCTAATAATGGGCATTGTCGTTAGCCGCTAGTGTGGACCCTAGCATAATGGGATGTTCTTACCTCCTAGTGCTCAGTTCAAAAAGGGGTACGAAAATACTAAGTGTCAGTTCGAATAGTTGATTCGAATAAAACGTGTTGTACTGACTATATTTTTTCATTTGAAATTGTTAAAACTAAGAGCTTAGTAGGATCGAACACATTTATGATCACCGCAATTAATATTAAGACACAACGAGTTTTCTTTTTATTTACGCCGTCGTAACTAGGGCTCGCTCTCTATTGTGTTCAATCTGTCGGCTTGTTTCTTGCATAAACTGTGATTTTAACTGCTCCAGTTTAATTTCTTTTCGCCGTTCTCTATCGCCATTATAAATGGGTTGTAATCTGACCATAAACCGCTTAGCAATATCGAAATTAACTACCGTCGTCTGAGATTTTTGCATCAATATCTGCAAGTTGTTGCGCCAAACAAAATAATTTTGGGAATATATTTTGCCAGGGTTTTTCTAAATTTGCTAGTCGGCACTGCCGTAACTCTGGTTGAAATCTGATCGGTCTGCCCCAGCGGCGCTTGTCATCGTGAGCTTCGCTGGGAGATTCACCAACGCTTGACGTGCTGTCTTCGCACTGTACCCATGCGGGCTCAATTTGCAGATGTAACTTCGTTCATGCCTTCCTGTATCAGTATCTTTCAATGCAGCTGTTATCTATCTTCAACCAGTTTTTGGAGTCGTTAAGTCTCCTGCCTCCTCACCATTAGTATCCAATTGGAAAAGTCCTCAGTTAGTGCTCAGGACTTTGAATGGTTTCAATTTTCTGATTCCACAAATTCAACCGTGTGAAAGTTTTTGTGCCATGATTTTTTACAAAATTATCAAATTATCCAAAGTCCTAAGAATTTTGCATTGCTAGATTTAGAAATCTTGTTTTAATAAATTTAAATTTCTGATTAATAGAAATTTAAATTTCTGACTCGTTCGTTGGTTAAAATTCATATTCTGGGGTTTTAAAAATAAATAAAAATCATTTTATTTTCATGCTTCTAAGTTTTCTTCCTTTCCTATAAATATTGTAGTGCAGTCATCAGCGACTAGTGTCATGGGGTGTTCTATGGTTCTGGGGATATCGTTTATATAACATAGCAACAGTAACGGACCCAGTACACTTACCTGTGATACGCCGTAATGCATAAATATTTTTGTAGATAGGTAGGTTATTTCAGTTTTAGTTTTAGATTAAACTTATCAAATTTTTGTTACTTGTATTCCTTTGATAAAGTATGACTTCTAAGACATTACCTCTGATTCCAAGCTTACTTAATGTTGTGAGAAGGACGTTATGGTCTACGTAATCAAACGCCTTCGTCATGTCCATGAATAATGCTATAACCGGTATTTTGAAACGAACAGTCTTTTCTGATTAATTTCGTTGCCAGATCCAAGACTCGTTTTTCTGGTAGTCGCCCCTGTTGATCATGGCTTCCAGGAATACCAGCGCAGTAGTGGTTGGGAAGAGTGTGTCGAGCTTGTACTTATAGTGTGTGGTGTGTTGCAGGGCCATCTGCGGGCGCATCGAGGCGTACCTGTCGTCACTGCCGCCGCCCTTCCACCTGCAGCGGCCGCTGCTATCGCGCGCCGCCAGCACGGAGGCGCGCACCCCCGCGCGCGCACCTTCCTTCAGCGTGTGCTGGTGCGCCACGCAGCCGGTGAGACACCAAAACACACACATACACAGGCTTCTTTACTTACAGACGTTACACGTGTACAGTTGACAATCAAAACTACAATCACAATCACGTAAAACCTAGTCTACAATATAAGGTGGTCCACGATTAGTTATATATACTATAGTATTGATAAAATCAGTTATGCACCAATTAATTTCTTCTGCAAAGAGCATTGGCACATTTTTGGGTGATTCCGATTGCACTTTTGGCCCGTGACTGTAATTCGCCGATGAGCGCCTATGTTTATATCTTAGTAGGTGTCCATTGACTACTAAGAAAAGAGAATGCTAGCTGAGATGCGCGGTATTACGCGAATGGAATGAATAAAAAATTGGCTTTGTAAGAAGAAGGCTGAAAGTGACGACGGAAATATGTGTGAATGGGGAACATGTCGTGAGGAAAGTATTGAGTATGAATGTCTAAAAAGGATGGGACTATTGATATGACGGTGGAGTGGATAAGGTTCGGAAAGTGATGATGATATCGCATTGAATAGACAAAGCGTTGGATATGAGCCGCTGACGGGTCGGGTCGTGTTCCAGTTGCCCGAGGTGATCAACGCCACGACGGGCAAGCTGGAGAGCGGCCAGCCCTCGCTGCTGTGCAAGCAGAGCATGTTCGCGCGCTGGCACTACCTCGTGCGCCGCCTGCCGCTGCTGCCCCAGGTACGCACACACACACACACACAACAAGCTGGAGAGCGGCCAGCCCTCGCTGCTGTGCAAGCAGAGCATGTTCGCGCGCTGGCACTACCTCGTGCGCCGCCTGCCGCTGCTGCCCCAGGTACGCACACACACACACACACAACAAGCTGGAGAGCGGCCAGCCCTCGCTGCTGTGCAAGCAGAGCATGTTCGCGCGCTGGCACTACCTCGTGCGCCGCCTGCCGCTGCTGCCCCAGGTACGCACACACACACACACACAACAAGCTGGAGAGCGGCCAGCCCTCGCTGCTGTGCAAGCAGAGCATGTTCGCGCGCTGGCACTACCTCGTGCGCCGCCTGCCGCTGCTGCCCCAGGTACGCACACACACACACACACAACAAGCTGGAGAGCGGCCAGCCCTCGCTGCTGTGCAAGCAGAGCATGTTCGCGCGCTGGCACTACCTCGTGCGCCGCCTGCCGCTGCTGCCCCAGGTACGCACACACACACACACACAACAAGCTGGAGAGCGGCCAGCCCTCGCTGCTGTGCAAGCAGAGCATGTTCGCGCGCTGGCACTACCTCGTGCGCCGCCTGCCGCTGCTGCCCCAGGTACGCACACACACACACACACAACAAGCTGGAGAGCGGCCAGCCCTCGCTGCTGTGCACGCAGAGCATGTTCGCGCGCTGGCACTACCTCGTGCGCCGCCTGCCGCTGCTGCCCCAGGTACGCACACACACACACACACAACAAGCTGGAGAGCGGCCAGCCCTCGCTGCTGTGCAAGCAGAGCATGTTCGCGCGCTGGCACTACCTCGTGCGCCGCCTGCCGCTGCTGCCCCAGGTACGCACACACACACACACACAACAAGCTGGAGAGCGGCCAGCCCTCGCTGCTGTGCAAGCAGAGCATGTTCGCGCGCTGGCACTACCTCGTGCGCCGCCTGCCGCTGCTGCCCCAGGTACGCACACACACACACACACAACAAGCTGGAGAGCGGCCAGCCCTCGCTGCTGTGCAAGCAGAGCATGTTCGCGCGCTGGCACTACCTCGTGCGCCGCCTGCCGCTGCTGCCCCAGGTACGCACACACACACACACACAACAAGCTGGAGAGCGGCCAGCCCTCGCTGCTGTGCAAGCAGAGCATGTTCGCGCGCTGGCACTACCTCGTGCGCCGCCTGCCGCTGCTGCCCCAGGTACGCACACACACACACACACAACAAGCTGGAGAGCGGCCAGCCCTCGCTGCTGTGCAAGCAGAGCATGTTCGCGCGCTGGCACTACCTCGTGCGCCGCCTGCCGCTGCTGCCCCAGGTACGCACACACACACACACACAACAAGCTGGAGAGCGGCCAGCCCTCGCTGCTGTGCAAGCAGAGCATGTTCGCGCGCTGGCACTACCTCGTGCGCCGCCTGCCGCTGCTGCCCCAGGTACGCACACACACACACACACAACAAGCTGGAGAGCGGCCAGCCCTCGCTGCTGTGCACGCAGAGCATGTTCGCGCGCTGGCACTACCTCGTGCGCCGCCTGCCGCTGCTGCCCCAGGTACGCACACACACACACACACAACAAGCTGGAGAGCGGCCAGCCCTCGCTGCTGTGCAAGCAGAGCATGTTCGCGCGCTGGCACTACCTCGTGCGCCGCCTGCCGCTGCTGCCCCAGGTACGCACACACACACACACACAACAAGCTGGAGAGCGGCCAGCCCTCGCTGCTGTGCAAGCAGAGCATGTTCGCGCGCTGGCACTACCTCGTGCGCCGCCTGCCGCTGCTGCCCCAGGTACGCACACACACACACACACAACAAGCTGGAGAGCGGCCAGCCCTCGCTGCTGTGCAAGCAGAGCATGTTCGCGCGCTGGCACTACCTCGTGCGCCGCCTGCCGCTGCTGCCCCAGGTACGCACACACACACACACACAACAAGCTGGAGAGCGGCCAGCCCTCGCTGCTGTGCAAGCAGAGCATGTTCGCGCGCTGGCACTACCTCGTGCGCCGCCTGCCGCTGCTGCCCCAGGTACGCACACACACACACACACAACAAGCTGGAGAGCGGCCAGCCCTCGCTGCTGTGCAAGCAGAGCATGTTCGCGCGCTGGCACTACCTCGTGCGCCGCCTGCCGCTGCTGCCCCAGGTACGCACACACACACACACACAACAAGCTGGAGAGCGGCCAGCCCTCGCTGCTGTGCAAGCAGAGCATGTTCGCGCGCTGGCACTACCTCGTGCGCCGCCTGCCGCTGCTGCCCCAGGTACGCACACACACACACACACAACAAGCTGGAGAGCGGCCAGCCCTCGCTGCTGTGCAAGCAGAGCATGTTCGCGCGCTGGCACTACCTCGTGCGCCGCCTGCCGCTGCTGCCCCAGGTACGCACACACACACAACAAGCTGGAGAGCGGCCAGCCCTCGCTGCTGTGCAAGCAGAGCATGTTCGCGCGCTGGCACTACCTCGTGCGCCGCCTGCCGCTGCTGCCCCAGGTACGCACACACACACACACACAACAAGCTGGAGAGCGGCCAGCCCTCGCTGCTGTGCAAGCAGAGCATGTTCGCGCGCTGGCACTACCTCGTGCGCCGCCTGCCGCTGCTGCCCCAGGTACGCACACACACACACACACACACACACAACAAGCTGGAGAGCGGCCAGCCCTCGCTGCTGTGCAAGCAGAGCATGTTCGCGCGCTGGCACTACCTCGTGCGCCGCCTGCCGCTACTGCCCCAGGTACGCACACACACACACACACAACAAGCTGGAGAGCGGCCAGCCCTCGCTGCTGTGCAAGCAGAGCATGTTCGCGCGCTGGCACTACCTCGTGCGCCGCCTGCCGCTGCTGCCCCAGGTACGCACGCACACATAAGTCATAAGTCATTTATTTCTTAACAAAATACATTGTGTCGAAATTTTTGGTAAGTTAAAACACCAATAAAACATTACAATAGATTACAATAAAAAATAAAAAAAAACACCTTTAAATAACAATAACTTTCAATTACAATAATAATTTATGAATAATTGAATAGAATAGAAGGATAGAAATTCAATAATAATTATAAATAGACCACTAATATGTCAAACATACAAAAACAAATTCGAAACTAATGATAATCCACATTTCATATTAAATTAAATACAGTCAACTGAAAATAAAATAAAATGTCAGAGTTAAGGAAAAAAATACAATGATTATTATAAAAGATCAATCAATATGTCACATACAAAAAACAATTTAAAAATCAATAATACTCCAAATTACGTTTGCAATTCAGTCAACGACAAAAAAAAACTATGTCATTGATAAAAAAAAACTGTAAAAATAATAAAATAAATTAAATATTTGTGTAGCAAATACCTTCACAAATCCAAATTAATAATCCATGTTAAATCAGTTTTCGTCAATTAAAGATAAAAAAAAAAAAAAAATATAATAAAGTATATTAATGTCACAGAATTGCAAAATTTAAATTCAATTAAGACAATATTAATAATCCATATTCAATTTCAATTCATTTTGATTGTCACTATAGTTGTCATTTGTCATCCAGGAACTCATCGACACTGTAATAGCCCTTTCTCAATAGATATGTTTTGCGCTTGTTTTTAAACAAGTTAGCGCTATTTATACTTTTAAATTCTAAGGGTAACTTATTATATAGGAAAACTGACTGGTATTTGGGACTGTGTTGAACCACGTTTAATTTCGGTTGGATCATGTTAGGTAACTCCTTCCGTCGGGTGTTGTCTCTAGCTAATCTTTGCTCATTGGTTTCAAATTTGTGCAGATTTTTTACAAAATTGGATAGCAACACCAGAATATAGAGGCATGGCACTGTCAAAATTTGAATTCTAGTAAAGTGGTCCCTGCATGATTCCGTCTGTTTCAAGCGGAGCATTGTCCTTATGGCTCTCTTTTGAATGACAAATGCCGAGTGGACGTTGTATCTGTAACTGTTGCCCCAAAACTGAATGCTATATCTGAGCCTAGATTCAACCAGAGCAAAGTACACCATCCTAAGTTGGGCCAAAGTTAGTTCTTCCCTCAGGCTTCTAATTGCATAGCAAGCCGAGCTAACAGACTTTGTTACAGACGATATTTCAACCTTCCAGTTTAACAATGCGTCAATGTGAACACCTAAGAATTTAACATGGTCAACCACTTCGACTTTGTTACCACAAGATATAACCTCAATACTAGCATTTTTTCGGACGTTCGACTTGAATAATACACATTTTGTTTTATCAGCATTAAGTTTTAAATTATTTGTGCCAGACCAGTGTTCAAAAACGTTTAATATAGTATTAAGTTTAGCTTCTAGATCTTTTAAATTATCTGCAGAGACTATTGCATTGGTGTCATCTGCAAAGATAATTAAAGTTGTATCAGAAATACGTTTTTTCATGTACTCAATTAAGTCATTCAAGAATAAGATGAAGAAAACTGGGCCCAGAACAGATCCCTGAGGGACACCACGAGAAACAGACATTAGATTAGAATTGGATACTTTTTCTTCTCCATGCACTACCGACTTAATCTCTACATACTGTCGCCTATTATGCAAGTAAGATGTGAAGAGCTTTAATACGTTGTCCCGTATGCCATAGTGTTCTAGCTTAGCCAGCAAGATGTTATGATCTACTGTATCGAAGGCAGAGCTAAGATCAAGAAAAACACCTGCCACCTTACGCTTGTCATTCAAGTTGGAGACAACCTTATTAATTAATGTTTCAATAGCATCACTGGTACCTAAACATTTTTGGTACCCAAATTGGCAAGCATTTAAAATGCCGTGCATATTAACGTGTTTCATGAGCCTATCCTTCATTATTTTTCAAAGATCTTTGACAATATAGGCAATAAGGAAATCGGCCTGTAGTTGCCAGGATCCGTTTTTGAACCCTTCTTAAAAATTGGAAGTACTCGAGCTATCTTAAGCTGATCAGGAAACAGGCCTTCCTCAATACACACACACACAACAAGCTGGAGAGCGGCCAGCCCTCGCTGCTGTGCAAGCAGAGCATGTTCGCGCGCTGGCACTACCTCGTGCGCCGCCTGCCGCTGCTGCCCCAGGTACGCACACACACACACACACAACAAGCTGGAGAGCGGCCAGCCATCGCTGCTGTGCAAGCAGAGCATGTTCGCGCGCTGGCACTACCTCGTGCGCCGCCTGCCGCTGCTGCCCCAGGTACGCACACACACACACACAGCAAGCTGGAGAGCGGCCAGCCCTCGCTGCTGTGCAAGCAGAGCATGTTCGCGCGCTGGCACTACCTCGTGCGCCGCCTGCCGCTGCTGCCCCAGGTACGCACACACACACACAGCAAGCTGGAGAGCGGCCAGCCCTCGCTGCTGTGCAAGCAGAGCATGTTCGCGCGCTGGCACTACCTCGTGCGCCGCCTGCCGCTCCTGCCCCAGGTACGCACACACACACACACAGCAAGCTGGAGAGCGGCCAGCCCTCGCTGATGTGCAAGCAGAGCATGTTCGCGCGCTGGCACTACCTCGTGCGCCGCCTGCCGCTGCTGCCCCAGGTACGCACACACACACACACACAACAAGCTGGAGAGCGGCCAGCCCTCGCTGCTGTGCAAGCAGAGCATGTTCGCGCGCTGGCACTACCTCGTGCGCCGCCTGCCGCTGCTGCCCCAGGTACGCACACACACACACACACACACACAACAAGCTGGAGAGCGGCCAGCCATCGCTGCTGTGCAAGCAGAGCATGTTCGCGCGCTGGCACTACCTCGTGCGCCGCCTGCCGCTGCTGCCCCAGGTACGCACACACACACACACAGCAAGCTGGAGAGCGGCCAGCCCTCGCTGCTGTGCAAGCAGAGCATGTTCGCGCGCTGGCACTACCTCGTGCGCCGCCTGCCGCTGCTGCCCCAGGTACGCACACACACACACAGCAAGCTGGAGAGCGGCCAGCCCTCGCTGCTGTGCAAGCAGAGCATGTTCGCGCGCTGGCACTACCTCGTGCGCCGCCTGCCGCTGCTGCCCCAGGTACGCACACACACACACAGCAAGCTGGAGAGCGGCCAGCCCTCGCTGCTGTGCAAGCAGAGCATGTTCGCGCGCTGGCACTACCTCGTGCGCCGCCTGCCGCTCCTGCCCCAGGTACGCACACACACACACAGCAAGCTGGAGAGCGGCCAGCCCTCGCTGCTGTGCAAGCAGAGCATGTTCGCGCGCTGGCACTACCTCGTGCGCCGCCTGCCGCTGCTGCCCCAGGTACGCACACACACACACACACAACAAGCTGGAGAGCGGCCAGCCCTCGCTGCTGTGCAAGCAGAGCATGTTCGCGCGCTGGCACTACCTCGTGCGCCGCCTGCCGCTCCTGCCCCAGGTACGCACACACACACACACACAGCAAGCTGGAGAGCGGCCAGCCCTCGCTGCTGTGCAAGCAGAGCATGTTCGCGCGCTGGCACTACCTCGTGCGCCGCCTGCCGCTGCTGCCCCAGGTACGCACACACACACACAGCAAGCTGGAGAGCGGCCAGCCCTCGCTGCTGTGCAAGCAGAGCATGTTCGCGCGCTGGCACTACCTCGTGCGCCGCCTGCCGCTGCTGCCCCAGGTACGCACACACACACACAGCAAGCTGGAGAGCGGCCAGCCCTCGCTGCTGTGCAAGCAGAGCATGTTCGCGCGCTGGCACTACCTCGTGCGCCGCCTGCCGCTCCTGCCCCAGGTACGCACACACACACACAGCAAGCTGGAGAGCGGCCAGCCCTCGCTGCTGTGCAAGCAGAGCATGTTCGCGCGCTGGCACTACCTCGTGCGCCGCCTGCCGCTCCTGCCCCAGGTACGCACACACACACACAGCAAGCTGGAGAGCGGCCAGCCCTCGCTGCTGTGCAAGCAGAGCATGTTCGCGCGCTGGCACTACCTCGTGCGCCGCCTGCCGCTGCTGCCCCAGGTACGCACACACACACACACACAACAAGCTGGAGAGCGGCCAGCCCTCGCTGCTGTGCAAGCAGAGCATGTTCGCGCGCTGGCACTACCTCGTGCGCCGCCTGCCGCTCCTGCCCCAGGTACGCACACACACACACACACAGCAAGCTGGAGAGCGGCCAGCCCTCGCTGCTGTGCAAGCAGAGCATGTTCGCGCGCTGGCACTACCTCGTGCGCCGCCTGCCGCTCCTGCCCCAGGTACGCACACACACACACACAGCAAGCTGGAGAGCGGCCAGCCCTCGCTGCTGTGCAAGCAGAGCATGTTCGCGCGCTGGTACTACCTCGTGCGCCGCCTGCCGCTGCTGCCCCAGGTACGCACACACACACACACAACAAGCTGGAGAGCGGCCAGCCCTCGCTGCTGTGCAAGCAGAGCATGTTCGCGCGCTGGCACTACCTCGTGCGCCGCCTGCCGCTGCTGCCCCAGGTACGCACACACACACACACACACAACAAGCTGGAGAGCGGCCAGCCCTCGCTGCTGTGCAAGCAGAGCATGTTCGCGCGCTGGCACTACCTCGTGCGCCGCCTGCCGCTGCTGCCCCAGGTACGCACACACACACACACACACACACACAACAAGCTGGAGAGCGGCCAGCCCTCGCTGCTGTGCAAGCAGAGCATGTTCGCGCGCTGGCACTACCTCGTGCGCCGCCTGCCGCTCCTGCCCCAGGTACGCACACACACACACACAGCAAGCTGGAGAGCGGCCAGCCCTCGCTGCTGTGCAAGCAGAGCATGTTCGCGCGCTGGCACTACCTCGTGCGCCGCCTGCCGCTGCTGCCCCAGGTACGCACACACACACACACACAACAAGCTGGAGAGCGGCCAGCCCTCGCTGCTGTGCAAGCAGAGCATGTTCGCGCGCTGGCACTACCTCGTGCGCCGCCTGCCGCTGCTGCCCCAGGTACGCACACACACACACACACAACAAGCTGGAGAGCGGCCAGCCCTCGCTGCTGTGCAAGCAGAGCATGTTCGCGCGCTGGCACTACCTCGTGCGCCGCCTGCCGCTGCTGCCCCAGGTACGCACACACACACACACACACACACACACAACAAGCTGGAGAGCGGCCAGCCCTCGCTGCTGTGCAAGCAGAGCATGTTCGCGCGCTGGCACTACCTCGTGCGCCGCCTGCCGCTGCTGCCCCAGGTACGCACACACACACACACACACACACACACAACAAGCTGGAGAGCGGCCAGCCCTCGCTGCTGTGCAAGCAGAGCATGTTCGCGCGCTGGCACTACCTCGTGCGCCGCCTGCCGCTGCTGCCCCAGGTACGCACACACACACACACACAACAAGCTGGAGAGCGGCCAGCCCTCGCTGCTGTGCAAGCAGAGCATGTTCGCGCGCTGGCACTACCTCGTGCGCCGCCTGCCGCTGCTGCCCCAGGTACGCACACACACACACACACACACACACACACAACAAGCTGGAGAGCGGCCAGCCCTCGCTGCTGTGCAAGCAGAGCATGTTCGCGCGCTGGCACTACCTCGTGCGCCGCCTGCCGCTGCTGCCCCAGGTACGCACACACACACACACACACACACACACAACAAGCTGGAGAGCGGCCAGCCCTCGCTGCTGTGCAAGCAGAGCATGTTCGCGCGCTGGCGATTCATGTAAAGGATGTCTGTTGGGATATTAAATGAGAGATAGAAATGTTCACTTAAAACTGTATATTGTTAAGAAAAATGTTACAAATGTTTAATAGAGCGAGGGAGCACGCGCGACGGCACTTAATGCTAACCGATCACGTACTGAAGTTAATTGGTATTTGGGTCGCTTGACGTAAACGCGTATAATGCTGATTTGGCTATAAATTTATAGTTATGATGTGCGGTTCGCCGTACATGCTCCCGGGCGAAAATGTTACAAAAACTTATGCTAATAAAAATATTAAAATTAAACAATATCATCCCCAGTGTAAAAGTTACGTCTTTGTGGCCTAGGGGACGTTGCTTGGTCATGTACAGTCTTTAAGCTAACGTTGCTAGCTATCACATTCACTTCACTGGGCTGACGGTCAGCCACTATGCTCTGCTTTCGCGGCAGTTTCACTTGATTCACTTCACTAGAATTTAAATTGATGTTTCGAGAAAATTTCACTGTAGGTTCCGTCTGCGTGAGGTTTCTGGTAGCCGTCTTCCTCCTGCGCCACAGGAACACCGCTGCTGCTACAATGGACGCGCACAACAAGCCATAGCAAATGGCGTATTGATGAACGTCATGTGTTGATAGGCTAAGGTGATTTCGATCGATCTCGATTGAAGTGTTTGCTGTAGCCGTTTTCAATTGATTTATCTGTTGGCCGATGCTTTCTAATGTTTGGTTTAGCGGATCTATGGATTCCGTGTAGTCTGATAGGGAGATGTTTACTAAATGATGGAATTCCGTTATCTGTGGAGTTTCTATTTCAGGGTCAGTTTTTATGATGTTTACCGAATGGGAACGAGAGTATAGAGCAAAGTCTTTGCCTTTAATTATGCACTTAGGTTTCAAACTAATTATACCAGCTCCGCTGATTTGCTTGTAGGTAACTTGATCTTGACAGATGATCCTGATCGGATATGTGTGGCAGCAAAAGTATAGGTATTTAGATGGATCGTTCAACTCAATCCACATATCACTGCACTGAGATTTGCTTACTACACATTGGTTAATGTTGTGATTGACCTTACAGAACTTCTCGTCAATGGGAAGATAGTTGACTGGCTTGTCTATTGTACACAAATATGAATTTTCATTATGTTGACATAGCTGAAGTTCCGTGAATGATATAGTTAGGTATGCATCCTTTTTCAAATTTATTGCTACGTAGTCTGTTATCGGCAATACGTTGAACATGTTAGTACCGATTTGATGAGGAACTGAAAGGATCTTATAAATCTTATAACTGTCTCTACTAACCAATGGAAATGTTATTTCGAATATGACGTAATCTGTCATTACTCTTGCCTTTGCACTCAGCATGCTATAGACTGACCTAAGGTCTGATTGTATATTGTCCACTGGTATGGTCACGTCTTTGTTCAGCTGCCCAGATATGAACTGTAACTCATTTCTTAATTGATCAGGGGTTAATAAATGGGTATTGAATTTGCCATGATAAACGTCTGTTATGGTATCTAATAGAGTGTTCTGAATTTCTTTCAGACTGTGCAGTAAGTTAACTGCTGTTAGTGCTGACAAAGTGAAATCCTGACTGTCACTTAGCTTATCCATGTTTTCTTTAATTGTGTTAGTTGCTCGATCTAGCTCGTTTAAATGCGTGTTAATTGTTTTATGTTGCCGTTGTATATGTTGTTCAGTCCGTTTCAGTACATTGTATTCAGCCTCAACGATAGATGTTTGGTTTTTGAGTAAGTTTGTAAGATGATGCTCATTTTGTGTTATAAGTTGGATATCTTTTTTATACTGTTCGGCGAAACTCTCGTCCAATACTCCGAACAGTGCGTTTGCAATGTTACCTATTCTATTCATAAGGCCGCGACGCTGTCTGTCGTGCGCGTCGAAATGCTGATTCAATAGGAGTCGGTTGTAATGTTGTAATTCAGAGTACTCGTGATGTAATTGGAGTAGTAGCATACCGCAGCGACTTGTTTCTGTTAATGTGCTGCATGTTTTGTCTAAATAGTCCAGGAACTTTGTTGCTGTTGTCATGCCGTCCCAGTACGGAGTCATGTTGTAGTATACAATGAGGGTCCATTTGTCTCTTATAAGTTGCATGTTGTTGATAGAGTCAAAATATAATGAGATATTGTTAGATAATGGTGATATAATTTCTGTTGTTTGTGATGTTGTTATCAATGACATAAAAATTATCAAAGAAAGCGCCATTGATGTAAATAATGATTTAGGTTTATTTGTTTTAACCTTTGTTTCGCCAACCCCATTTTTATTACTGTCCTGGTCGTTTTTCATGTCTTCCTGTTTGTGAGATGAGATCGGTAGAATCGATAATTTGACAATAGGTCGTTTTAAGACACCATTTTTTGTTTTTATCGTTACTACTCGAACGAGACCGTCCTGTCCAGGGTGGAGCTCTATTACTCTGCCCATCATCCATTTCCCTGGCGGGAGATTATCATCCTGTATAGTTACCAACTGCCCTATTTCAATATTGTTTTTAATGTTCATCCATTTAGGACGCATTGACTGTTGTGCTAAATATTCTGTTTTCCACCTTTTCCAGATATCATGCGCAATTTTGGCAGATAGAGTCCACCTGGTGCGTGCATCATGTTCTGTTTCGATGATTGATGTTCCTGGCCTCCCAGTTAGGAAATGAGCTGGAGTCAGTACTTCCAAATCATCTATGTTTTCGGATAACGCACACAGCGGTCTAGAGTTCATACATGACTCCAGTTTTGCTAAGACAGTTGTATATTCCTCAAAAGTTAGCTTCTGCTCACCAACTACTCTTTTGAGGTGATGTTTTAGGCTTTTAACAGCTCTCTCCCATAATCCACCTGCACTTGGCCATGATGGTGCATTAAAATGCCATTGTATTTGTAAATCTGTTAATTCTGCTGATAAGTTGTTGTCAAACATGCTTTGTAGGTCATGAAATTGTTCTTGTAAAACTCTGTTCGCCCCAACAAAGTTGGTTCCATTGTCACTGTATATGTGATGGGGAGCTCCTCTTCTGGCAGCCATTCGCTGTAGTGCAGCTAAAAATGCAGAGCTACTTAAGTCGGACACTAGTTCCAGATGAACAGCTCGGGTCGCCATACACACAAATAATGCTATGTAGCCTTTTGTTGTCTTTATCCCCCGTCCTTTGTTGCTTTTTATTTCAACATAGCCGGTATAATCTACACCGGTGTGATAGAAAGGGGGAGCGGGTTTGCTTCGGGATTCTGGTAGATCTCCCATTAACTGATGCTGCATTCGTGGTGAGTGTTTTCTGCAAAGTACGCATTTTCTAACTTCCTTCTTGACCGCACTGTTGCCTCCGATTATCCAATACTTTTGTCTAATGTTTGCTAGAGTTAAGCGTGGCCCACCATGGTAAGTTAGTAGATGAGCTTGATTGATGACAAGTGTTGTTAAACGGCTTTTGTTTGGCAGTATTGCTGGATGTTTCATCTCCATCCCAATGTCTGCTTTTCTTAGGCGACCACCTACCCGCAGGATACCCTCTCGATCGATAAAGGGATCTAATTTTAATAGATTGCTCTTGTTGTTCAATTTACCATGCTTTTTTAAGTGTTCTATCTCTTCTGAAAATACTGTTCTTTGTACATGTTTAACTATCAATGATTTGGCGTTTCGTATTTCTAATAATGTGAGATACGACGGCAATGAGCCATGTTTCATTGATGTGACGTTGTTGTATAATTGCATTGTTTTTGTAGCGCGTAATAAAGCCGGGTATTCATTAGGCAACATTTGTTTATAAACACTGTTTATAAACAGTTTATAAACAGTGTTTCACAATGTTTCATCATCTCTGTAAACAGTTTATATACAAAGGTGATGCAACATTGACAGTTTATATACAAAGGTGATGCAACATTGTTTATTAAACATGTTGCCATGCTCCCCACTTCGAGTGGAGAGCAAGACGAAACGTCTAGTTTATAAGCAAAAGTCAATAGGTGTGGACGTGTGTTGCGCGAGTTTATAAACATGGAATAGTGCGGAAGGTCATGAAATACATAACTAGAAGTTAAAATTAATAATAATAATAATAATAATAATGATAATTTCGAATCCACCACCTTTTCTTCTTTTTTTTTCTAGTAGCACTCTTATGTAATATTATATAAGCAGCACAGAGCATCACTACCTCCTCGGGCGACATCCTGGCAACAACTGAGAAGTGTGGACTGCCAAGTTTCAGAAACAGTGTTTACGGTAAACTTGTTAATAAACCCGTCATAAACAGTTTATTAACAAATGTTGCCTAATGAATACCATGCGAGTACTTTTACAGTTTTAGTAAATGAGCTGTATTTATCCAGTAGTTTACTAATGATGCTCTCTGTATTTGTATTTTGATGCTGAGTTATCAAAGCATTTGTTTTGTGACTCTGACTATGTTTCGTTTTAAGTTCTTGGTCTGTTGTAAAAAGGATTGGTTTTGATAACTCCAAATTTGCATCGAATGTTTTCAAAGTGTTGGGTCCTTGCCACCATAGACTATGATGTTTTAACTGAGATGGCAAAATTCCCCTGCTTGCTGCGTCCGCTGGATTCTCTTCTGACTTAACATATCGCCAGCAGTCTGGTTTTATTACTTCAGTAATGCTTTTCGTTCTGTTTGCTACGAACGGTTTCCAGCGTCCGGGATCGCCTTGCAACCAGCCCAAGACAACCATCGAGTCTGTCCATCCAAATATTTGGATTTTTTGGTCTCCTAAACAGCTGATGACTTTGTTCATTAATTTTCCTAGTAAATGTGCTCCTGACAACTCCAATTTCGGTAAAGTCACACTTTTCGAAACCGGAACTAGTCGAGATTTAGCCACAACTAATACTACTGAAGATTTATTATGTTTTTTGATACGCGCATAAATAACTGCAGCGTACGCTTTTGTTGACGCATCGCAGTAGCCGTGCAGTTCGATTGTGTCATGAGGTTGATACCCGATCCATCGTGGTATTTTATATTCATTGATATTTACTATATCTGTTTGTAACGTATTCCATTCGTTTTTAATGTTTTCTGGGACTTCTTCATCCCAGTCCAGATTATTTATCCATAGTTTCTGGAATAGAATTTTTAATTTTGTTGTTACCGGTGATATCCACCCTAAGGGGTCAAATAGTTTAGATATCTCGGCCAAAAGCATTCGCTTCGTCAATGTTGTATTATGTTTTGCTTGACCTTGGAAGCTTCCGGATATTTGTGTTCCTCATCCTTTGCTAACTGTCGCAAGGTCATCATTGCTAAGAAGGGAGCTGATTTTGTTCCATAAGTTACTGTTGCTAGTTGATATGTTTCAATTGTTTTGTGTGGTGAATCTCTCCACACTATCTGTTGATATCGACGATCTGCTTCATTTACCATTATTTGCCGGTACATTTTTTCGATATCGGCTGTATATGCGTAACGATATTGTCGCCATTTGATGATTAATTTTTGAAGGTCTTGTTGCAAATTGGGACCTTTAAACATTAGGTCGTTGACACTATTCCCGCTAGACGTCCTGGCCGACGCGTTGAATACGACCCGAAGTTTTGTTGTTGTTGACTCAGCTCGTTGTACAGCGTGGTGTGGCAGATAGCACGATATTGTTGTATTGTTGTTGTTGTTTTTTCTTGGAAACATGTGACCTAAAGCTTGGTATTCATATATAAACAGTTTATATTGTTCTGCTAAGTTTGGCTGTTTTTGAAATTTCCGCTCCAAATTTTGGAACTGAGCTATGGCCATTTCTTTGGAAGACCCTAACTTTCCTTCGGTGTTTGATTTAAGAGGTAGCCTGACTTCGTAGCGCCCATCTGCAAGTCGTTTTGTTGTTGCTAGATAATAGTCATTACATTCCTGATCCTCTGACGACACTTGCGATTCTTCGCTGATGTCTTCAATCTCCCAAAATCGTTGAATGTCTTGGGTGTTGCTCAGTACAACATTGCATCGATATGACGTCGTTTCCTCACCACCTCCGTATATGATCCAACCCAGTTGTGTCTGTTGGATTACCGGATGGGAAGGGCTTTCTCCTCTGATCAATCCCGATAGTAATATTATGCCATGGACGTTGGCATTAAGTAATAAGTCCACCGGCCTGCTTGAGTTGAATTCGGGATCTGCTAGCTTTAAATTTTCTATGTGACACCAATTAGCTCGATCAAATGTTTTGATTGGTAAGTTCCCAAGTAAGTTGTCCATTATTAGCACGTCTGTACTAAATGAAAAGTTGTTATGGATTGATGAGCAGTGAATAGTTAGTTTACCTTTACATTTGTTATGCTGTTCTCCTATGCCCATTACGATTCCTTTGCATCGCAATTTTTGTAAACCTAACTTTTTCACTGCCTCTTCCCTGATTAGGGACACTTGTGAACCCGGATCTATCAAGGCTCTTAAGACTTGATGGGACCCATCAATGGCTTGTACCTTGATTAAGGTAGTGGCTAACATCACTTCATTAGTTGTTAATGTATCCCCAGTGACATGAGATGAAACATACACTATTGGGTTTTCATTAATTTGCTGTTGATTGATAATGGCCGCACTATTAGCATTTGGCGATCTTGATTTTGTGCAAGCATCATGCATAATTGAATTGTGCGTTTCATTGCAATTGCGACACCGTTTGGTCGAAGTGCATTGTTTACCATTATGATCGAATAAGCAATTTATGCATACTTTCAATTGCGAAACTGTTTTTAGCTTGTTTTCGCCGGTCGATTCTAAAAACCTTTTACAATTATATAGGCCGTGCTGATGACCGCAAAGTGGACATTTATACGGCATCGACACGTGTAACGCTTTGGAGAATGATTTACTGCTGTTGCTATGCTGATTGTTGTAGCCTGTTTGATGATTTTTGTTAACCGAAGTTCTTCTATCTTGATTGGCCTTTTGTGTAAAACTTTCATGTTTTCTACGCGAGGATTCTAGACTTGTAAACTTGCTCTCTAGGAAGTCGAGAAACTCTTGTAGTACTGGTAGATCACGGGCGTTTTTCAAGGAATCTATGTAATCCCCAAATGTTTCCTGATCCAATTTTTGTGACAATAAGTTCACAAGTAGTGGATCCCATGTGTTGATGTCGACACCCAGGTTTTTTATACCATGTATGCTTTCTAGTGTGACGTCATGCAATTTTTTGATTTGTGTCCACGATTGCTGTTGCATGTTGGGTAAACCGAGTAAAGTGTTGACAATAGAGTTAAAAATAAGCTTTTTATTGTTGTAGCGATGGTTTAAAAGCTCCCAGCTTGTGTTGTAGTTTTCACTGCTTATTGGAAGATGTTGTATAATCTTTTCTGCCTCACCTCGCAACTTTCCTTTCAAAAATTGCATCTTCTGGGCGGCTGACATTGACCGATTGCTGTGTATGGTCTCATTAAACAAATCTTTAAAGGAGTACCATTGGTGATATTTTCCTGTGAATATAGGGATATCCATTTGTGGAGTGCTATGTTCTCTGTAAGACACGGACCAGAGTTTCTTGTTGATTGCTCTTTTGAGACTGATGAACGTTTTCTCATTGTTGCTGTAGATGATGTCATACTCTTCATCTGCGCCACACAGTTCACCGTCAATTTCCCAGTGTAGCTCATCAATCTGCTTCCATTTTGATTGTAAAGTTCTAAGGGCGTCCTCTAATTCCCACTTTTCATTGAGATCTTCCAGATCAATGTTGGTGATGGCCCTCTTAAAGGCTTTGATATTCGCTGTTTGCTTGCGAACCATGTCATCAAGTTTACTTGTCGAACCCTTTGACATCATCACTTGGCTGGTACCCGGACCCCTTTCCGCTTGCTCTTGTTGACGATCTTCCTGTTTGGATTGAGACCGTTTGTGTGGTGATGGCGGGATTGTTGCAGCTAATCCCACACATTGCTCGGCAATTAATGTTTTAATGCTAGTGTATAGCTGACTTGTTTGCTCGTGTTCCGAGTTTAGAAAATATCTATGCTCACTGACCCCACTCGCACAGATACGTATGTGATTGTTCTGGTAATCTTCCCAGTAACTCTCAAGTAGTTCCGAACGACGTCTGAAATAGTCATCCGTCTTTCTTTCGGCTCCGTCCTTTTTTATGTTAATTTTCAATTTATTGAGCGCTTCACTAATCTCCTGTTGCGATTCGTAAAGTCGTTCCATGTTATTGGTGGATATAATGCTTATGTTGTTAATTAAAAAGGATTGATCTTACTTGTGTTCTCCGTCTCTTACGGATGTTAGTTCGATGTTGATGTTGGCGGAAACAGATCTGCTGTTGATCCTGTTCCCTTGCTGCTGGCGACGCCCTGCTGCTGACGTCTTGCTAATGTTTGTTTGTTGTTATGCGGACTGCTGCCACAATGACGATAGTTCAACGAACGAGGGTCCTCACAAATTTTTGGTCTGCTTTAACACTAGTCAACTCCTTCCGGACGGAGGACTATCAAAAACTCGCGAGGTCCCGCCCGATGGCTCGAAGGACCATGTAAAGGATGTCTGTTGGGATGTTAAATGAGAGATAGAAATGTTCACTTAAAACTGTATATTGTTAAGAAAAATGTTACAAATGTTTAATAGAGCGAGGGAGCACGCGCGACGGCACTTAATGCTAACAGATCACGTACTGAAGTTAATTGGTATTTGGGTCGCTTGACGTAAACGCGTATAATGCTGATTTGGCTATAAATTTATAGTTATGATGTGCGGTTCGCCGTACACAGAGCATGTTCGCGCGCTGGCACTACCTCGTGCGCCGCCTGCCGCTACTGCCCCAGGTACGCACACACACACACAACAAGCTGGAGAGCGGCCAGCCCTCGCTGCTGTGCAAGCAGAGCATGTTCGCGCGCTGGCACTACCTCGTGCGCCGCCTGCCGCTGCTGCCCCAGGTACGCACACACACACACACACACACAACAAGCTGGAGAGCGGCCAGCCCTCGCTGCTGTGCAAGCAGAGCATGTTCGCGCGCTGGCACTACCTCGTGCGCCGCCTGCCGCTGCTGCCCCAGGTACGCACACACACACACACAACAAGCTGGAGAGCGGCCAGCCCTCGCTGCTGTGCAAGCAGAGCATGTTCGCGCGCTGGCACTACCTCGTGCGCCGCCTGCCGCTGCTGCCCCAGGTACGCACACACACACACACACACACACAACAAGCTGGAGAGCGGCCAGCCCTCGCTGCTGTGCAAGCAGAGCATGTTCGCGCGCTGGCACTACCTCGTGCGCCGCCTGCCGCTGCCCCAGGTACGCACACACACACACACAACAAGCTGGAGAGCGGCCAGCCCTCGCTGCTGTGCAAGCAGAGCATGTTCGCGCGCTGGCACTACCTCGAGCGCCGCCTGCCGCTGCTGCCCCAGGTACGCACACACACACACACACACAACAAGCTGGAGAGCGGCCAGCCCTCGCTGCTGTGCAAGCAGAGCATGTTCGCGCGCTGGCACTACCTCGTGCGCCGCCTGCCGCTGCTGCCCCAGGTACGCACACACACACACACACACACACAACAAGCTGGAGAGCGGCCAGCCCTCGCTGCTGTGCAAGCAGAGCATGTTCGCGCGCTGGCACTACCTCGTGCGCCGCCTGCCGCTGCTGCCCCAGGTACGCACACACACACACAACAAGCTGGAGAGCGGCCAGCCCTCGCTGCTGTGCAAGCAGAGCATGTTCGCGCGCTGGCACTACCTCGTGCGCCGCCTGCCGCTGCTGCCCCAGGTACGCACACACACACACACACACACACACAACAAGCTGGAGAGCGGCCAGCCCTCGCTGCTGTGCAAGCAGAGCATGTTCGCGCGCTGGCACTACCTCGTGCGCCGCCTGCCGCTGCTGCCCCAGGTACGCACACACACACACACACACACACAACAAGCTGGAGAGCGGCCAGCCCTCGCTGCTGTGCAAGCAGAGCATGTTCGCGCGCTGGCACTACCTCGTGCGCCGCCTGCCGCTGCTGCCCCAGGTACGCACACACACACACACACAACAAGCTGGAGAGCGGCCAGCCCTCGCTGCTGTGCAAGCAGAGCATGTTCGCGCGCTGGCACTACCTCGTGCGCCGCCTGCCGCTGCTGCCCCAGGTACGCACACACACACACACACACACACACACAACAAGCTGGAGAGCGGCCAGCCATCGCTGCTGTGCAAGATGTTCGCGCGCTGGCACTACCTCGTGTGCCGCCTGCCGCTGCTACCAGCCCTCGCTGCTGCGACAGCGACAGCAAAATACCGACTCCTAAGTCACAGGATCTCCTAGTATGGGTTTACTTTATGTGTATAAGGTAAAAAACGTAAAATAAAATTGCTATTACAAATAATCCCAACTATCGCCCACTCCGTATATAAACTTTTATACCTATTTGACCTGCGATAAAAAGGATTTTTTTTGTCCACTCTGAACTTAGAAACAGTTATTATGTCGTCCATATAAGCTAGACAGAAAACCCACTTTACTGACGACGCCATCGACCACATCCATTTGTAACGGTCAGAACTAAGAAGAAACAGTAATGACAATAAGACAATAAGTTATCCAACGATCAATAAATTAGAAATGGTTGTAAAGACTTTAATAGTACAATCAACATCAAGGGTTGGCATCTGATAGTACCCCGTTCAGAGGCCTTGTGCGGGTTTTATTAACGCACTTAATCGCGTTAACGTAAACGTTATTTTGTATTGACACTGGACAAGTACCGTCTGGTGACAGTAAGAGGAAACCCTACACAAATTGACATAAGAGAACGTTTACGTTAACGCTTGTCACCATGTACTGACTAACTCTACCCCTGCAGGACGCGGAGGAAGTCGCCGTGCCTGAGCTGCCTGACAAGCCCGACGTGCTGCTCTACAACGAGGCCAAGCAGATGTGCCCCACCTACCAGGTACGTACCCCACTTTGTGTGTCCCACGTACAGGTACCTACCGCACTTAGTGTGTCCCACGTACCAGGTACCTACCCCACTTAGTGTGTCCCACGTACCAGGTACCTACCCCACTTAGTGTGTCCCACATATCAGGTACCTACCCCACTTAGTGTACCCCCAAATATCAGGTACCTACCCCACTTAGTGTATCCCACATATCAGGTACCTACCCCACTTAGTGTATCCCACGTATCAGGTACCTACCCCACTTAGTGTGTCCCACGTACCAGGTACGTACCCCACTTAGTGTGCCCCACCAACCAGATATGTACTCCACGTTTTGTGCCCCACCTACCAGATACGGTCCGGGATCAAAAATTTAGACGCACTCTAAAATTTCTTTGTCAATTTCCATTTTTTGTTTTCCAAGTTGGTTTTTACATTTATTTATTTTATTGTACCTGATATTTAATACTTATCTTAAGCAACTTCGTTCCTCCCGGACGCCTCGTGTCATCTCTCGTTATCTCTTTAATATTTGTTTACTGTGTATTTATGTGCATTGTATAAATATATTACTTCCCGCCACGCCAGCTCGCCAAGCAGCGCCTCATAGAGGCATTCGAGAAGGCCAAGTTGGGTCGCTGGATCAAGCGTCCTCTGGAACAAGACCAGTTCTTGTGTGAGATCACGGACGCGGAGCCTTCCCTCCTGTTCGCTTAGGCGGGCCCGCATCCCGCCCCGTGTGGCGGCGCGCGACACGTAGGCGGCTCGAGCGCGCCCGGTGCGCAGTTTCACCGTGACTTTAGCGACCATAGCACAACTACTAGTTTAGGTTCCACGTGTGACTGTAACATGAATACCACGAGTACTAGCTTATGTTCCACGAGTGACAGTAGCGATAGTGTAGGAGCTAGCACCGGTACCAACATTAGGGTTACTCGTACTGAACAAAGCAATTCTAAAGATACTACATCTTCAAATAGTACTGTAGAGAGACAGGGTGTCGATAGAACAGGACCAACAGATACAGAATGCGCTGACGCCGCTACCAACAGTAGGGTTAGTAATGAGTTGATTCGTAATGAACTTAACAATGCTAGAGATATCAACTTCCGTAATTATAGAGAATTTATTTATAGAGACTATTCATATAACATCTTCCTAGATAGCAATACAGTAAACAAAGATGTTGAACACGCTAGCATCGATATAAACGGTAGTGAAGAGTCTAGTTGTACTGAACGAGGCAACGATCAGATTGATGCTGAACATAGCAGTCGCCGTAGTTTAGGTATAAGCTCTAAAGATGGTATGCCAGTTAAGGTGGTTCATAACAACAACGTACAAGAGAGCGTGCACAGCCTTCAACTCCTGAAAAGACTGCACATCTACGAGAGGTTCGGCACTAAGTATAAATGATGAGATACAATAAAAACAAGATGATATTGAATTATATAACATGAAGATTTTGAAAGAAATTCCTAATCCATTGCCTCGTATATTTAAGAAATTCGATTTTTCTAATGAACGATCATACATACTGGATGTCTCTAAATTATTTTAATAAAAAATACTAATCCTACGATATTTTACACTTTTCTTGTTAGAAAGGTCTCTAACGGCATCTCAGTGTTATTTGTTGGTACCGCGATGCACAGAAGTTTGACTATTTAGCGTAGTGAGAGTAGCTGAGCGAGTGTGGGATGTGTGTGTGTATCGTACGAGTGAGAGTGGCTGAGCAAGTGTGAGATGTATTAGTGTGAGTATCGCCGGACGCGCTCGCGGTGCCCCCCAGTGATGTCTACCAAAGCGACGTTACCCTTTGCTGTAGTCCTGACTGCACTTGACGGCTTCTTACGAGCACACGCACTCATCCCTGTGAACTCCACTGGACAAACATAGGTACAGCATTCATTGCCTTCCATGTTTGCTTACTGCACTGACGATTTCACACCTTTAGACGATTTCTGAACCACTTGTCTTAGTTGTTCTAAAAAAATCAATGATGTCTCTTTTCTTAGTATTGATAGAGAAGCATGCGTTTTACGAAACAATAGTTAAATGTCTGCACTGATCACTGTCTAAATATTACGGCACAAAACTATTAAAAGAATAGTGTACTCGTGGAGTCCCACAAGGGCGTGCGTTGTGGCCGAGTCTGGCTCAGTGTGCGTCAGTGTGTACACTCGCAGAATGAAAAGGTTAAGCACTTTTAACTCGACGCACCAAACTCACTGCCAACTAGAATGAAAGATGCCTGGAACGGGCGTTTAGAATATCGCTTAACGTTTTCGTCCCGATAGTGTACATGGTACGGCACACAAGCTTTGGTAGAGTATCACCTGTCGCGTCGCCACACGCGTCGGTGTCGGCCCACCTTGGAAGCAGTGTGCACCCGACAACACCGACAACACCCGACACCGCACGAAGCGTCCCGACAACACCCGACGTCACCCGACCACTGGTGGACCGTCGATGTTAGTATTAGGTACATAAACTTGAAGTCAGAATCTTAGATCATTTTCATTCATTGCCACACACACTGTCGGTTTGACAAATTTTCTATGCAAAAACAGTCAAACCGACCATTTATTACTCAAAAAAAAGTTCTAATTATTGAAAATCGGCTCATGTCCGGCCCTCTTAAATTAAAATTGCAATGGAATTTGAATTTTGTCGTGTGTGGCATTGAGTCGCTGATGCCGTATCTTAATAATATTGTAAGATTCTGAATAAAAGTTTAGTGGCAGTTCGTAGTTACCGTTAGCTGTAGATTGTAAGTCCATTAACTGTAAAACGCACATGGTGTTAAAATCAAAATCTTATAACAGTAGGTACAGTCGACAAAAGAGGTAAGGCAAGCAGCAGCACCTCGCAACTATGTACTTGAAATAATGTGTGAGTACTTATAACGTACAGCAGCCTGTTTGCGTTCCTCTTTGGCTGACTGTACTGTTCGTATGTAAGAGTCTGTGAGCGCAAATGTTTAGAATCAAAGATCTCAGATCGTCTCTATGGTTCAGTGCCATAATTATGTACATTCAATTATTATTTTTGGTGATTTTTTTTGTGAATATTAAATTATTTTTTGAATAAAAAATTGTACAGTAGTCACAGCGGATGTTTGTGTCTGAAGTTAACTCTTTGTCATCGAGTATACTGCATAGAGTAAGCGAGATAGGACGATGCGACAAACGTAAGCGAGTGAAAGAGGCAGTTATAAAAAGCTATCTTCACCTTCAACATTGATACAAAAATAGCAACTGCGCAGGGTCTTGCTGCCAACTTCAGAGACACAAAGATCCACTGTGACTACCATATCTATCTTGTTTGTCAATTATGTTTTTGTACCCAGGATTCTCAAACGATACTTGAAGAAGTTGTTCAGTCTTTTCTGTTTGTGTGTTTAATATTTGTCAAACTTCTTCAAGTGTTTGTTGAATGCCAAAGTTTGACAAGTTTTCAGGCTAGAGATTGATAAATTTTCAACTTTAAATTCTTCAATTCAGAAATCGTGGTTAAGTCTCATGCTAGTTGACATGATTAACTCCAAATACTCAATTATGAAACCTTTAACAGCGACTTGAAATAGAGTATCGTTTGAGAGTCCGGCTGTTGATATATCATAGTTGTAAACCACAGACAGTGGTCCACCGACCACTGCCAGCCAGAGCTTTATGATGTGTAATATAATTATGATGAAGATGCGTTCGACCAATAGATAATATAATATATTAATGTGTAGTGATACCAAGTCATTGTTCGTGTTCCTTGTGTTGTACTTACTGTTATAACGTGCAGTTACCAATCGAATAATTAGACAATTTAATTAAACATTTAATTTTAAGTCGGCGATTAATTTAACAACTTGGATATAATGTTACTCTTCTGCGTACCAAAGTGTTTTGACCAGTATTAAAACTGCGTACCAAAGTTTTTTGACCAGTATTAAAATAGTGATCTGACTTCTGTTGTATATTTTGTTAAATATGTGCATATTATTCGATTCGTAACAATTATTATAAGTTTTATCTTTTTACGTTTAATTCATTATCGGCGTGTTACAAGTCTTTTATAAGCATATTTATTTCGATGTAAGGATACATTCAGCATCAAATAAACAGACTTTTTCCAAACTACCTACATAAACGACTTAATAATTTTAAACTTTAATTTCAATGGGCAAAACTTTTTAGTCGAAATGACGGTAGTCGTGAACTGTGTTCATTCTGAAACGATACTTATGTCATTGAGATATAGTTTGATCTTCTTTGGTCATGTTGAACAGTCTGTTCTTGCTGGTAATATTTTAGATGCTGACTGTAGGCTCGCTGTTGACTGGTGAATTGTTTATCTTCTCCGCTCACGCTTGGCCTTGTAGATTACCGGCGAAACTTCATAGACGGAATGGGTATGGGTAACTACAAATAAAACCAGCGGCCGTTGGTCTTATTGCTCGCATTTGTCCACTATCTCACCTGATGGTAAGCGATGATGTGAAGCACGCTTGGCTAGAAGGAAACTGACAGTTCAGCTTGAAACTTTTGTATTGTATGGATAGGTAAGTCTGCTGCCACACAGAACTTTCGATCTTAAAACTGTGGGTCACCAGGATACAGGCTGTGCCTAGTTTGTGGCCCACAGCTACTTTTTTTTTTTTTTCTCCACTGTATAATGTGTGGCGATCAATAAATTATTATTCATATTTTCCATCGGTATTCGTGACGGTGGAGTTTCGTCTACTAATTTGGTTTAACTAAAAGTTTGTGATAGCAATAAAACAAAAAATCTTGCAATTTTAAGTAACAGCTGTTCAAGATCAGCTCAAAACTGTGATTTTATTTCATCTTCATATTTTGTTTTGTTGCTTTTAAGACCAATTTTTAACAGGCAGATAACTTTTATCTGAAGAATATCGCGCATAAAAAGCTAGCTAAAGTCAAATTTGTTCCTCAGATAATAGTTATCGGACTATTGAAAAATCGGTGTTGTGCATTTGAATTGGATGCTAGCTGCAAATACAGCATCCTTGCATCTGCGTGCAGTTCAGAAGCAGTCCGTCAGTTAAGAGTCTTTTCCCATTTCGTCTATGGAATGTTTCCGGTGATCTCCTCTATCGGTACGTTATGGAACTTCAAGCGACAAATCTATAAAAACAGTTTTCACTTTCAATTAAACATCAACTTTGAGTATGTTGAAATGAAAATTTAAATAAATAAAATTGACAGAATACTTCTGTCCACTTTGTTACCTTGTGGAAGTTGAAATTGCAATGCACTGCGGCAAATGTGCACCGCTGTTAGTTCCATAAGCTACGACTAGAGGTGGCGCCTCTGTCACATTCGCTATTTATTTGTATGTGGTAGGTAAGTGTAGGGTGTGAACAGGATATTAATATATTTTCTGATAACCGCGAGGAAGATTTGTCAATAAATGCTGATTCGAACGTATGTGTAAGAGAAATAAATCAAGTCTTTGTATTTTGTTGTTTCATTTTGATAAACTCACGCCCTTAAGAGATGGAAGGAAGATAGGTATAATGCTCGCCAAACTTCTGGGCCGCTCTGAAGTTGGCTTTCCGATGCGCAACGCACGAAACGGTGCGGTTTTTGTATGAGATTTACTACTGCGCAGCCATTGTAGCCAACTTCAGAGCGGCCATGAAGTTTGTCGAGAATTATAAATTCAGATGAGCTCGGAATACTATTCTATACATGCCGAGATACTTGGAGGAGTTGAAGGGAAAGATCGCTACCTATATAAAATATCTTTTCAGTTAGTCAGATAGTTAGATTTAGTGGTTAGATTAGGAATAGTGAATACGTATTATTTCTTTTGTCATGTAAATAAAAAATAATGACGATACATGAACGATAGGTGCGTTGAAATTTCGCGTGACGTCACGTTTTAGTAGCTAGGTATACTAAGCTTTTACTTACAAGCTCTCTCTCTCCTGAACTTTGATGCGCTTTATCTTCTGTAAATATTTATTGACTTTTATTGAAATCTAAAAATATAGTTATGTAATGTAACTGACGGAATAAATAGAATTAGACAGCGTCGAGACAAATAAGGTTTACAACTTTATACGCTTGACGGCTGTTTCGGTTTTCCGAATCGGTTCGAGCCTGAAAAAAATGTATATAGTTATTTATAAGAACAGATAGGTACCTATATGGCAATGCGCATAATACTAATAGCACAGCACTCGACAACATTCTGTAGCGACCGTGAACCGGAAAACGCAACGTTGGAAGACCTTCCTCTAGGTGGACCGATGATTTGGTTAAGGCTGCGGAAATCGGCTGGATATGAGACGTACAAGATCGATCACTGTGGCGACATTTGGGTGAGGCTTATGTCCAGCAGTGGAAGTCTTTCGGCTGAAATGATGATGATGGAAATGATGACTCGTCGTGTGCTGTGGACGCATGCGCGACCCTTTATATCATGGGTGATATATATATCTATGAGGTGAGTCGGGCACTATAGGTATAGACCTAGTACCAACCTATCAGCTGTGTATAACGACACATATAGTGTGGCCCCTTATCCCCGCACGTTACGAAATTACTGAGTTATTCCTAATCCTAAATAAATAAAATAAATAATAAAAATAGGATTAGGAATAACTCAGTAATTTCGTGATCATCAGAGTGAAAATTTTATTTACCTATTCACTCACCTACATTCGCTTGTGCTTCGCTTCTTGTCAGCGATAATCTTTCTGATAGCGATAAGCGATATTATTTTATGTTATCTTGAGGTTTTTGGATTTATATCATTTGCCTTTAGAAAATCGCTGATAGTCCGTTTCCCAACAGCAACCAGGTACATAGAGTGCTATTATTTATTTGTAGAAACAATCAAGACGGGTACAAACATTTACTAGCGCTCCTGTATTCTGTTTTTCGGCTTTTCAGAATAAGTCGTAATTATGAAAGGTTAAAACTAGTATAAAAAGATTAAAGGTACCTACTAGCCCCTTATTATCAAGTCACCAGATTCGCAACTCACCACTCCTTAGTTTCTGCCAGCGGCTTACCCGCGTGACAATCGGATGTGTCCAACGGGAACCGTACATTTTTCCGAGATATAACAGACTATAATCTATCTCTGTGCCAAATTTCATCCAGATCCATACAATCTTTCGCATTTATAAAATTAGTAAGATTATCTAATTAATTTTGCAACTTTTACCATACCGGGATCTCAGCTTAGTTCACCACTCAAATTTCCGGTACTTATTGAGTTTTATTACTTTTGCCCCTTAATCTAAGCAATCACTGGGTACACCATATCTAGAAGCCTGAATTCCTGGTCGGATTGAGAACATTCTTTCACTGGTACAAAGCTACTACATTGCCTAGTGTGTCATACTCCTATGCTACCTTATTTAAAGGGGTTTTCTCAATGCCGGCCCTGGGGTAGAGGCAGAGTGATGGAAGCGGTCGCTCTAGGCGCCAGAAGGCAAGGCAAAAAGCCAAATGCGAATAACAATTTTTCAATTTCCAGCAATATAAAATTTTGAAAGGTGCGGGAGCAATGTTGCCAGATCAGATTTGTAAAAAACCATAGATTGCCTTTAGATAAATCCGTGGATCTACAATTTTTTTAAAGCTAAAATGTATATGAAGTGATAGCGTCAACCATAGGGCGCTGAAAAACAGTTTCGCTCTACCCTGATCAAGGGCTAGGACCGGCGCTGGTTTATCTTTTTTTTTTTCTGGTTTAGCCGGATATACCATAGGAGTGGAGCCGCAAGTCGCGGGTAAATTTAAATAAAACGAGGAGTGTTGGCACAGTGTCAATATAATTAATTTATTGATACAATAAACGTTTAGTTTCGCTCGAACATCACGCCGCACACTCGCGGGGACAGCAGACGTCTTACTCAATAACTTTATGTTTTACAAAATAATAATTCTCTGTCATTATTACATGCCACAGGTACAAAATTTAAGGAATATTTAATGATAAAAAATCGGGTTAAGTAATAAAGTAAATACACAATTGTAGGTTACATGGATCGACAGTAGTCACAGCGGATCTTTGTGTCTCTGAAGTTGGCTCTGCCAACCATTGCGCAAGAAACAGTTTTTCATGTTGGTACATTATCAAAATATCTCAATAAACAAAAACACCTTGTTTTCAAGTTACGTAATTATATATACCTACTTTTTGGTACAAGTCGGACCAATTACTTTAATTTTTATGTTATTATATGTTGGAGACCATCCATCTTTACAAACTTTAATCTAAGTAGGTATTAGTAGGACTTACGATGTTTGCAATGAACCTGTGATACATTCCTGGGTACATTTCTAGTACATAGGACACGACATAGAAAGGTAGATTTAAATAATAATAACACCTTACGATCAATGATTGTAATCTGAGGTTTTCATGTAGCATTATCTACACCGGAAATTCACCGAAATCTAGAACAATGTTTTCTTTCATTGGTAAGTAAATTTGTTTTTAAATTGTGTGCGAAATAGTGGCACGCTTGGTTTTCATACAGATGGAGGGACTTGCGTTATCTAGTTAGATTTATTTTTGTGGTAGAGAATGATAGCCGTTAATTTGATAATCAACCCGGTTCCCTGACTGTACGTCTAGAAACTACATAATGGCAGACTTAAAAACATAATTAGACAATTGTGAAAACATTTCGCAATCTTACTGGAAAAAGATAGGGAAGATATCTTTGCAAAAACACGAGTTCCTCTCTAAATCTCTACTAACATTGAATATTTTTAGCTCTGGCTAGATTTTTTCTTACTGACCAGATCTTATTCTGATTTGTTCCTAGTTTTACCCTGTGAGCTTTGAAGTATTATATCATAGAGTTATGAATCTATTATATCATCGAATTATTAAATCATCCTACGAAATATATATAAATCGGCAGTCGCTCCATGTACCACATTGGCGTTCAGCTAGATTTGGCTACACTGGCGCGCCGACTCGCCATGTCTGGTCAGGGCTGCCCCAAGCAACTCGTGGCAGCTGTAGTCTACTATTGGTAGCTCCAGGCAGCTATTGGCAGCTGCAGCGCGCTGTGGCGGCGCGGATGAGGCGCGTGAGCTCGGTGTAGAGCAGGCAGGCGCGGCTGGCCGGCTTGCAGATCTCGCGGTGGTCCACCGACACGCCGTGCAGCACGCCCACACCCGCGTCTAAACAAACAACAATATGATATGGAAACTATCGGATAACCGAAAGAGATCTTATTTCATCAACAAGCCCAACATGAGGTGGCGAGACGACCTAGACGCTTAATGCAATCGCTGGTTTGCGGTGGCTAAAATTAATATCTGGAAGGATTTCGAGGAGGAAGGGAGGAGGCTCAGTAGTGGGACAGTGTAAAAATATTCAACCTATGTTGCCCATGTAGGCCATGGCCTTCCACTGTTCCCGAAGTGTTGTCTTTTCCGACCAATTTGTCTCTAACTATGAGTGGAGTGGTGTATAATCGTCACAGCGAATCTTTGTGTCTTTGAAGTTGGCTCTGTCAACCATTGCGCAAGAAACTGTTTGTCATCGAATAAACTGCATATAGTAAGCGAGATAGGACGGTGCGACAAACGTAAGCGAGTGAAAGAGGCAGTTATACAATGCTATTTTCACCTTCAACATTGACAAAAAAATAGCTTCTGCTCAGGGTTTTGCAGCCAATTCAGAGACACAAAAATCCGTTGTGAGAATTATACCTGCACTAGTAATTTAAGTTGGTAACAAGCTTTTAGATGTAAAATTGCACTGTTACGAAAAAGCAACGTGCGTGCCAAATTTCAACTCAGATGGACTCTGGGAAGTTGGTAAATAATCAAAATCTTGTAATTAATAAATGCAGTGGACAGTCGCGGGCAACAGCTAGTTAGCTGAGCCCAGGTTTCCGATGTTTTCTTTTACAGGTTGAATGAAAAAAATATTGAGTGAGTGGGTTGTTGGCACTCACCGGCGGAGTCCTCGCTGACGATGCGCAGCCACAGCACGGACATAAGCGTGCGGCCCGTCTCCACCAAGCTCCTCACAAGCGGCCGCGCCACCCCTGCACCACCAGTGCTCCCCACCGCCGCCAGCCAGCGCGCCTGGAGTTCCAGCACCAGCGGACAGTCTGCACCACCGAAAATGCGTCATTAATACCTACATACTACATAAATAAACCCAGTTCCTTTTCCCATGGGGGTAGGCAGATTCTACAGAACGCCACCTGCTACGATCCTTACATACTGCATTTGCTTCACTCACATTCATACATCTAGTCATAGACTTACGTCGATTAAGAGTACTCCGCAGAAGAGCATCACCAATAAGTGCTGTGTATGTCCTTCTATGGCGGTTCCAATCACGTCTGTCTTATAAATAACTTTTGTTAGTCGCCTTTGATTCATCCTCTCAACCACGGCTCTCAATATGACCAATTGACCATGAATACCTACTACTTACTAGGTAGGGATAAAAGGTATAGTCGACTTCATAAGTATGCTTAGTCTTTTCCCAACTGTTACAACAGCCGTACCACAGATCATATAACACTAGCACACAGATGCCTCATCCCATACAAATAAACCGTGCCGACGTAACTGGCGTTTTTCGTTAGTTTCCATTGGGATCAGTTGGTGTTAGCAGCGACTTGCAAGTTTTAATTGTTACCTACAATACAATTTAATTTTAAAAACGGAGACTTTAAAAAACCACGCCATCTATTGGGATCAATTTTAAATGATCCATTCAAATAATCTTTGAAATGTGAATTAAGAGCCCAATATTCCATAATTTTGTGCTTAGGAGAGTTGACTAGAAAATGTTAATTTTACACACAATTCAATAAAGAATCAATGCATACCGCGCCATCTAGTGACATTTATTTGAACTAAATTTTATTTGTTAGCGCTGGGATCCCATGGCCGTACGGATCGATCCAATACATACGGAGATGCTTCCGTGCCTCGGAAAGCAAGTGGTGTCGGCTGTCATTTGTAGATCTTTAATAATCTATAAGTATAGTCAGATGCCCGAAAATTTGATCACCAGTATTGCCAAAGGGTATCGTATTGTAGTAGTCACAGCGGATCTTTGTATCTCTGAAGTCGGCTCTGCGAACCATTGCGAAAAAAACAGTTTGTTATCGAGTATACTGCATACAGTAAGCAAGATAGGACGATGCGACAAACGTAAGCGAATGCTCACAACGGATCTTTGTTTCTCTGAATTGGCTGCATAGCCTTAACTATGCAGCTAGACCAGCTATGCTGGGTCAGATATGTTATAGACCCAGTGGTCGATGTGGAGGTCACACAAAACTGTAGTTATATGAAAGAAACCGTCGCGTCAAAAATGTATTGAAATGTCAAGCGCTATCAATGATACGTGACCATATCCCTTACATTTTGGTATTTCTATAATCACCATCACTGATTACCTGACACTTTGACGTTAGACTTAGATTGAACCTTTAGCACAAGCTGTGGGAAGAGTTTCACCTACCACCTCCTTAAGACCCCAAAAACACCTGCAACTTGAACGTGAACTGCAGTGGCCTATATGGCAAGCACAACCGATTGCGTACTCAGGTAACTAGGCCGCTTCAAAGTCAATTTAGCAAAATGGGATTTAACAGATCCTTGTGATACCCAATGTGAGTGCGGTGCTCTTGTGCAGAATATGACACACATGTAGGAGTGGCCCAAGTGACTATACACCCTTATAACGCTGCGATTAGCATGGCCACTTACTGGGCCCAAACCATTTGTAGAGTTTCCATCGAACCGAAAAAAAGAAGATACCTTTAGCGATCTCCATGAGTTCGACGCTGCGGCTGGCGAGCGGCGTCTTGAAGAGCGCGAGCGGCGAGTCGCGGTGCGGGACGGAGTAGAACATGTACCTTTAGCGATCTCCATGAGCTCGACGCTGCGGCTGGTGAGCGGCGTCTTGATGAGCGCGAGCGGCGAGCCGCGGTGCGGGACGGAGTAGAACATGTACCTTTAGCGATCTCCATGAGCTCGACGCTGCGGCTGGTGAGCGGCGTCTTGATGAGCGCGAGCGGCGAGCCGCGGTGCGGGACGGAGTAGAACATGTACCTTTAGCGATCTCCATGAGTTCGACGCTGCGGCTGGTGAGCGGCGTCTTGATGAGCGCGAGCGGCGAGCCGCGGTGCGGAACGGAATAGAACATGTACCTTTAGCGATCTCCATGAGCTCGACGCTGCGGCTGGTGAGCGGCGTCTTGTTGAGCGCGAGCCGCAAGCCGCGGTGCGGGACGGAGTAGAACATGTACCTTTAGCGATCTCCATGAGCTCGACGCTGCGGCTGGTGAGCGGCGTCTTGATGAGCGCGAGCGGCGAGCCGCGGTGCGGGACGGAGTAGAACATGTACCTTTAGCGATCTCCATGAGTTCGACGCTGCGGCTGGTGAACGGCGTCTTGATGAGCGCGAGCGGCGAGCCGCGGTGCGGAACGGAATAGAACATGTACCTTTAGCGATCTCCATGAGCTCGACGCTGCGGCTGGTGAGCGGCATCTTGATGAGCGCGAGCGGCGAGCCGCGGTGCGGGACGGAGTAGAACATGTACCTTTAGCGATCTCCATGAGCTCGACGCTGCGGCTGGTGAGCGGCGTCTTGATGAGCGCGAGCGGCGAGCCGCGGTGCGGGACGGAGTAGAACATGTACCTTTAGCGATCTCCATGAGCTCGACGCTGCGGCTGGTGAGCGGCGTCTTGATGAGCGCGAGCGGCGAGCCGCGGTGCGGGACGGAGTAGAACATGTACCTTTAGCGATCTCCATGAGTTCGACGCTGCGGCTGGTGAGCGGCGTCTTGATGAGCGCGAGCGGCGAGCCGCGGTGCGGAACGGAATAGAACATGTACCTTTAGCGATCTCCATGAGCTCGACGCTGCGGCTGGTGAGCGGCGTCTTGTTGAGCGCGAGCCGCAAGCCGCGGTGCGGGACGGAGTAGAACATGTACCTTTAGCGATCTCCATGAGCTCGACGCTGCGGCTGGTGAGCGGCGTCTTGATGAGCGCGAGCGGCGAGCCGCGGTGCGGGACGGAGTAGAACATGTACCTTTAGCGATCTCCATGAGTTCGACGCTGCGGCTGGTGAACGGCGTCTTGATGAGCGCGAGCGGCGAGCCGCGGTGCGGAACGGAATAGAACATGTACCTTTAGCGATCTCCATGAGCTCGACGCTGCGGCTGGTGAGCGGCATCTTGATGAGCGCGAGCGGCGAGCCGCGGTGCGGGACGGAGTAGAACATGTACCTTTAGCGATCTCCATGAGCTCGACGCTGCGGCTGGTGAGCGGCGTCTTGATGAGCGCGAGCGACGAGCCGCGGTGCGGGACGGAGTAGAACATGTACCTTTAGCGATCTCCATGAGCTCGACGCTGCGGCTGGTGAGCGGCGTCTTGATGAGCGCGAGCCGCAAGCCGCGGTGCGGGACGGAGTAGAACATGTACCTTTAGCGATCTCCATGAGCTCGACGCTGCGGCTGGTGAGCGGCATCTTGATGAGCGCGAGCGGCGAGCCGCGGTGCGGGACGGAGTAGAACATGTACCTTTAGCGATCTCCATGAGCTCGACGCTGCGGCTGGTGAGCGGCGTCTTGATGAGCGCGAGCGACGAGCCGCGGTGCGGGACGGAGTAGAACATGTACCTTTAGCGATCTCCATGAGCTCGACGCTGCGGCTGGTGAGCGGCGTCTTGATGAGCGCGAGCCGCAAGCCGCGGTGCGGGACGGAGTAGAACATGTACCTTTAGCGATCTCCATGAGCTCGACGCTGCGGCTGGTGAGCGGCGTCTTGATGAGCGCGAGCGGCGAGCCGCGGTGCGGAACGGAATATAACATGTACCTTTAGCGATCTCCATGAGCTCGACGCTGCGGCTGGTGAGCGGCGTCTTGATGAGCGCGAGCGGCGAGCCGCGGTGCGGAACGGAATAGAACATGTACCTTTAGCGATCTCCATGAGCTCGACGCTGCGGCTGGTGAGCGGCGTCTTGATGAGCGCGAGCGGCGAGCCGCGGTGCGGAACGGAATAGAACATGTACCTTTAGCGATCTCCATGAGCTCGACGCTGCGGCTGGTGAGCGGCGTCTTGATGAGCGCGAGCGGCGAGCCGCGGTGCGGAACGGAATAGAACATGTACCTTTAGCGATCTCCATGAGCTCGACGCTGCGGCTGGTGAGCGGCGTCTTGTTGAGCGCGAGCCGCAAGCCGCGGTGCGGGACGGAGTAGAACATGTACCTTTAGCGATCTCCATGAGCTCGACGCTGCGGCTGGTGAGCGGCGTCTTGATGAGCGCGAGCGGCGAGCCGCGGTGCGGGACGGAGTAGAACATGTACCTTTAGCGATCTCCATGAGTTCGACGCTGCGGCTGGTGAGCGGCGTCTTGATGAGCGCGAGCGGCGAGCCGCGGTGCGGAACGGAATAGAACATGTACCTTTAGCGATCTCCATGAGCTCGACGCTGCGGCTGGTGAGCGGCATCTTGATGAGCGCGAGCGGCGAGCCGCGGTGCGGGACGGAGTAGAACATGTACCTTTAGCGATCTCCATGAGCTCGACGCTGCGGCTGGTGAGCGGCGTCTTGATGAGCGCGAGCGGCGAGCCGCGGTGCGGGACGGAGTAGAACATGTACCTTTAGCGATCTCCATGAGCTCGACGCTGCGGCTGGTGAGCGGCGTCTTGTTGAGCGCGAGCCGCAAGCCGCGGTGCGGGACGGAGTAGAACATGTACCTTTAGCGATCTCCATGAGCTCGACGCTGCGGCTGGTGAGCGGCGTCTTGATGAGCGCGAGCGGCGAGCCGCGGTGCGGGACGGAGTAGAACATGTACCTTTAGCGATCTCCATGAGTTCGACGCTGCGGCTGGTGAGCGGCGTCTTGATGAGCGCGAGCGGCGAGCCGCGGTGCGGAACGGAATAGAACATGTACCTTTAGCGATCTCCATGAGCTCGACGCTGCGGCTGGTGAGCGGCATCTTGATGAGCGCGAGCGGCGAGCCGCGGTGCGGGACGGAGTAGAACATGTACCTTTAGCGATCTCCATGAGCTCGACGCTGCGGCTGGTGAGCGGCGTCTTGATGAGCGCGAGCGGCGAGCCGCGGTGCGGGACGGAGTAGAACATGTACCTTTAGCGATCTCCATGAGCTCGACGCTGCGGCTGGTGAGCGGCGTCTTGTTGAGCGCGAGCCGCAAGCCGCGGTGCGGGACGGAGTAGAACATGTACCTTTAGCGATCTCCATGAGCTCGACGCTGCGGCTGGTGAGCGGCGTCTTGATGAGCGCGAGCGGCGAGCCGCGGTGCGGAACGGAATATAACATGTACCTTTAGCGATCTCCATGAGCTCGACGCTGCGGCTGGTGAGCGGCGTCTTGATGAGCGCGAGCGGCGAGCCGCGGTGCGGAACGGAATAGAACATGTACCTTTAGCGATCTCCATGAGCTCGACGCTGCGGCTGGTGAGCGGCGTCTTGATGAGCGCGAGCGGCGAGCCGCGGTGCGGAACGGAATAGAACATGTACCTTTAGCGATCTCCATGAGCTCGACGCTGCGGCTGGTGAGCGGCGTCTTGTTGAGCGCGAGCCGCAAGCCGCGGTGCGGGACGGAGTAGAACATGTACCTTTAGCGATCTCCATGAGCTCGACGCTGCGGCTGGTGAGCGGCGTCTTGATGAGCGCGAGCGGCGAGCCGCGGTGCGGGACGGAGTAGAACATGTACCTTTAGCGATCTCCATGAGTTCGACGCTGCGGCTGGTGAGCGGCGTCTTGATGAGCGCGAGCGGCGAGCCGCGGTGCGGAACGGAATAGAACATGTACCTTTAGCGATCTCCATGAGCTCGACGCTGCGGCTGGTGAGCGGCGTCTTGATGAGCGCGAGCGGCGAGCCGCGGTGCGGAACGGAATAGAACATGTACCTTTAGCGATCTCCATGAGCTCGACGCTGCGGCTGGTGAGCGGCGTCTTGTTGAGCGCGAGCCGCAAGCCGCGGTGCGGGACGGAGTAGAACATGTACCTTTAGCGATCTCCATGAGCTCGACGCTGCGGCTGGTGAGCGGCGTCTTGATGAGCGCGAGCGGCGAGCCGCGGTGCGGGACGGAGTAGAACATGTACCTTTAGCGATCTCCATGAGTTCGACGCTGCGGCTGGTGAGCGGCGTCTTGACGAGCGCGAGCGGCGAGCCGCGGTGCGGAACGGAATAGAACATGTACCTTTAGCGATCTCCATGAGCTCGACGCTGCGGCTGGTGAGCGGCATCTTGATGAGCGCGAGCGGCGAGCCGCGGTGCGGGACGGAGTAGAACATGTACCTTTAGCGATCTCCATGAGCTCGACGCTGCGGCTGGTGAGCGGCGTCTTGATGAGCGCGAGCGGCGAGCCGCGGTGCGGGACGGAGTAGAACATGTACCTTTAGCGATCTCCATGAGCTCGACGCTGCGGCTGGTGAGCGGCATCTTGATGAGCGCGAGCGGCGAGCCGCGGTGCGGGACGGAGTAGAACATGTACCTTTAGCGATCTCCATGAGCTCGACGCTGCGGCTGGTGAGCGGCGTCTTGATGAGCGCGAGCGGCGAGCCGCGGTGCGGGACGGAGTAGAACATGTACCTTTAGCGATCTCCATGAGCTCGACGCTGCGGCTGGTGAGCGGCGTCTTGATGAGCGCGAGCGGCGAGCCGCGGTGCGGGACGGAGTAGAACATGTACCTTTAGCGATCTCCATGAGCTCGACGCTGCGGCTGGTGAGCGGCGTCTTGATGAGCGCGAGCGGCGAGCCGTGGTGCGGGACGGAATAGAACATGAAACCGGCGCTGGACGCCCACAGTGACGCGCGCGCGGACAGCAGCACTCTGTCTTCTGCGGAGCAACGGGTTTATTTTTCATTTTTATGGACGTCTCGCAGTTCAATCAGAATGATAGGCTACTGCTTTACCGAGCAATCCTGTGGAAACTCAACTAGAGCCTACAGCCAGTCACAAAAAGCTAAACCTAAGTGACCACGCTGGAGGCTACACCCTATAGGGTTGAACCTCGGCTCAGGGCGTCGCTGGGGGGACAACTAGGGCTGGATCATGATTAAGTGATTCTACCATCCGTTCGGCAAATACCTACGTGGAGAAGAACAGACAAGAGAAGAACGCACAAGCGGAGCAACGGAGAGCTTGGGTTCGTTTATATATGTCACCGGACTATTTAATAAATATAATATAAAAAAGCTTATATATAAAAAAAACACGACAATAAGTCACGGGGACTGCAGACAGAAGGGAGAACATAAATCATAAAAATTCCGTCACACGTCTCATAAGCATGTCGATGACGCTATCACATTAGCATGTCGCTCGAGTACTTATATAAGTTTTGCCCCTACCAAAAAGCACTCAAAACGGCTAAAGCAGCACTTCAAATGAAGAGTAGGTACTTCAAATTTGTGCCATGGCTGTAAGTAATACTTGGCCAGCTCATGATCACGGGTAAACCAGAACAGATTATTGTATGCCTAACTCAGACACCAGCTCCTCACGTTGCTTATTATACATATAATATGTAAAACCTAGAATAAGCTTGTCATTGTGAGGATGAAATAAATAAATTATTATTATTATTGTCACGCTGTGTGTGAGTATATAGCTAATGTTACTTACCTTCATTATTTAAAGACAGGACTTCAGTTTCCTCTCCGGTCACATCATTGTCTTCATCATTTCTATATTGTTCATCTTTTCTTACACTAATATCTATATACTCTGAGTCACTACATCTAGTTGGCTTATTGAAAACATCACAGTGTTGCGTACAGCCATACATTTCATCGTCATCTTGTTCCATGTTATAGTTTATATCTAAATCTTGATAATTGCCATCGTCTTCGTTAAAGCTACTGTTACCGGAATTATTATTGTTTCTTATCTCATTCATTTCATCTATATTTCTTAGTTTAGTTCCTCCGTTGTTCGCACAGCTCGCGTTGTTGTGTTCTTTTATAAAATTGTTCAGGAAATTGTCACAACTCTCGCTACGTTGACCATTGTTGCCGTGAACTGGCTCATTGTCATTATATCTATTATATTTACTATCTACACTACTATTAACATTATTTTTAATATATTCTCTATCACTTTGGTCCTCGGAATTATTGTTTAGTATACTTTGTTGCTTCATAACGCCCTTGTCCAGTTTCAAATGAGCTTCGTAGGCTGAAACAAAGAAATTATGTTATTATGATGTGGTTCCTGTAGGTTTCAATTCTTAAGTATTGCTTTATACAAGCCTACCCTTTCGATATACATAAATGTTTTAAATTAGATCTGTGCTTTATTACAATTGAAAGTAAAATAAAAGGATATCAGAAAATATTAATTAATTCCTTTCATTCGTCCTTTCTATTTTCGTATAATAGAGCTTTATAAAGTTGAGTAGATCAGCTTGATGAACCCTTGGAGTGTCCCACCTACACGATGGGCCACTGCCCCACCGCTACCCACTGGGACCCCTGTCATTGTCACTCACCGTCGCAGTAGATCTGCTTGATGAACAGCCCCCCCTTGGAGTGCCCCACCCACACGATGGGCCGCTGTCCTACCCCCAGAGCCAGCAACTGCTCCATCATCTGATCCGCGCGCTCGTGCAGCCGGAGTCTGGACACAAACGATAATCTTACACATAGATATACATGGACACGGCTTTTTGAGACTGCTCGATTAATTGCATCAAGGGGCTCTAGAGTCTAAAGCCTCTTGTCTAATCCGTAATAGGGTCTACGGTCCAGACAAAGTGACTATCATCGCAAGCGTGGCGATAGCGATAGAAAAAAAATAAAAAAATGTATGGGACTGTCAAACGCTACCGAATCCTTTCGATACGATCAAGAAGAAGATCAATAGTTACCTCTTAGTCCCCTTGACCCACAGCGGCCTCCAGAGGTAAGGGTCACTGGTGTAGTTGATAGAGATGACACGCGCCGTCGGGAAGTCTTCCTTGATCCAGTCGCGCGGCCAGCAGAGCGAGTAACACTCATCGCACGTACACCCGCACCCCGCCTCGCAGCCCTTCGAGTCTGCCTTACACTCACACTCATTAATCTTACACTTACAGCTAACTTCACACCTGTCATCGAAACCGTTACATTTAAATGTATCACAGTTTGTATCACAGTCGTTTTTGAACATTTCTGACACGAACTGCCCTTGAGACTCATAGTTGTCTACTTGTAGAAGTGTGTTACTGTAAAACTGTTCTGTTATGAGAGAGTTCTCGTTCGGCAGGATCTTCTTGAAGCAGCCGTTGAGTTGTTTGAATGTGACGTTTTCATTGCTTTCGTTCATGTTCGTTTCATATGCGTACATTTCTGCCTGGTTATTCGGATCATGCTTGTCTTGCGTGCAGCTGCAAAGCTCGGACGAGTGGTTCCTCAGAGGTATTTTGGTGGGATCTAACTTGTATTTGGTGCGCCATTCCCCTTGACGCCATGTGTTGCCGAGGGAACCTGTGGTGAAAACACACGAAATTACGACACGATATCTTGTACAAAAAGCCCGATTCAAAGAGGAAAATGTGTATTACTTTGGAGGACTGAACTGATTTTCACCAAACATTAGCTATGTTTTGAACACTCTCGATGAAACAAAAAAAGTTAATTCAAAAAATCAAAAAACCCGATTGCTTGCGAACTAAAAAGTCGTAAACAAGAAAAAAATCATGTTGTGCAGTCGGTGATACATATTCGCGAGTTAGCTGACCAAAACCAGATGTATCCTCCGACTGCACAGCATGATTTTATTATTTTTAGAGAAACGCGTTTGGTCTCTAGAACGACACAGGAACAAACATACATACATACATAGACAGGTCGGGTAAAAAATCGGTTCATACGTTTGGGAACTATGATGGCACAATCAGACACTAACTGAATAGGTTACTTCTAGACAAGCGTGCTTCACCGTCGACCACATCATCGCTTACCATCAGGTGAGATAGTGAGCAAGCGCAAGCCTATAGATGATAAAAAAAAGATACATAAGGCAAGTTAAAACATTACCCTCCTTTGGCAGTCGGATATAAACAATGGTCAGTGAATACGGACATAACTAGGAAGCCAGACATAAATATACATGAAGCCCATAATCTAACGAGCTAGCTAGCCTCTGAATAATAATACCTAGTCATTAGTTTGTGGAGGTCAAATGGCAGTCGATAGCTTGACTATTATTTTCAACTGACTGTTATAATGTCTATTTATGTGCATATATTGTCAATGTGAAATTGTTATACCTACGTCTAAAGTCCAAAGGAGATTCAATCAATCTGCCTAGCCTTTTCCCAACTATATTGGGGTCGGCTTCCAGTCTAACCGGATTCACCTGAGTACCAGTGTTTTACATGGAGCGACTGCCTATCTGACCTCCACAACCCAGTAAATGTGTAACACGGTACCCCTTGGCAAGACTGGTATCAGATCTCAAGCTTCTGACTACCGTAACGACCGTCAAAGATCTTCAAATGACAGCCGGGACCAACGGCTTAACGTGCGCACCGAGGCACGGAGGAATCTCGGCATGTTGAAATGGTCACCCATCCACGGACTGACCTCGTCAAGCGTTGCTTAACCTTGATGATCGACCAGATGCGGCTGTTATTATTTAGCCACGTGCTCCTAAAGTCCAAACGAGATTATCCTTCTAAAATTCACAAGACTAGAAGAATCTCATTTCTTGACGATTAATTTCGTTTAAATACCAGCACGTCAATATTCTCCAAAGTATTAGGCAGGGGAGCACCTACAGTACACATACATTTCGCAAGTTATGTTCAAGCCCCATGTGCAAGGGCGGATCCAGGATTTTATTCTGGCAGGGGCACAAGGGGCAGACGGTCAAAAAAATCAACAATAACTGTCATAAATAAACTTGAAGTATCATACTTTATGTTTATTTCTACAAGTTCAAGTATGTATAGGAAGGTTTATGAAAGATAAGAGTTTCACTCATGTTCTTTCTGTTCATCATCATTATCATCATATGAGCCGAAAGACGTCCACTGCTGGACATAGGCCTCCTCCAAGCGTCGTCACATTGATCGGTCCGGTGCGTCCCGTATCCAGCGGATCCCCGCAACCTCCACCAGGTCATTGGTCTTCCAGTTCGCGGTCGCCCCTCCAAAACTTTTCTGCCCCATCGGCCATCTGTTCTGCGAGCAATGTGCCCTGCCCACTGCCATTTAAGTTTGGATAATCCTCAAATCCGGTAACCTGCTCTATTTCCGAGAGTGTGACCGGCAGTCCCAAGGTGGTGTCAGGTATATCGTCCACAAGGCCCTTGTGAACAACGTGGTGAAGATCGAGAGTGTGTCGACCAGGGTAGCGTACCTTATACTCAGTATATCCTCGAGATATTCGCTGAAGGTCAAACAGGTCTACGCCTCGACCTCGGCACACACAAATGTTCAATGATGTCTCTGTGATCAATTCGGTAAAAACCGGGAGCGATCACCGCATGGTAAGAGGTACATTGAACATTAATATCAAGCTTGAAAGGTCTCGACTGATTAAGTCCACGCTGCACAGCACAGATCCAGATGCAAAGCCCCGAGAGCTTTCAGCTCGAACTCCAGAATCGTTTCGAGTGCCTAGGGAGCTCCGTGGACGAATACAGAGATGAGTTTGTGGAAGCTGTCCATAAAAGTCAAAAGGTCAGTAAGGTCTAAGTTTTTTTCAAGACCCACCGTATAACCGATATAAACAAAAAGCTCTCCGATCCTACTCTCAAGCTCATGAAGGAGAGGCGTGAGATAATCCTGCAATCTTCAGACGACGCGTTTAATAGAAGAGCTCAAAGTCCTTGAAAAGCGACCTCCGCCGCTTTAATACCGAGCGCATTAAAGACGCGATTGAGCGGAATAAGGGCTCCAAGGTCTTTGCAAGAGATCTGACTATTGGTTAGAGCCAGTTCACGAAACTGAAGGCCGACGATAGCAGGATCGTATCTGCCAAACCGGAGCTTCTGAGGGAGATCGAGAGATTCTATAGGCCAACTGCCTACCACGTCAACCAGTAAACCCGTCGCGAATCTAGTAAAAGACCATAGAGCTAGATTGACCCGTCACTATACCGAAGACATTCCGGACGTCAGCCTGTACGAGATTAGGATGGCTCTTAAACAGCTTAAGAACAACAAGGCACCAGGTACAACAAGGCACCAGGCACGGAATTACAGCCGTAATCCTGAAGGCGGGGTTTGGTTCCGTCATACTCGAAGGGAAAACGCCGCAGGCATGGTGTGGGGGTGTGGTGGTGCTCCTCTTCAAGAAGGGTGACAATGCCCTATTGAAGAACTAAAGGCCCATCTCATTTCTTAGCCATGTCTACAAGCGGTTTTGAAGAGTCATCACGAATCGTCTCGCGCGCAAGTTTGTCGATTTCCAGCCTCCTGAACAAGTCGGATGCCGCAGAGGCTTTAACACCGTGGACCACATACATACGCTGCATCAGGTTATACAGAAGACCGAAGAGTACAATCTGCCTCTCTGCTTAGCGTTTGTGGACTAGGAGAGGGACGCACATGGTGGCTTTTTTGTACAAATAGTTCGACTTCAGGATCAGACCTTGAAACCTATCCTTCAGCAGCAAGGTGTGAGACACCGAGACTTCATATCTCCGAAACTGTTCTTCGCTGCACTGGAGTATGTCTTCAAGGTTCTGGACTGGAGAGGGCTAGGCATCAACGTCAACGGCGGCGAGTACATCATTCACCTTCGGTTTGCCGACGATATAGTGGTTATGGCTGAGACCATGGATGACCTCAGTATAATGCTCGATGACCTCAGAAGAGCATCCGAAAGAGTGGGACTCCGTCTTAGGATGAATATTGACAAAACCAAGGTGATGTTGAATGCCCATGTTACACCCACTGTTATCAAGATTGGAGACTCGACGTCTCTAGTCTACTCACGTCGAATCCGACTAAGCTGGGCAGCGTTAGGACGTTGCGCGGTATCTTCTCGTCCAACTTACCACAGTGTCTCAAGACGCAAGTCTATGCCCAGTGTAACACACACTGGTCTTTCTGTTATTTTATTCATATATTTTAACTACTCTAATAATTGGATTTGCTTCTAAGTATGTACTGTGATGGATCTCCACAGTACACAAAATACGTACCGTCGCATTATATCCGCCCTTGCCCATGTGATAGGGGGCGCGCCTATTAGAATAGAATAGAATATCTTTATTTCGGACACAAAAATCCATAGAGTGTTAGTAACATAGAAAAACTTATTACCTAGTGTTAGCAACATAGAAAAAACTTATTGCCTAGTGTTAGTAACATAGAAAATCTTATTACCTAGTGTTAGTAACAATCAACCGCCGCACAAACTGCTGCACAATCGGAGAGCCGAAGCTCTCAGCTACAGTTTTCAGGATGCCGTTCCGACTTTCCCTCACTCTCCTCAGTAGCGACGCTGTTTTTTTACGTATAACAGCGTAGAAACCGTCTGTACGGGCTTGCGCAAACATCTCCGATGCGCTACAGTAACGGGGCAGTCTCAACAACATCCTGAAAGCATTGTTATATTGGACGCGCAGGCCATCCAGCGATCTCTTCGTATAATTGACCCATAGATTGCCCGTGTAAAGACTTTGGCAATGAGCCTTGAAAAGTGTTACTTTAACTAGGTCCGTACACCGCGCAAATCTACGGGACAACATATTGCTCCGGACCGCTAGAGCCCTACGCTCCCTCTCAATGTCCACATCGTCCCTGAGGTCGGCGGCAAGAAAATGCCCCAGGTATTTAAAAGTGGACACCCTATTAATTGGTGACCCGTTCACGAGCAACTCTGGTCCTTCTCCACGGCGTTTACCACCGACCTCAAAGACCATGTATTCACATTTTTTTACATTGTATTTTAAGCCATGCGCTGCAGCATAGGCTTCACACGTCTTAAGCAGCTCTCTGATAGCTCCCGCCGACGGACCCAGCAGCACCATGTCATCTGCATAACTGATGTTGTTGATTCTAACCCCATCAACACTGCATCCGACACGCATGCTGCTGAGTGCGACTATGAGGCTATCCACGTACAGGTTGAAGAGCCTGGGGGACGTCAGACCCCCCTGCCTCACCCCGCACTCCAACCTGTACTGCTCAGAGACTATATCATCCCATTTCACATGGTTGCTCTGATTACCATACCAATATTGAAAAAGTCCACATATTTCCGTAGGTACACCCCTGTCTCCCATCTTCCTCCAGAGTATATCGTATGAGACAAGATCGAATGCCTTGGAGAGATCAAGGAAACAGGCGTACACCGGTGTCCCGCGATCTATATAATATTGAACAGTATGCTTGAGACTTAAAATAGCACTTTCAGTTGATAATCCGGGGCGAAACCCGAACTGTGCATCATGAAGATGTATGTAATTACTTAAGCAAGAATCAAGCATACCGTCCAACACCTTTGCTATTATTGTCGCAAGCGAAATGGGACGATAGTTACCTCTGTCCGAGATGTCACCAGTCCTGTTCTTCACAATGGGAACCACGATGGTCTTCATTAGTTTATCAGGTAGGTAGGTGTGGCTTATACACATTGTGAAAAACATAGACAAGACCCGCGGCAGATGGACACCCGCGTGCTTCAGGTGCTCAATGCTGAGCCCATCATGCCCTGGCGATTTGCCTCTGCTCATGCTATTTATGATTTTACGTACTTGCTTGGTTGAGAAACGTATCAGAGGTTTTGCACCACGACAGCTGGACCCACCATCATTCACCAAAGTTGAGGGACCGAGTGGGGATTGAACTTTGAAATGCTCCTTGAACATATTCGCAATTTCCCTCTTATCACTCATCCCTTCCACACACGCAGAGAGGCCAGGTTTCGCATCCAACTTACCAGTGGACTTCCAAAATTTACCAAAATTTTTATTAGCTCGTTGTTCTGCTAACCTATCCATAACAATTTGCTCAGCGTTATTTTGACAAAATTTTAGTCGACTTTTAAAGACTTTTCGCTTCTCATGCATTTCATCATAAACCGGGCCAGACGAGGGACGATTGTTCAGAATCCAGGTCTGAAAGCTACACCTGGCCTCGCGGTGAGCATCTCTCACATACTCATTCCAACCACACACACGCCTACTATTGCCTATTGCCATCAACCGTACATTTATTTTGTGTGTTGTATTAAACATCGATTGTTATTTTATTAATGTCCGACCGGAAGATTCACATGTACTGTTATGTATGTGAATCAAATCAATGCTGATCGATGACAATCCGTCGTCTCATCCATAGATATAGTATGTACAGCAAAAAAATCTAAATCTATGGTCTCATCGCTCTGTGAGAGTGAGGGAAGAGACAGTAGGTACACACTGCACAAACTTGTGCACAATAGGTAATACTTCCTAAGTCCTTCGTCCTACTCCACGACCTCATCCCACCGGCAGACCCATTCTACCATCGGTTATCTAGACGCACTGCAAGTTACCATCCTCACCTAGTTGCCATTCCACCAATTCGCACCAAGCGCTCCCAAACATACTTCATAATGCGCACAGCAAAAGTGTGGAACTCATTGCCTGCGTCTGTGATACCGAACGCATTCAACTCGATCTTTGAAGAGATTTCTCTTCAAAGTTAGAGAGAACAGGCTCCTTCTGGATAAGCTCACTCCATCGTCCACTCTGTCTCTGTCACCTCTGACCTAGACTAGAGTCAAGAGCAAACCCATCCTAAAATAAAAAGTCCTGCTAGCCCCTCAAGGAAACCTGAATACTAGGAGGTTAGTAATGATAAAGAGGGTACGAAGATGATATTCCACCATTGAACTACAAGAGTCGTACGGCAATGCGCTATCGGTACATGGACATCATACGCACTAAATATGTTGGGCATACTTTCGTCGTGCGTACAACCAATAAGTGGTATTTCCTGCCGGAGTCTTTGTTTCCTGATAGCTACAACCTTAGGGTTTTTAAGTCAAGAGTGAATAGGTTACTTCTAGGCAAGCGTGCTTCATCGTAGACCACCGCTTACCATCAGGCAAGATAGTGGTCAAACGCGAGCTTATCGAAAAAAAAACCTTAAGAACTAACACCCCACTTTCCGGGATAAAATATCCTATTTCCTTGCTAGGGTCTCAAACTAACTCCATACCAAACCCAAACTCCATTCCATCTGGAATTTCTTAGTAGCAACCAGGAGTCTAGATATCTGCTCGGCACCAACCGAGCAGAAATCCAGATACCAGGCTGCTATAAGGCTGCCCTCCCCTATTATATGAGACTTAGCACAACTGGTAAAATGTGGGTGTGTATTTTGGTGCCCTCTGCATAACCCTGCGGGGCACAGGCGTGATGTTATGTTATGAATAGGTTGCTCGGCAGAGCTACCAGGAGCCCAGTCAAGCGAGAAGCTCACCGCACGCGTACAGTCCGTGCACGAAGATGGCGTCGTGTCTGTGTTTCCTGGTGACTTTTTTGCTAACGGGAGGAAACCTTCAAAAGGCGCATGGACTTTTGGGGAAAAGACCAGGGAGTGTGAAATGTTTACTTCAAGTAGCAGAGGCCTCGTGACCTCTTAAACGATTCCACATACCTACAAACTGGGAGTCAATAAGTCAAAAGTGAAAAGATTGCTTGGCAGACCTACCAGGCGGCCAGTCACGCGAGAAGCTCATTGACTCACCGTACAGCCCGTGCACGAAGATGACGTCGAGCTCGTGTGTGGCGGGCGCGTGCAGCACGGCGCACTCCACGCGCGGCTCGGGGTGCAGGTGCGAAGAGCTCGCCGCCCGGGACTTTGCCACGCGCGGTGGCTGCTTGCCGGCTGCGGAAGATAACACAAGCGATCAGAACCAACTCAAGTATGTGTGAGGGTATTAGTCAAAATCAAAATCAAACTTTTTTATTTCACATAGGCCTACATGGGCACTTATAAAACGTCGATAAAAGGTGCACGGTTCGGGTTGGTCGTTTCCTATGGAGAAGAACCGGCAAGAAACTACATGGTTACTCTTTTAAAAAATGGTTTGGTTTCACAATATTTCCATGTTACAGCATTAGTACTATTTAAATTATGAAAGTCGCTTCTAGTTTTGAAAAGCCCTCGATTTTTGCGGACATACAAAATTCATTCCAAAATATAAAGTGAAGGTAGAGTCAGTATATCGATCTCTTTAAATTTATCTCTGAGGGACTCGCGAGGACCCATTTTATAGATCGCGCGGATTGCCCTCTTTTGTAAGATGAAAATTGAGTCAACATCTGCTGCTGATCCCCACAGCAGAATGCCATAAGACATAATACTGTGGAAATAAGCATAGTATACTAACCTAGCTGTGGCTACATCGGCTAACTGCCTTATTTTTCTTACTGCATATGCAGCTGAACTTAACCTACCCGAAAGAGTTCTAATGTGCGCGCCCCACTGCAATTTTGAATCGATAGTAATCCCTAAGAATACAGTTTCCCTTATAACTTCAAGATTTTTGCCGTCAAGATTTAAGTTTAGGTCATGTTGTTGTACAATTGGTTAAGAGAACTTTAAGACATTTTGTTTTTTTCGCATTCAGTAGAATATTGTTAGCTGCGAACCATTTTGATGAATTTCGTTGTCTTGAAGAAAACCCTGATTTTTAACAAAATACTTTTTTTTCTGTAAGAAGTCTACGAAGACTATATAGGGGCATAGCATATAACCTACTTTTCCAGTTTATGGAATATCTTTTAAATTGGACCAATATTGGAGGAGGAAATAGACGAGAGCTAAACCTCGTATTATGACTTTTTACTGAGGAAATTCGGTCGGCGCTCTCTGCCCATATTTCCTCTTAAGTTTTAATAGGGAGGTTCTAGGAAAAAGCAGCCTCCGCTTACTTATGCATGTAACATGTAGTTACTACTTGGTCAAGATAACTGTGCACCTGGCGCCGTGAACTTAATCTGACGTTCTCTCTCGTTACTGGCGCTCGAGGAGAACGCGCGGGTAGCGGAGAGTGAGGGCGGCGGCAGTCGATGTGCACAGTTATTTTTGACCGTGGTTGTACAGATGGTGGTGGACTCTTACCGGTGATCTGCGGCAGACGTGGTAGCGAGGTGCTCAGGAGTCGCCGCAGCAGTTCGTGAGCCGAGCTCCATAGACACGACACGCACCAGCGTCTGTAGACGAACATAGAGATGGAACTGTCATTATGATACAATACAATAAATGATTCGAAGACATGTGACATCCACCAAACCGCACTTGGCACGCGTGGTGGATTAACCCTTGAGTGCCTAAAACGTGGATCCACGCGAGACACAATGGCTTTTTTATAGTTTCGGTAATTACGGTACACAACCGGTTAAGGCCCATTCCCTCTACAACGGAACGGAACGTTAAAAGGCTGATCATGATGACATATACAATACAATAAACGTTTATTCAGAAAAAAACACATTTACAGGATCAGAAGTAAGAACAGTTTTAACAGTAAACACAGAATAAGAGAATCGTTGAAAAACCCCTTAATAACCTCTTAAATCCACATAATTTATCTAGTATAGTAAACACGCTACGAACAACAATCCATCGAAACACGTAACTATAACAAAATCTCTCTCTCTTGCGAAAATACCCCGATTTAAAGAGTAAAATTCGCATAACTTTTGAACGGCTAGCATAGCCAAGAACACTCATTAAAATCACATTTCAAACAAAAAAAAAACTAAATTAAAATCGGTTCATCCGATTAGGAACTATGTTGCCACAGACACTATACACAAACACACAAAGGTACGGATACACACGTCAAACTTATAACACCCCTATGTTTCCGTCGAGGATTAAAGAATAACATGATACAAAGTGTCCGATTGTTTCCCTATTAAAGTTACATTATCGTGTCATAAGCTACTTTAACCCGCAACAATTCTAGATCCTGAGCGAAAGGAAACGGGCACGAAGCCGCGGCAAAAGTATTCGTGTGGATTCAAAAGAGGCACCATTTCTTTACGACACAGTTTTTGCGCAGTGGCTGAACAATTCGCTTCTGCACTGCGTATTGCGGATTAGATTACCGCAGGGGCTCAGATTTGATACCTACTGCTCCGATAGCGCATCCAAAATATTTATTTATTTAAGATCACCAACGAGTGCCACAATACAATATCATCTTACACAAATTATAAAAAAATCATACAAAATAAAATTATATTTTGTATGATTTTTTATATAATTATAGGTAACCAGAATTGCACATTGCTGAGTATACACAGCTCTAGATAACATATCATATTTAGAATATAAAGATAAATAATGAGACATAATTGCAATAATTGTAAAATACAAGAAGTAACAATTGATTTGCCTACACTCCTACAGGCACAATTATACCCGTGCCCGGTACCCAGACTCAAGCTCAAAGCATTTATTCCAATGAAACCATTTACAGACACTTGATGTATCAAGGAGTCATCTAGTCAGGAAGATGAAGTCAAGCACGTCACAAAGCCTACAGAGCTCCACATGTCGACAATCTCAGCCCTCAGATATAATTGCCAATCATGGTAACCCATTCGTGATCGAATGTAGAAGACTCGCGGGGGCCACAAGGAGTGTCGCTATCTCGTCTATTCTTAGCACGAGTCATAGACACCAACGACATGTTGTATGACCCTATTGTCTATGTCCGCGTAGATACAAAATGGTGCCATTTAGAAGCCAGAATTGTTCGGTTTTCGAAGTTTACAAATAGAAAAAAAGCACGAAGATACAGTTTTAGGAATGGATATAATATAATATGTACATAAGGACTAGTATATTATGTCGTAGTGGCTAAGATCTCGTCTCTCGTGCTTGAGGTTGTAGGTTCAAATAAATGGCTTTGACTTTGAAACCCGGGCAAGTAGTTGTACTTTCTGAGTTTATCTTTGAAATCTCTGAAGACGGTGAAGGAAAACATCGTGAGGAAACCTGGACTTTTACATAATTTATTACAACATTAAGACGATACGTATTTTCTTCTATATCCATCGTAAAGAAAATATGCTGACATGCCTAAGACTGTAGGTGACAATTTTCACCCGCTAGAGAAACGTGTAGAAGACCAGTAAAATTTCAAAATTTAAAATTCCCCCGACCCATTTTTATTTCATGCTACATAATTTATCTAGTACATAGTAGATACGCTTCAATCTATTGAACATGTCATTATGAGACGATATCTTGCGAATAGTAAAACGCCCATAACTTTGAACGGCTAAACTGATTTTATTCAAACATAGCTAAGAACACTCTGGACAAAATCACCTTTTAAACAAAACAAACTAAATCAAAATCGGTTCATCCGTTTAGGCGCTATGATGCCACAGACAGATACACAAACAGCAACACACGTCAAACTTATAACACCCCTCTTTTTCCGTCGGGGTTAAAATGAATTTGATGATGAATAATAATTATTATTGCGGTGGTTTCCTTGTATATTTGATGTATTGTTTATTATGTAATTAATATATCTTTAAATTAGCGGCGAAGCGGGCTGGGTATGCTAGTTAAGCTTAAAAAAATCCACATCGCTGTCAACGGGCAATATGCTTAAAAATAAAACACTGGCAGGATTGCCACTTTGAATGGCAAAGCTTGCTCGTTATCCGAATCCGAAAACAAGGTCAGTCAGCCCTCTAGTCTGCTCTTAAGAATTATTTTTTTGATCATCATCATTTCAGCCCAGGGCGTCGCCACATTGACCGATCCCGTGCGTCTCGCATCCAGCAAGGCCGCAACCTTAACCAGGTCATCGGTCCACCTAGTGGGTGGCCTTCCAACGCATCGTCTTCCAGTTCGCGGTCGCCATTCCAGAACTTTTCTGCTCCATCAGCCATACGTTCTGCGAGCAATGTGCCCTGCCCACTGCCACTTAAGTTTGGCAATTCTTCGGGCTATGTCGGTAACTTTGGTTCTCTTGCGGATATCATCATTTAATTTGTTATTAAGTGCAAATACTTAAGTCCATTACAATCATAATTCTGTGTCGTTACTTATAATGTAATGCCAGGTTTTGCCCAGTGCCGTTCATAATTAATTGTATGATAAAATACGATTATTATGTTTTTATTAAAAACCCGTGCACGTGCATCCAGAAAGAAAATGTATTATTTTTACAAATTTTATAAAGAAAATGGTGCAACAATGGAAACATTTTCTTTCATCGGTAATTAAATTTCTTGAATTGTGTATGAAAAACTGGCACGCTTGGTTTTCATACAGATGGAGGGACTTGCGTTATCTAGTTAAGATTTATTTCTGTGGTTCAGCTGTTTAAATTAACTACATTACATAGTTAATTCAATTGTTTTGTTTGACTCATATGTACATACATACATATCTACAACACACACTCGATTTTATTACGTGGACAAAAACTGGCACTAGGGTATGCGTATATTCAAGTAGGGTTCCGTACAGGCTACAAAAGATATATTACACTGGGTATCGTAATAAATAACTAGATACCTATATGTAAGTATATTTTGTTGGAACCGCAATCAAATAAAAAAATTGTACAGCTGTTTATTTATTTTATTCCTAGCTTTTTAGTGCGGCTTTACTCCTGGAACCGTTTATTTGACAAGCGTTTATTTAGTTTCACCAGTCCCAGTCTGTTATCAAATTTATTTATTTAGACAGCTTATAAATACAGACAAAAAAGGAAACCATAGTCAACAGAAAGCCTAAATAATGCCTCAATCTTACAAGTTAAATTTGACCCACTTCTCTGTGTTAGATGGAGCTGAAATTTGGCACACATGTTGCTTTCTCGTCACAATTTTTTTAATAAAGACTTCTTGAAAAATAACAGTTTTGAATATAAAAAACGTTTTATTAGTCTACACTGTTCCGTTGTTGTATTTTTTTAATTTGGGATTTTTGTAAGTATGTGAGTACCATATTCCTATCTATCAAATAAATAGTAATTTACTAGTGTTATACTGGATACATCGTCCTGATGTATAAGAATTAAGTATTGTATTTATGTAAATATTGTGAAATACTTTTTTATTAAAGAGAAGTGTGGCATTTCTTGTCCGTTCTCCATAACAAACTACCATTGCGAATACACTGTATAACCCGTTATTTTACTTTAATTTGAACCTAATGATTTGACTTTGACTTTAAAGACCCAATGAGTTCCGATTGCACCAGCTTAAGGTTTTTATATCCGACTACGGGTTCCTAAAACCGGTATCGTATTATTAGAGCAAGAGTATGGTCAAGGTCGGAAGCCTTACAGCCTGAGCCGCCACTTTCCGCCACCTGCCACTTAGCAGCCACGGCCACGCGAGGGCCGGCTGATAGTGACGATGTATACAAGATTCGCTAAACGGATTACCTAGTACACGGCATATAGCGCCACTGTGACGTCACGGGTGACGCGGTCGGGAGAAAGTTCCGCCCCCAGCACCGATTACACGTGAAGAATTTCCGTGCGTGCGGTGACCGGCAATCTGTTGACGATTTTTGATGATTCTGATGACTTAACCACGCCGGACCCTTCCAGGACGATAATGGAGATATACGTTGTGTCCATAACGAGTCTCATTAGTTGTAGGTAGGATATAGAACGTATGCAAACGACAACGTGATACAACGTTTCTGTCATAATGTCATCAAAACATTATAATATTATGCGACACATCGTATTTATACTTCGAATAAATTTGTATGGACGTTTTTTGTATCATTCTAGAAGATAGATTCAAATACCTAGTCAACATTTTAAAGACCTAATTAAATAATCTTACTAACTCTACTGTCCTTCTCCCTACCATATTCATCATCAACATCAGCCTATTAATATTCTCACTGCTGGGACACAGGCCACTTCTCTGTGAGAGGGAATGGGCCGTAATCCACCACGCGGGCTCAGTGCGGGTTAGTGGATGTCACATGTCTTCGAAATTTTGGTTCTAGGACATGCCGGTTTCCTCACGATGACTATTATCCTACTAATATTGCCTATATGAGAAAGTTTGAATGGATGGATGGATGTTTATTACATAATCGTGCCAGAACGGCTGAACGGATCTGGATAAATTTGGCTCAAAGATAGACTACAGCCTGGAAGACTGCAACAGCCCTTAAGCTATCTATACCAATATTATAAAGAGGAAAGATTTTTTTGTTTGTTTGTTTGTTTGTTTGTACCGAATAGGCTCCAAAATACTGGACCGATTTCAAAAATTCTTTCACCGTTGGGAAGCTACTCTATCCCCGGGTGACATAGGCTACTTTTTATCCCTGTATTCCCACGGGAACGGGAACTACGCGGGTGAAACCGCGAGGCGTCCTCTAGTTATTTATAAAGATATTAGGGAAAATACTGAATCCACGCAGACGGAGCCGCTGGCGGCAGCTATTCAAAAATAATTCATAAATAACTTTTTGTTATATGTATATTCTATAGGCTCGCGTTTGACCACACTATCTCGCCTGATGGTAAGCGATGATATGAAACACGCTTGTCTAGAAGTATCCTATTAACTCTTGACTTAAAGACCCCTAGATTGTAGCTATCAGGAAACACAGAATCCGGCAGGGCATTCCACTCCTTAGCTGTACGCACAAAATGGAAGTATTCCCAAAACGTTTAGTGCGTACGGGACTACGGGTGTGATGCCCACCTTGTACCGATGGCGCATCGCCGTACGTCTTATAGTCCGATGATGAAACGGGCTAGGGACAAACTTTATCTGCAGAAAACTAGTAAAATTTATAAGACTGTGACTTGTGTCCGGTTGATGGCTAGACTCGCCCAATACATGGTACATACAAGGCGTGCTGGTTTGTGGTCCTGGGTGTCCCCGAGGACCAGATCCCGACCTTGATGGGCGCCGAGCGCAGGCTGTCGTTTGGCCTGGGCTCGGTGTACATCAAGTTCCAGGGGGCCAACGGCAGATTTGTGTGCGTCCCTCGTGGATGGGACCCGGCCACAAGGCAGCTCGCCAACGCAAGGGAGATTGACCCCCCGCCCAGCAACCAGGATATATCCGCGGCCGAACCTGCTGCAGCTACAGTGCTGGCCACTCCTATCGATGACACGATCAAAGATCCTCCGTCGGGCGAGGAGCCGGACGACATCACACTGTCACCGGCTTCTGGCCCGATGGAGGATGACTTCATCGAGGGAGACGCCTTCGCCGGTCTGCAACTAGAGGAACACGAGGAGGGACCCACCCAAGATGGCGACCCCTTCGTTAACCTGTAGACTAGTGCAGGCAAACCTCCACCACAGCCAGACAGCGACGGCCCAATTGCGCAAGTGGTTGGAGGTTCAACACACGGCCATTGCCCTGATTCAGGAGCCGTGGATTAGGGGCGGCCAAATCAAAGGATTATCAAACCTAAGTGGTAAGCTCCTTGTTACCTCTAACCATGATCACCCTAGAGCGTGTATTTTTGTTACAGGTAACCTCAAAGCACAGCTTCTAACTGATTTCTGTTGCAGAGATATCTCTGCCGCTAGGCTGGCAATGCAGCATGGCAACTCAAAGATGTCGATCGTCTTCGCCTCTGCCTATATGCCTGAGGCGGAGATTCCACCTCCGCATGAGCTTGTCCGCCTCGTAACCCAATGCGAGACCAGCGGCGAGGAGATCATCATTGGGACTGACGCAAACGCACATCACCCTCTGTGGGGAATGGATACGCAAAATGAAAGAGGTAAGGCATTGGTGGACTATCTGTTCACGACTAACCTATCCCTGCTAAACACAGGCGCGGCACCGACGTTTGTTACTAGACGCAGTCGCACAATTATCGACCTGACTCTGGCGACAGAAGGCGCAGCGGAAATCATCACTGGGTGGCAGGTCTCAAACGAGGCCTCCTGCTCGGATCACAGATGGATCCGCTTTGACATGCAGACCTGTGTAGCACCTGCACCGCCTCGGCGCAATCCGCGCAACACGGATAGAACTGTCAACACTCGCACACTCGATTCAAAGCTAGCGCCCGCACACGGGGCACTGACTACTGTGAGCACAACGCAGATAGACTTGCAGGTAAGTGAACTTACCGAGACAATGATAAGCAGCTACCATACCGCCTGCCCGGAAACAATGCCACGGAAATCACCGGGCAAACAACCCTGGTGGGGCGCGGAGTTGGAACGCAAACGCAGGAAGGTAAGAAAGGCCCTAAACAGAGCTATGAACACATGCGCGGATGAGGACTGGGACGCCTACTACGAGGCCAAATCCAGCTATAAAAAATGCATCAGATTCAGGCGTACCGCTGGGTGGCGAAAATACTGTGGTAGCATTGAATCTTGCCAACAAGCAAATAGGGTAAGGAAAGTACTGGCACAGCAGATTACACCTGAGCTCGCCACACTCCGCAAACCCGACAACACACTCACCACGACACCTGAAGAAGCAAGACGAGTCCTAGTAGAAACACACTTCCCAGGAAGCGTCTTCGTCCAGGTAACAAACTGGCAAGATACTACGCAGATACCAACTCACGATGATTGGCTCTACGCACACAGGATGATCACGCTGGAGAAACTCCAGTGGGCCATCAAAAGCTTCCATCCTTTCAAGGCGCCAGGTCCAGACGGAGTTTTCCCTGCGCTACTGCAGTGGGGAGGTAAGTCTGTAGCAGAAAGACTTGTGCCACTAATGAGAGCATGCCTGGCCTTTAGACATGTCCCAAAAGGATGCAGGGAAGTTAAAGCAATATTCATCCCCAAGCCAGGCAAGGGAGACTATACAAACGCCAAATCCTACAGACCAATCAGCCTGACCTCGTTTCTACTTAAGACCATGGAAAGGCTGTGCGAGAGGGAACTACGCGACGGCGCCCTAATGGCATTACCTCTACACGGTAACCAACACGCTTACAGCTCGGGTAAGTCTACTGAGTCCGCTCTTCATTTGGTGGTAAGCCAAATAGAGGAAACAATTCATCAGAAAGGTACCTGCCTGGGCACCTTCATAGACATCGAAGGGGCCTTCGACAAGACAAACTTCTCCAGCATCGGTGCTGCACTCTCCAAGCACGGAGTAAATCAGGTACTAATTGACTGGATAACCAACATGCTAAGCAAACGAGCAGTTCGTCTAGAGGGAGAACAGCAGCTGGCCTTAATAGCCAGGGGCTGCCCACAGGGAGGAGTGCTTTCCCCCCTACTGTGGAATCTGGTGATCAACGATTTCATCACCAGGCTCAACGATCACCGAAACTTCACAGTAGGTTATGCAGACGATTTAGCAATCCTCGTACCTGGGAAGGTGACAGGAACCATCTGCAATCTCACTCAGCAAGCTCTACGTATAGTGGAGCGATGGTGCAGGGAGTATGACCTATCAGTTAACCCCACTAAAACTGAACTAGTCATGTTTACTCAGAAAAGAGCTCTAGGCCCTTTCCGCCTACCCAAGCTGTTCAACACGGAACTACAGTTGTCCAACGAGGTTAAGTATCTGGGAGTCATACTTGACAGTAAGTTAAACTGGAGCAGACATTTAGACACCAAACTGAGCAAGGCTTGTATCACCTTTTGGCAATGCAAGAAAATGATAGGCAAAAAGTGGGGACTCTCCCCCAAAATCATACTCTGGCTGTACAGCGCGGTGATTCGGCCCATGGTCACCTATGGGGCCGTGGTATGGTGGCCTCGTACTAAGCTAAGTACAGCCGTGAATAGACTACAACGCATGCAAAGACTGGCCTGCATGGCAGTGACGGGTTGCATGAGGACTACCCCGACAGCTGCGATCGAGGCCATGCTTGGACTCCCCCCACTCCACCTGTTTATACAACAAGAGGCAACGATGGCAGCAGTACGCCTTAAGGCGCTGGATCTATGGGGTAAGAGAGAGACACAACACACCGCTCTGCTTGAGGAACTCAACAACGAACTCCCCCTAACAAAAGCAATCAACGATCGAATACCCAAGCAATTCATCTTTGACAAGAAATACAGGATTCAACTGCAGGAGGACCATCGCTGCGAAGGGCTACGCCCTGACGAGCTAAGGATCTTCACAGACGGATCCAAAACAGGTACTGGCACAGGTGCAGGGGTGTTCTCGGAGGACCTCAACATCCACCTAGCCACGCCACTTGGGGCTCATAACACGGTGTTCCAAGCCGAGTGCTTGGGCATCACCCTGGCAGCCTCTGCCATCTTAGCCAGGGAGGTGAAGGACTTCCCTATACGCATTCTCTCGGACAGCATGGCCGTCCTGCAGGCACTGAGTAGCCACACGGTCAACTCTGGGCTGATACTCGAGTGTCATCATCGCCTGAACCAGGTCGGTACATATAATAAAGTAACCATTCAATGGATCAAGGGGCACAGTGATTCTCGAGGTAATGATGCAGCGGATGAGCTGGCCCGAAGGGGCTCTAGTATGGCGGCGATGGGACCAGAACCCATCGTACCAATACCCTACGGTTACCTCCGCAATCTGGTAAGGAAGCGCACCAGAGAACAGCACCACAAATTGTGGAATGACCACAGCGAGTGCAGACAGGCCAAGGAGGCACTTCCCTCTTTAGATGGCCGGTTTACGCAGAAAGTCCTGAGACTGACTAAAACACAGTTACGTGCAGTCACAGCCGTAACAACTGGCCACGGGACTTTTAACAAACATCTTTTTGTCTTAGGGATCACAGACAGCCCACTGTGCAGGGCGTGCATGGAGGAGGACGAGACAGCAGCACATCTGCTCCTAAGCTGCCCAGTGATCGCTGGCTACAGGGCCAAATTCCTCGGCGACCCAGGTACCGTGCAGGGGATGGTTGGCAACACCAAGGCGCTGCTGGCTTTCCTCGAGGAGCTGGGTTGGATTGAGTGAGAAAGACGAATCCCACCCGTACGCAAAATACGCGCTTAGACGTGGAGTTGCGGACACCAGCCCGTCTTAACCTAACCTAACCTACATGGTACTCGTACTTGAACATAACTGGTGCAATGTCGGTGTACTGTAGGTGTACCTCTGCCAACCCTTCGAAGAATACTGGCGTGATGTTATGTTAGGTTAGCTCATGGTAACACACAAGTCACCGTGTGACATTGTCAACAAAGCCGCATGTGCTAACGTCAAGGTTGAAACACTTTTGTCGTGCGCTTTAGCAAGGGAAACATTAAATTATCACAAGCTGAATCATTAACAATGACTCATTATGTAATTATGAAAGAGTCAATAATTCAAGGCAATAAGAGGATATATATTATTGTGATAAGCGCTATGTACGCTTAAGGGTGAGGCCAAACGAACGCAATTTAGTGAGTCGCGTAAAATGCGTCGCATAATTTACGCTGCGTTCGGTTTCATACTAAAGACCTGTTTGTGCCACACGGCGACGCAAAATGAGTTGTCAGCTGACTAACGCACATTATTTGACCCACACCGAATTGCGCTCGAGGTGAGGGAGGGTAGCGAAGCAAGTGTCAGCGCCCCGTACAAACTTTAGAATAGCAACTGAAATTACGTCCGTTTGGCAATCTAACCGAATTTCAGTTGAACGTAAATTTTGCGACTTATTTTACGCGACTCTAATAAAACTACATAGCATAATGAACAATTAATGACAATTGTGTAACGTACAAACTAAATACGAGCCAAAAAAGTATTCCGCGGAATCCTCGCGCATTCTCGAGAATTCCCGTAGCTCCTGTCAATATCCGTATTTAGTTTGTACGTTACACAATTGATATAAAGATCAGTAAGCTATACACAATTTCGTTACAAAAATTCGCGACAATAACGTGCTAGACTTAGGTAACACTCATTCCAAACTGAAGAATCATCTGCCCAGCATCTGCCAAACTCAATTGACATTTGATTGCTCAGTCGAATACGTTAATGTCAAAAAATAACAAGCAGTTACTGTCAATTTGAGGCATCTCAAACCCAAGCAGGCGCTTAACTTTGTGTAAATCATTTCATCACCACTGCTCTCAAAACGGTGAAGGAAAACATCGTGAGGAAACCGGCATGACCTAGAACCAAACATTCGAAGACATGTGACATCCACCAACCCGCACTGGGCCCGCGTGGTGGAATACGGAGAAGTGAAGAGAAGTAGCCTGTATCCCAGCAGGGGTAATGTTAAAAGGATAATGAACATAGATATAACAAACATTACTGTATTTTATATTTCTATGATGATGATGATGAATTTCGAGTTCGAATTGAACATCAGTTGCGCATGCTTCGGAATACGTGCCGTAGATTGCTAAGAAATGTAGCGTAGTACGAGAATGAGAACCGTGTTCTTATAGTTAGGTACTTGGTTATTTTCCTACGAATGAGCACGATCGAAACAAGGGAATTATCTCAACAGGCACACAATCATACCACATAATCTTATCAATATATGTGCTTGAATAGAAAATAGGTGGCTATGTACATAATATAATGTATGTGTCACCGGATTATTGTAGACCTTGTTAAATAATGAAATATCTCGCGATTATTTAAAATATCGATAAATTGTCAACCGGAAAAACACCGGCCAAGTGCGTGACGGACTTCGCACATTTAGGGTTTCGTACCAAAGAAAATCAGATTTGCCAATATATTGGTATTTGCTAGTAAAGTGTACGTAATAATAAACATTATCACCAAAGGAGATTGCCCGCACACAGGCCCCTTGAGGTATCGTGTCTGCGATGTCAATATTATGCAAAAATAGGATTTATATTTTGTGTTTTATTCCATCCGTGTCCTTTACTTTATATGTACAGACAACAACAGATCAGGTTCCTTCACTTGAACATTTGTATGATCCTTATTGCATTGTAATAAGGGTTCATTTCAAGAACAGAACAATCGTTATATCTCGTGAACCCCGCAAAATAAATAAGAAATGTTTTCCAACTATGAATACAACGTATTTTGTCTACAATATACAACCAAATTCATCAATATACAACCATTTTTTCAAAGGGGCCCAAGTTCTCTTACAAAATGGGCATTCTCCTTTCTAGTTCGTAGAGCAATGGGAAGTTAATAAATTCTTCGGAACAAAATTGTGTGACAGACGATGGACAGACAGAAGGACAGACAGACAGACACGTGAGTGACAGCAATAGGGCTCCGTTTGGACCCTTTGGGTACGCAACAATATAAAGGAGAAATTCTTAACACTTTCTCCTGTATCTTGAGTCTGTTTAGAAATATTTAAACTCACATACACAAACACCCAGAGCAAGAACAATAATTATCTGTAGGCCATACAAATATTAGTTCCGTGCGGGAATCAAACCGCGACACGCAGCGCAGCAGCCAATCGCTCTGCCTGTTACCTTTTCACTCATAAACCGTTGAACCCATTCAGATGAAAGGTATGGAGATAGTTTGAGACCCTGGGAAGGACATAGGATAGTCTGTAATTCCGGAATGCATCATTAAGAGGGTGGGAACGCTGAACTAATATTTTCTAAAGTAAGGGTGCCCACACACCTACAATATTAGTGCGCGTTATAAAAAATAGGCTGCTCGAAGTACTACGACTATGCAGACGAAGTCACAACCATTAAATTAGTGGTTGGAAGGAATTTAAATATGGATATTACCGTGAAGAAGAACGCACCGTATCAATGAGTTGTGTTTGGCAAGCCGCCATCTTGTCACTGTCAGAGGTCGACGACCTGCACGCGCCGCACGTGCCGCTGTTTGTTATGTAACAATGGCTATGTATAACGAGTATGTGTACATGTATAACTATATATTATCTACAGATAACACACACACAGATGGTGTTGTGTGTGACTCTCAGATGTGTTCATTTACATCTATTAAACAATTTTATCGTTATTATTATCGTAATACTAAGTGAGTTGGTTTGTTTGGCTGAGCAAATTTGGATGAAACTTGGCATATGGATAGACTAGAACCTTTATTAGGACATAGGGTTTTTTTTTCATCCCGGTTTATTGTTCCCTTGAGATATTAAAGCGGCTGCCTGGTTTCAAACCCACGTCCTACAACTAAGTAAGTCGCGACCGTTACCACTGGGCCACCATGACTTATGTGACAAAATTAAATTTAAAAAGAAAATGTGGCAAAATACAGCTCAAAATAAAAACAGAAGACAAGGAAATACGGATATTATTTAGATAAGAAATTGTCGTGTGACGCCGATGAGGTAGGCGTAGATACCCCTGAGTAGCTGATTTTAAATTGAAAATCACGTCTAAACGGCTGGTCGTAATTTATTGGAAAAATATATGTTACATTAGACCATTTTCTTAATAATTTGATCTCAGATAATTTTCAGTTTTATTCGTATAACATAGTGTAATTAATTTGTAAAAACCACGACAATCGCACCAAAACTGGGCTTATTTTAATCAAATTGACACCATCTCAAAGACAATTTTATTATCTACATTTTCATCTGTAGCTTTTTTTTAAGTAAAGAATTATAAGAAAAGTACAAAAAACTACTAAATTGCGCGGGTGTGAAACGAGTGCGCGTTTTGTTCCCTCAAAGTCGTTGGCGTTAGTCGTCTACTCGTCGTCTCCACGCTTTAACCACTGAGCATGAGGTCCTGGATTTGATTCTCGGGTGGAGCAAAGTGTTATTGTGTTTTCCATCTAGAATTCCTCAGTAGCAGCCCGGAGTCTGCAATAGACTCGCCTCTAATACATGGGACTTGAATATAACTGACGATGTGTGTGTGTACTGTAGGTGTACGTCTGCCTAACCCTTCGGGGATTACTGGCGTGATGTTATGAGTGTTTATTAATGTGGCAAAATATAACACAAGAGACAACGAAAATAATCTAATATTTTTCTTTTGTCATGTAAACAAAAAGCTTCGACGATACAGTGCGATAACGATACAGTGCGTTGAAATATCATGTGACGTCACGGTGTGCTACACTTTATACTAACAAAGTGACATCACAAGCCTCTCCTGAACTTTGATGCGCTTGATCTTTGTTAGTTTTTATTTAATTGAATAAGCAAAAAATATGGGTCCAATATTATTTGATAATCTCATTGACGGACTAAATATAATTGTTATTTTTTTAACTAGGAAATATTCCTTTTTAATAAATAAATAAATACACCCGCACAGCTACTTCAAAATGGTCTCAGTTAAGGCGCTACCCCGAGCAAAACTCCGCGCTAGCCGTTTTTCGTGCAGTTTTTTAGGAGCTCGTTATTTAAAATTAAATATCTACTAATAAAAATACATTAAATTTCTACATATTATTGATTCCAAAATTGTAGATTTCTTTTTTTTATGTAGTATATGTTTCACTAATCTCCTTCCAACAAAACCATATAAATGAGAAATAATGATAGATAGCATGCATCTCCTCGTAAAGTGTTCATTAATAATTTTTTGTACTAACACTAGGGGATAGACAGTTTGATAACGAACATTTTGTAAGTTTTATTTTTTTCAAAACACACAAACACATTTTGATTTTATAAAGATTTTATTCTAAAATCTGGGCGTATTCACTACTGTAATTCATGCGCCATCAGTGCCGCTAGGCCAATAGGAAATCTCATATCTCACGCAGATTTTTAACCGACTTCCCAAAAAGGAGGAGGTTCTATGTTCGACATTATGTTTGTTTTTTTTTTTTTTTGTGTATGTTCACGCATATCTCCGTCAATTATGGACCGATTTTGAAAATTCTCTTTTTGTTTAAAAGTGTATGTTTCGAAATTGGTCCCATTTTGATTTGGTGAAGATCTGATGAAGAACTTCGAAGATATGCAACAGAACTCTTCAATAAATTACGGCAAATCTCTCGGGATTGCTGCAATCGCATGTCTGTTTATTGTTTATACCATTTCATAACATAACATCATGCCAGTACGCTCTTAAGGGGTACGCAGATCTCTCATTTCACTGGTTATGTTCAAGTTTCATGAAATTCTGGCGTTATAGTTACCTTACTGACTTGTCTATTAGGTAGGTACAACTAAAAAGTGAAAAATAAAAAAACTTTTTGCAAAAAAATACTACCGACTTCCAAATACAAAACTACAAAGTGAAAAATAAATTAATTTTTTGAAGTCGGTGTCCATAACGCAAAAAAATTGGTACCTACGAAAGACACCGACTTCAAAAAATTAATTTATTTTTCACTTTGTAGTTTTGTATTTGGAAGTCGGTAGTATTTTTTTGCAAAAAGTTTTTTTATTTTTCACTTTTTTTGATCAGGGTACGGCCTTAAGCGGTGGGTCTATATAATTATGGTAATAAATTATCTAACATTATGTATTTAGGTAAAAGAATTCGTTTTGAATTGTAGATTGTAGTCAAGTCCAATTATCGTATTTTTTTTCCTTATTTACGCTTTAGTTACCGGAATTTGACTCCATGACCCCACAGCCCACCGAGTTATTAATTCAACACTGTCCATACCTATTGTATTGTATTCCAATATTGTTCTATTTCATTTAGTTCGCAAGTACAACCTGGGGGTCTTTAAGTCAAGAGTGAATAGGTTACTTCAAGACAAGCGTGCTTCATCGTCGACCACATCATCGCTTACCATCAGGTGAGATAGTGGTCAAGCGCGAGACTATCAATAATAATTTTAAAAAAAAAACCTCTCCGGATAGCAACAGTACTGACACACTGACACTACGCCACGCCACAAACGTTGGTCTTCTTATCGTTGCCATGAACAATATTAGGTCACTTTATCTCTCTCCGTGGGTGTCGTGCACGTGACTTCAAAACGATTGTGAAATCATTAAGTTGGCTCAGCGGAGTACGATAACTCGATAAGTAATACTAAGAATTTCTCTTTTATTTTACGCGTAGAATACAATTGAATAAAATAGACTAACTATAGGTATTTTAAAGACAGACGTGAGTAGGAACTCTGAGAGAGCGACCGTAGAAGAATATAATAGTACACGGATTTTAATGGGGTCGATGGTCTTCAGAAAGGCCCGGTTTCGAATATTTATAACCGGCGTGCGTGTATGACTAGATGTATGACCGTATGAAGCAAAAGGAGTATGTAAGCCTGATTGTAGCAGGTGGCGTTCTGTAGTTTCTGCCTACCCCATGTCAATATATGTTTTACTAACAGAAAGGGTGATAAATTGATAAACGAGGAAGATTGCTGTAAATAAATGATTTGTGATAGTGACGTGCGATTCGTGTGAAGCAGGGACGGGTCACTAGTATTACATATGTAAATCAGAAATGAATTGTAATCAGATTAGTTGCTTTGTGCTTGTATAGCAGAAGACAAATTACTTAATATTTCAGACGATAGATTCTTGCGACTAATCGGCGGAACCGATTTAGATGAAATTTTGTATGGAGATAGTTTCAGACCCTGGGAGAATATCCCAGTGGTGTGTTACCTTGGCGTGATAAAACACTTTTTACGCGGGCGAAGCCGTTGGTCGTAGCAAGTTCTAATAACTGTATGTAACGAATAAACTTAAAAACTACTAGACCGATTTCAAAAATTGTTTCACCGTTGGGAAGCTACACTATCCCCGGGTGACATAGGCTACTTTTTATCCCTGTATTCCCACGGGAACGGGAACTACGCGGGTGAAACCGCAAGGCGTCCCCCAGTTATATATAAATATATACATACATATATACAGGAACTGCTCGTTTAGCTTAGGTATTAGATATATTCGAATTGCCGATCGAATAATGTCTTGTGGACAACGAACGATAAATCAAACATCAAAAATTATCGGTTCAATCGACTTCTATGACTTTATAGAATGGCTTGCATAACACTGCCCTCCAAATGATTGTGAGTGGTAGTAGGACAAAACGGTATTGATACCTAATGATTGTAAAAATGTGGATGATAATAAAAATAAGGCAGTGTACATAGATAGGATAGATGGACCCTCTTTGCCGCACTTAGACTCCCATTCAGTCCCTTGTGCGTGCAGCCGGGCGAGCACGGCCTCTGTGATAGGCTTGAGCATTTTATCATGGTTTTTGCTCCCAATCTGTGATGAAAATGTGTCACTCAGGCTTGTCACAGTAAGCCGTGCTCGCCCGGCTGGTCACCTCTCTGTGAGAGGGAATGGACCGTAACCCACAACGCGGGCCCAGTGCGGATTGGTGACTTGGTGGATGTCAAATGTCTTTGAATTTTTCGTTCTTAACATACGGGTTTCCTCACGATGTTTTCCTTCACCGTTTTGAGAGCAGTGTTGATGAAATAATTTACACAAAGTCAACTCCTGCCTGGGTTGCCTCCTGCCTTTACCACTGGGCCACCACTGCTGTTATAAGGCAGTACAGAACCGAATAATTTATTGTTCTATTTAACATAGAGTGTTTTTCCTCAAAACGCCGCATGACTAGTTCGATTATAATGAGTCAATAGAGATAAGAAATGAACTCGTAACGTGACACACTCACGGTCGAGTGGCAACCTCAACTTTTTATCTCGAGCAATTTAGAGAACAAACTATTTGGGTTAATTAATTTATAAGTTCCTAGTGTCTAGCATCCGAAAAGTGTTGTATTATCCCAAGGGATCATTATAGCTATAGATCAGTATATCGGAATTAAAAATAGCCTGTGCTAACTGCTAGCATATTAATGTTATTTTTATCCGTGGTGCTAGGCAACTGGGCTTATCCCAGTTGTAAACGACCCTTTGTGCCTACTGGCCTTGTTTGGTCTGTCTCCTGCTTGATATGGAGTGAAGTGGCAATTGGTATTTTTTCCTACTCTTCCGTTATTCTTTTCTGATTAATTTCGTTGCGGGATCCAAGACAGTTAAATTTATTCTGCGGGACTTCGTCGAGCTTCATTGCCTCGGCAATTTTCTGGTGGTCACCATTGTTGATTCTAGCTTTCAGGAGTTGCAGTGGTTTGGGAATAATGCGGTGGGATTTAACCAATAAAAGAAAAGCTAAGCTAGCTTCTGCGTGAAAAGTGTTTTTCATATTTTATACCAGGATACAAAATTATTCATTAATTTATTTAAATTGAGGTGCCATGTTACTATGATTCGATGAATCCACGCTTGCAACATAAAAACCGGCCAAATGAAGGGCAAAGAAATGAAGGATTCCGTACCATTATCGCAAAAAACGGCAAAAATGTCACGTTTGTTGCCCATAGAACAAACGTGACCCTTTTGCATATAATAATTTAGATTTTTGCGAAAACTTGCAAGTACCAAAATTTTCCTTGAAAAAGTAAGATCTTACAGCACAAATAAAAGAGAAATACAATTTTTTTCTTTTTGCAAACTAACTTAAGTTTTGGTACTTACAAATTTTTGTGAAAATCTAAATTTGTCCATATATTTTTATCGTGTTGACTCGGGATTTTTATACACCTATTTGGGGCTATAGACCTTAGTATCTGGTATAAATTTTAACTTGCTAGGTCCACCCATTCCTGAGAAAATCGGTGGAGACACACGGACAGACGGACAAGAGAGTGATCTTATAAGGGTTACTTTTTTACCTTTTGAGGTAGTTAAAAATGACACCAATTTTATTATAGCAGGATAATGGGTAGGTACGGAACTCTCGGCGCACGAGTTCGACTCGCACTTGACCGGTTTTTATTCTTATTATTAAAAAAAAAACTGTCAAACCCAACTTTCATTTAAGTCTACGAAGTAAAAATCAGAGTTTACAACTCACAGTTTACGCTAACAAAAACCAGCGCCTACGCACTACGCAAATAGGTTGATTAGTGCGTCGTCGTGCGGCGGTCGTTGAGCTCCCTAGAATATGGTTCAAGTTCGCAATGACAAGAACAACTCGTTGGTGTAGCGGTAACAAGCGCTACTGCTGAGCATGAGGTCCTGGGTTCGATTCCCGGGCCGGGCAAAGTGTAAAGATGGAAACACACTATTCAAACGCGATGCGACGTGACGTGTCGACATCCGGTGCGAATCGTGCACATATACAACACGCCGCGTGATGATACAAAACGCTTCGCTAGTATCGTAGCTTCGTTTCTGGTATTATTTCTAATACTATATATTAAAATAATACTGAGTACCGTTTCACTAAGTCTATTTATTGTTTATCCGACATCTATATCTACATCAATATTATAAAGAGGAAATATTTGTATTTTTGTATGTAACGAATAAACATAAAAACTACTGGACCGATTTCAAAAAATCTTTCACCGTTGGGAAGCTACACTTTCCCCGGGTGGCTCAGGCCACTTTTTATCCCTGTATTCCCACGGGAACGAGAACTACGCGGGTGAAACCGCGAGGCGTCCGCTAGTGTTTAATATGGTCAGAAACACAGACAACACGCCATGTGATCACACGCACTCCCACGCGGTAATATCCAGTCGGTCTGGATCAGTGTCGCCGGGAGAGCTTCGCACGCATATGTTTCTAGTTAACAACCGACGAAATACAAACGTTTTAAAAATGTGGCTCATTTCTCATATCTTTTATTCTATAAACGAATTATGCCTATTTCGGAATATTGCCTATGTCACCCGGGGATAGTATAGCTTCCCAACGGTGAAAGAATTTTTGAAATCGTTCCAGTAGTTTTTAAGTTTATTCGTTACATACAAAAATAGAAATAATATTAGTATAGATATGGGATTGATTATTACTGCAATGCGTCGGATGGCGTCGCGTGGAGTCGCGTTTTTGAAGTATGTTGCCAGTTTAAGACGACGACTAACGCCAACGACCTTGAGGGAACAAAATGCGCCCTCGTTTCACACCCACGCGATCCAAAATTTAGTAGTGTTTTGTACTTTCCTTATTATTATATGACTAAAAAAAAAGCTTCAGATGAAAATGTAGATAATGAAATTGTCTTTGAGATGGTGTCGATTTAATAAAAATACGCCCAGCGGTTTTGGTTCGATTGCCGTGTTTCTGTCCGATTTAGACATAACTTTACAAATTAATTACACTATGGATAAAACTCAAAATTAACATATATTTTGACAAAAAATTACGCTACTCAAGGGAATCAGCGCCTTAAGGTTACACTAGCCGAAAATTCTTCCATACAAACGTAGTCTGGCGATTACCCCACTGTTTGACGGTGGACGTTCAAAATAAAAAATTACATCAATTTGTTTCATCATTATCTAGCCCTGTATGGAAACAGAAAAGTAAAAATATACAATATTTGAAAGTTATGAGCGTCGAAAGTTCCATATTTCAACACTAATTTTAACATATCTTTGGGCGGAAATAAATACCATAAGAAGAAAGTTAATTGCAAAACGGCCTCCATACAGGCAAAAAAATAATAATAATAAGATAGTAATTCAACAATGCAAACAATTTTATTTTGAAAATATACATTAAATAGTTTTTTCATGATATCTAGACTCCAAAAGGTCTGTTCATAAAATCACCCATTTCAAATTTGCAAAAGTGCTAATACGTACGAGAACTAGCTTCTTACTGCTCATCACAGCATCTATCTCTTACGCACGTATTGTCGGATGACACAGCATGCATTTTAACCTCGCGCACAAAATAGTTCGTGCCGTTGACTAGGGGAACCTTAATTGGGTTTTCCATCTGAAATTACTCAGTGGCAGTGAGCTCAGAGTCTGGCCTCCTGTCCGGTTGATGGCAATAGACTCGTCCACTATTACATGAGACTTGAACATAACTGGTGAAATGTGTGTGTACTGTAGGTGCAGCTCTGCCTAACACATCGGGGACTGCTAGCGTGATGTTATGTTGATAGTTGTTTGCGTCACTACAGTCGAAGTTAATCTAATACATACAGATTAAACAGTTACACCACAACCGTTACATAAAGATATTGCGTAGGGGCCTAACTACCACAGTGTCGGTCTTCCGAGCTCAAGGTCGCGGGTTTGGTTACTGGTAGGTAGGGTTGCCGACTGTACTCTAATATAGAGTATTGTAATCTTTTTTGCTTAGGTGTGCTTTATCACAATTATATTATAAAGGCGAAAGTTTGTGAGTGTGTCTGTTACATCCACGCTTAAACGGCTCTTGATGAAATTTGGCACAGAGATATAGATTATAGTCATGTATAGCCCATAGGATACTTGTTATCCCGAGGATATGTTCCCTCGGGATAATTCATGCGGGCAAAGCTGCTGGCAGAAGGTAGTTATCTATCAAAGCAATAGAGTTCGCTAACATACGATTTTATTTAAAAGTTGTCATTTTTACTAAGACTCCGCGGTCTGTCTGTCTGTCTGTCATCAGGCTGTATCTCATGAACGGTGATAGCTAGACAGTTGAAATGTTGTCTGTTGCCGCTATAACAAAAAATACTAAAAATAGAACAAAATATATATTTAAGTGAGGCTCCCATACAACAAAAGTGATTTTTTTGTCGTTTTTTGCGATCAGACGGAACCCTTCGTGCGCGAGCCCGACTCGCTCTTGGCTTTATTTGGTCATTTCTCCTTTATCGTGGGTGTATTTATAAACAAGTTTGTTTGATTCTGATTTTAAATAAAATTTAATGAATCCCTCTCATTGCATTACGAGTGTTTTTGTCTTTTCGGTCATAATTGCGAAACGATGGCAAGTGAAAATCAGGGCTTCTTTAAAATTGATGTCTAGCAACCACAACAATTATTTTCAAAACAGCGGCAAAAGCTTAAGTTGCGCAAAAATATTGTTTCAAAAATAACAATAAAATGTACTCTTTTTTATAAGTCTGTACTCTTTATTTATCTTTTCTAAAATCAGATAGATGCTTAATCAGAAGTTGGTGACCCTAGGTACCGGTTACCGTATCGAGGCTCTACGGGCACGTACCTACTTACTTGTGCGGCCTACTAATACCGGTTAGAGAGTATATAGCAACATCTACAAGAATAACATTAAATACAAACATATTGTAATACTTTTTTTGCCTTTTACAATTTTATTATAATATGTGTTATTATTTATATAATGTTGTGCAGGTCTGTTATAGATATTAACCGGTTGAATACCGTAACAATTAAAAAAACAATTGTGTCCCGCGTGGATTCACGTTTCGGGCACTCGAAGGGTTAACACTAGAATAAGAGCTCATATTTTAATGAAAAAAATTCATTTATTTTTGTTGATATTATGTCTTGAATAAATATATGAAAAATAGAACAAATGTAACTTATTTATCGCCACCTTTAGGAGAGCGCGTCAAATATTCAAATAAATCTTATTTAGGTCTGTTCTGTCACGCCGCATAACTTTAAAGATTTGATTCAATCAGGGGAGATCTACAATATCACATGATTAATATGTTAATAATATTTGTATATTATTACTTTTTTTTTAGGATTTTATGTTACCCGTTTGTTGATCCTTGCCAAATTATAGCTTTCTAGTACTAAGAGTCTGTGCTAAGCTGCGAACGGACGGACAGACGGACAATTTTTTTTAGGGTTCCGTACCCTACAAAAAAATATCATGTGTAAAGTGTGTCATGTATTTTTATTTATTAATGGCAGGCATAAGCATTCAGTGAACATTCGCTTACAATGTTTTTCCTGTAGCTAAAATCATAACGCGAATGAATTCAGGTACAGAAGTGAGCGCAAACTAAAGTGTATTTTTAACCGACTTCAAAAAGGAGGAGTTTCTCAAATCGACTGTATTTTTTTTGTTTATCTGTTCCCGATTTTGATTATTCTCTTTTATTTGAAAACTGTTACTTCTCATGTGGTCCCATTTAAATTTCATCAATATTTGATGAAGAACTTCGAAGATATACATTTTTTTTTTCCTTTTCTAGGGTTCATCAATAGGATACTCTAATTTTATTACAATCTAGCCTTATAAATAGACTAATAAGTAATTTAATTATAGCCTTAACTATTAAATTGTCTTTACCAAGAAGAATGCCTAATAGCACTTTTCTTATTGTCTCTATTAAGGCGAATACACTTCGTTCTTGTGTTTGTTTGGTAGCACTTTTGTACGTTACACTATTAACATTCACTAACACTACACACTTTGTTTGAAAAAATATGTTTCGGAATTGGTCCCATTTTAATTTGGTGAAGATCTGATGTAGAACTTCGAAGATATACAACATAGCTCTTCAATAAATGACGGCAAATCTCTTGGGATTGCTGCAATCGCATCTCTGTTTATTGTTTACACCATTTCATAACATCACGCCGGTACGCTCTAAAGGGATATGCAGATGTGTACAGTTCACCCTGGTATACTGGTTATTTTCCACTTTATAGTGTTTTTATTTGGAAGTCGGTTGTACTTTTTTGTAAAAAGTTTTTATTTATTCTACTTCCTACTTATCCTACTATCCTAATAACTAACTATACTAATCTTACATCTTAATAATATTAGAAATACGAAAGTTTAGATGTCTTTTACTAAACCACGCCAGAACGGCTGAACGGCTCTGAATGAAAAGATAGATTATAGTCTGGAATAGCACATATGGTACTTTTTATCCCGATGAACTAGAGATGATCCCATTGGATAATAAAACACTTTTCACGTCGAACTTAAAATCACAAAAAAGTGAGTTACGATGTATTTCCTTGCTGCTCGATAGTTTGGGTAGAGGTCAGATGTCAGTCATTGTGTAATCAGACGCAGGTGATGAGCACTTATTACGTGTGAGTACACACGCTTCATTCTAAGGAGAGCTCGTGGATAAATAACAGGCGCACGGATCGATCTTAGAGAGAGGTCGGTGGGAGACCATTTTAACATACCGAAAGCACTGTGAACTTAGCTGTTTGTACGGAACCCTCAGTGCGCGAGTCCTACTCGGTGTTGGACAGTTTTTTTGTCAACAAGTTAGCTTCTGTTGCTAATATTTTTATTGGTAAACATACTTATTTAAGTTTTCTTTTATTTGATGGCAAAATATAGTGTGCGTGGGTGGTGAGTGAGGTTAAATTAAAACTCCGTTCCAATCGGATGTCCTTACGACACCTCCCTATTATTTATATTTTTTGTTTATTTTAATGAAGAAGAAACATTTTTGGCATTCAAATTTACCGCTGAATAGAAATAAACGATTTCAATTTGACTTTGAATAAGATATTTGTATGACCTACGTATCATCTTATCATTTAAAACCCAATAAAAATTAAAAAGAACTTTCCCGGCCATTACTCTCCAACTCAACTCTCCATTGCTTTTTGGCAACGGCAACGTTCTGAATAAAATCATCACGAAAAAATGCGATCGCGGCTAGCCATGTCTTTATATTTTAAACGTGGAACGTGTCACTACTTTTATTTTTAAATTGTCTATAGTAGAGGCGCGTGTAGGGCATCATAGTACTTAATGTGTAATAATGTGACATGTGCCGATTCATTTGCAACATTTTTTGCAGCAGTTTTATTATTACCTTGCATTCGTGTGTGTGTACGGCAACTAGAAATCTATTTTTCAAGCACTTCCTAGCATCCTATTTAGTCGAAACTTGGCGTACTTATGTAACTTTGAAAACATTGAAATTATAGTTCTATTGGAGTCTCATGATAGAGCCTGAAGGTGGCCATAGCGACTCCTCATCCAGACAAGATAGCACCAAAGTGTTTGAGCTCATTCGATATGTAGGTATTTGATAGTACATTTCATCATCACCGTACATCAATGCTGGGACACATGCATCCTCTCTGTGAGAGCTAATGGGCCTTAATCCACCACGCGGGCCCATTAGCGGGCGGATAGTACATTCAGTTTCTTTCAATTCAAAAAGCTTGCTTTTGAAACGGGTTTCTAGAAGATGTAGGCAATTAGAACCAGTCTGGCTACCAATAAGAATTATTAATTAATTAGAAACGAAATGTCGTGGTGGCCCAGTGAGCTCTTGTGCTTGAGGTCGCAGATTCAAATCCGAGCAAGTATCAATGTGTCATTTTCAAACTCATATGTTCTTTTTAAGTTTATCTTGGACTTCGCTGACAACGGTGAAGGAAAACATCGTGAGGAAACCTGTCATAAGTTACCTTATGTAAGTCTGAAATCGCCAACCCGCATTGAGCAAGCGTGGTGATCAATGCTCGTGCCTTCTCTGTATGAAATGCTCGTGCCTTCTCTGTATGAAATGTTCGTGCCTTCTCTGTATGAAATGCTCGTGCCTTCTCTGATATGAGAAGAGGTACGAGCCCTGCAGTGGGGGAGTATTATTATAAGAAAAGAGCTCAGGTGGCCACGTAATGTAGATAATTTTAGGTCGCCTGATTTGCTTACTTAAAAAGTACCAGGAGACCAGAATCGTAAATAAGTAAAAACAAAATCCGTGGCTGCAATCATATGTGGTAAAGACTCAAATTATCAGGAACAGAATTATGACGTAAAATAGGTCCAATTCTGAAATCCACGCAAATTTACATTAATACTGCCTGTAGTCCTGTACCTATAGATAAACAACCAGAATTGATTGACTAAATCAATATTAACGCGAGAGATTTTTGTTGTAGGATCTCTTAAGTATACTTCTGCTGTCAAACGTACTGTCTTTTTTACCCGACTGCCGAAGGAGGGTTATTATAAATTATTATTGATAGTCTCGCACTTGACCACTATCTCATCTGATGGTAAGCGATGATGTCGTCGACGGTGAAGCACGCTTGCCTAGAAGTAACCTACTCACACTTGACTTATAGATTCCCAGGTTGTACGTAGCTATCAGGAAATACAGACTCCGGCAGGGGGGAATTCTACTCCTTAGCTGTACGAACAATAAATGTGTTCCCAAACCGTTTAGTGCGTATCAAGGATATAAAGATGTCCACAATGTACCAATGGCGCTTCGCCTTACGTCTTGTAGTCCAATGATGAAACGGGCTAGGCGGAATTAGATCAAGCGAGTCCATCGCAAATTCTCCGATAAATAATAAAGTTTACGTCTTTCTAGTTCGCTTCTTAAGCAGTCAGGTTTTTGAATTAACTTTTTTTTTTAAGTATATTTTTCGTTACCATTTTTTTGTGAATTAAGTACATTTAAAAATATAAGTATTCTATATTTTCGAAATTACCTATTAAAACCCTTTATTTTGATATCCCACACGACGGGTTCGCAAGAAAAAAAACGTGGGCCCCCACAATATGGCACCAGAAAACCGCTATTTTTCTATTTGCCAATTTGAATGTAGCCAGTGACACTCGCCCGATTAAGACGAATAAATTGACGTAAGAATCATCAAAATCGGTCAACGCGTTTGGTCTCTAGAACGCCACATAGGAACAAACATACATAGATTGATAAACGAGGGTCCCTCCTTCTGCAGTCGGGTAAAAACCGAAAAACTGGTAACTCCGCGTCGATGTTCAAGACTGTCCTTAACACACAGTGACACACTGTGTGACTGTTATGAATAAATACGCTCATTGTTTTTTCCTGAACATATCGTTTCCCTGTTTTTATTTCCTAATTAGTTCTAAGAACAAGCTACCTCGTGCAGGTACCGGTTCTCCTTGACTTGAGACAGCCTCGTTTATAATATTGGCCTTTCTAAAGGTCGCACTTCTAATATCAATTTGAGCCTAGTTACCTACTTACTTATAAGTACTTAAATAAGCAATTAAATATCAATAAATCCATTCAAATAAACTTGAGAGCAGCGGTGGCCCAGTGGTAACGGCCCCGACGTAGACCGCGGATTCGAATCTAGGTTGGCGCTTTACATTATGTAAAGTATTTCATCAAGACTGCACTAAAAACGGTGAAGGAAAACATCGTGAGGAAACCAGCATGTCCTAGAAGTATAAATTCGAAGACATGTGACATCCACCAATGTATCCCAGCTGCTCGTTTAAATAGCTTCTATGAGTGGTGACCTGGTGACACTTGGTCGTACACATTGGCCCAAGTATTCATCAATGACTGCCAGTCTGACCGGATGCTGCCAAATGCTAATATTTTCTTACAAGCTTTTATTGTATGTATGTAAGTGTATTTGGGTCAAATCTGTCAACTGAATTTTAAAGCAGTTATCCTCAACCGACTATGATGAAATTTTGCATACACATTTAGAAAGTTTGGATGACAATGCATGTTTGGTGCACTGCCATGATATTGGTTTCAAATGATAGGGTTTCTTGGGAAGAATAAGAAAAAAGTTTATATAAAATTACCTATTCACTCTTGATTGAAGAACCCCAGCCCCCCAAGCCAAGTTGACAATCTACAATCGATAACGCTAGTAGAAAACGAATCAATGTATGGGAATGACACATCTGGACGTTAAGTCACGTGGTCAGACCATACAAATAGAAGGCGTTAACGATTGTAGAAAGAGATTCGATACGAAACGTTTGTAACTTGGCTAGGGGGGCAGGTTTCAGATATTCTAGTTATTTCAGTCCATCCAACAGTTGTCTGGTAGATCGCTGTCAGCGGTAAAACCGCCATTGTAACCGTAGAATTAATGTTTTTTGTAAAGGCGTTTTATAACTAATTTGGTGTACAGTAAAGTATACTTAGTCTATTATATTCAATTCCAATCAGTAAAGATATAAGTTACTCACACTAAAGTGATTAAATACGGATGCAGTTTGACGTTTCCCTGGGCGCCATCTTGTGGCACAACGTCAGACACCGCCATCTTGTGCTAAGGTTCCCGCCAGTACGCTGCGGACAAAGAAATCACGGTTATTATTTGTTTATCCTCGCACCGCACTTTGCCTCGCACCTTGCAGCAATTACACGAATGGAGCACAAACTTATAATAAACTAAGTATAAGTCCAGTTTTCCTCACGATGTTTTTCTTCACCTTTGTCAGCGACGTCCAAGGTGAACAGAAATTATAGTGCTCGCAAAACTTCTGGGCCGCCTTGAAGTTGGTTTTCCGATGCGCAAGGCACGAAACGGTGCTGTTTTTGTAAGAGATTTACGAAGCCATTGTACCCAACTTCAGGGCGGCCAAGAAGTTTGGCGAGAACTATACATATAATGAATTGAAAATGTCACATTGCTACATGCCCGGATTTGAACACACGAACTTAAGTACGAGAGGCGAGGTCTTAGGTAAAAAATGGTAACTTAGGTAAACAATGGTAACTTGGAACACGCAAAGCACAGGATATACAAAAAAGAAGCAAGCAAAGTGCGAGTCGGAATCGCACGGAAAGAATTCCAACGAATTGTTGAGTTCAAGATGTATGATATAAATGATTCCACAATGCCAGACGAAGCGGTCGTTGATGTTACAAGTTGTATAAAATACTAGCGGACGCCTCGCGGTTTCACCCGCGTAGTTCCCGTTTCCGTGGGAATACAGGAATAAAAAAGTAGCCTATGTCACCCGGGGATACTGTAGCTTCCCAATGGTGAAAGAGTTTTTGAAATCGGTCCAGTAGTTTTTAAGTTCATTCGTTACATACAAAAATACAAATCTTTCCTCTTTATAATATTAAGTGTACATTAGTATAGATTACACATTGTATCATCAAGTTGCGCACTGTAATGCTCGGTTATCTGCCCTCACCAATGTAATGCTCGAATCTGTAACGTTACATTTTACATTACAGGCGAATGCTCCATCCGAGTGAGGCAGCACCTTTATTTAAACTAGTTGGACAGATAAAAACGTTGTCGTTCTGGATAATTGTGTTGTCTTTAAAAACGTGCTCTTGATATAAAAATAAACGTTTTTATGACTAACATCGAGTTTTATCTTAAATACAAAGTACATTTATTAGTTGCTAGCTGTTATCATATAGCCTATTTTTATATAAGTTTTAAAATAATATTGTAGGTACTATATTATTGCGCGATATTAAAAATTGGCTATTCGAAGTACTAATGCTCAATGCGCAGACGAAGTTGCGGTCCACACGGGCCGCCTTACTTGAGAAATTATTAGTTCACCATACAAACTTCCACCTCCTTAAAGGTGATTACCGGGTATGTCCTTCCTAGGGTCTCAAACTCCCGGTCTCAAGCTCAGTAGCTCTAGCTTGGCCACCCACGGTAAAGCGAAGAGGAACGCGGTGCCGCCTGGGCGACATCGCAACTGAGGCGGGCCGCGATGTCGTTTGGGGCCTCCCATACCAATACGATATCGCGGCTGAGGATTGGAGGCCGCAGCGGGAGAGGAGTGCCGGTATTGCGGTGCGCCGCTCTCCCTACCTTGCGCGGGCTGACAGGGTCGCCACCGTCTGATGGCGGACGCGGTGGGCCGCAGGGGAGAAGGAGTGTCGGTATAGCGTTGGCCGCTCTCCCTATCCACTGCGCTCGAAAAATGGTAGGTGGCGGGGCCATTGATCTTAACCCGTCACAAGGGGACCAAGGGTGCCATACACGCCGGCGTCTGGCGCCCATGTGCTGGTTTGGTCCCTGGGGTGGTCACAGCGTACAGTGTGTTCTGGTGCGCCGGGGATGGGGAGGATCCGGTAACGGATAGCCGCGGCGTGTTCGCGGTGAGTGCCAACGCGTGGGTTGGAGTCCCACATAACTGCACAGTGCACTATCTCCACGTGGTTAGTGCAGCATGCATGAGCATTCCTAAAATCAAAAAAATGGTCTCAATCTATCTCTTTACAGAATTTCATCTAAATCGGTTCAACGGTTTAATCGTGAAAAGGTAACAGACAGAGAGACAAAGTTACTTTCGCATTTGTACAGATAAATGCTTGTATTATATTTATTATCTGTGGTACGGATTAGTACAAGCTGTACTATTATTTATTCTGTGATATAAGTACGGATAGTATATATTGAGCGCACCTTATGAATAGTACCCTGTTCATATATAGTCACATAATAGGCATTTATAGGTCACAAGACCACAGTCCACTGACGAGTAGCCCGAGTAGGTCCCAGTGACCAGAGCGGTCAGGCACTGCTCCACTTGGACAACAATCAGGAGTCGACGACCTGCGCCGAGCGACGACGAATTACAAGTCATGTCAATAAATTAATTCCCTCGTTGGTGTAGTACGACTGTTGAGCTTATGGTCTTGGGTTCTATTCCCGAGTCGTGTATGTTTTTTACATGCATTATATTAGCTTGATTTTGTATGTGTGTCCGGCAAATAGTGGTCGATTTATGAAGCACTTCTTGGCATCCGATTAAACTGAAAATTGGCGTTACATTACATACGCCATTGTAAACATTAAAATTATGGACACCGACTTCCAAATAAGAAAGTAATTTTTCACTTTGTAGTGATTTTATTTGGAAGTCGGTAGGTAGTATATTTTTTTTACTTTTTAGTTGTACCTAATAGGCGACTTGCCTTTATAAGGTACCTATAATGCCAGAATAGATTACCCGAATACCATGAATCTTGAACATAACCGATGAAATGAGAGACCAAGATGAACTGTACCTACACATCTGCGTACCCCTTTAGAGCGTACTGGCGTGATGTTATGTTATGAAATGGTATAAACAATAAACATGCGATCCCGAGTGATTTGCCGTCATTTATTGAAGAGTTCTATTGTCTATCTCCGAAGTACTTCATCAGATCTACACCAAATCCAAATGGGACAAATTTCGAAACATACTCTTTCAAACAAAAATAGAATTTTCAAAATCGGTCTATAATTGACGGAGAAATCGGTGAATATACACAAAAAAACAAAGTCGAATATACAACCTCCTCCTTTTTGGTAAGTCGGTTAATAACACATGTACTATGGAGATATAGATACTCAGGAGGAAGAAAAGAGATGAGAAAGTTGAGATGGATGTGCGGAGTGACGAGAATGGATAAAGTGAGAAATGAGTATATTTGAGGAAGCTTGAAAGTGGCGCCAGTGACAGAAAAGTTGAAAGGAAACCGTTTGTCCTGGTATGGTCATGTGATGAGGAGGAATGAAACGCATGTTACTAAAAGAGGTATGAATATAAATGTGGATAAGGAGGGGACGGCCAAAGAAAAGTGATGGACAGTGTGAGGAGTGATATGAAAGAAAAGGGAGTCAGTGATAGCGTGACGGAGGACAGGACGGTGTGGAAGAAGAAAACGTGTTGCGCCGACCACAAGTAACATGGGACAAGGGCAGGAAGATGACGACGGTAGGTACTATAGAGCTGGTCTCATGATAGAGCCGGAAGGTAGCCATAACCTCTCCTCAACCAGACAAGATAGCACCATCGTGTTCGGGCTCATTTGATATGTACCTACATATTTACAAGCGATATTACATTTCGTACTTTTGAGTTCAATAAAAGCTTATTTTCCTTGGTCAGGGAGAGTGTATCAGAAAATGTTTAGTACTCAGTCCGGAGTCTGGACTTGTATCGAGTTGATGGCAATAGATAGATAGATAAATCATTTATTTAGTGCACACAAAAGACACAGCACAACACACAAAATCTTAATTAAATTATTAATTTTTTTATGTATGTTTAAAAACAAGGTGCCAACATAAAAAGGAAACCATACTTACGAAATAAAAGTCAAAGTGACACCAGTAACATTAGTCTCTAAACACTCAAAACTTAACATTAATCTCATGAACCGTGATAGCTAGACAGTTGAAATTTTAACTGATGATGTATTTCTGTTGCCGCTATAACAACGAATACTAAAAACAGAATAAAATAAATATTTAAGTGGAGCTCCCATACAATCAACGTGATTTTTTGCCGTTATTCGCGATAATGGTACGGAACCCTTCGTGCGCTCGCACTCGCACTTGGCCAGTTTTTTTTTATTATTAATTTTGTGTGCTCTAGTGGCTTGTGCCAAATAAATGTGTTTTCTTTCTTTCTTTTCACTGTGATCTACCTCTTCGCGAATAAACAGTCGTGACGTCTTATTTTATTGGTTGTCCCACTGCTGGGCAAAGCAAAGGCCTCCGACATATTCTTACACAGTCGTGATCTTATTTCCGCTCGGAATCGAACCATAACACGTGTATCTCCGATGCTCACAACCACTGAGCCACACATGAAACATTGTTATCAGTTCGTTATCACCGAGCTTCTTATTCAACTCAATGAATGACTTATTAACACATTAAGATAATACTAATTCTGTAATTACCAAGTAGGTAATAACGAGGCCCAGAGGTCAATCAATATTATTATTTTGACCTTAAGGCCTTGTTACTCAATAATTATTAACTTTAACCCAATTTTGTTACCACGAGTAAGGTAGGATGAGTAATAATAATACGCGCCTGTAACTGTCCCACTGCAGGGCTCGTGCCTCTTCTCATACAGAGAAGACACGACGAGCATTGATCACCACGTGTGCTCAATGCGGGTTGACGATTTCAAAACATTCCTCACGATGTTTTCCTTCACCGATGTCAGCGATATCCAAGATAAACTTAGTAAGTGGATTGAAATTTTCGTACACCTCCGTTATTATTTTCTGATTAATTTCGTTGCGGGATCCAAGACAGTTAAATTCATTCTCCGGGACTTCGTCGAGCTTCATTGCCTCGGCGCTTTTCTGGTGGTCGCCACTGTTGATTCTGGCTTTCAGGAATTGCAGTGGTTGGGAATAGGGCAGCGGGATTTCACAAAAAAAAATGGATTGAAAAAGTTACATTGGTACTTGCCCGGATCTGAACCCACGACCTCAAGCACGAAAGGCGAGGTCTTACCCACTGGGCCACTGAGCTAGTCTTGTATCATCATAATCATCATCAGCCTTTAGGACACTGGCCTCCTCTCTGTGAGAGGGAATCAGCTGTAATCCACCACACGTGCCCAGTGCGGGTTGGTAAATAACAATCCCACCGCACTATTCCCAAACCGCCTTTTGAAGGCTTCCCTTTAATAAACAAAAAAGGCTGACAACTCGGCGACGATGTTGAAAACAACCATCGGACGTATTTTGAGCCGGTCGACCACCGCCCAGTGTCCACTGCGCCACCGTATGAAGATGTATCATTAGCGTCAGTTGCAAATCATCATACACGCGACGCGTAGGTACATGAGTTATAGAAACACATTATTACCTATACTTTACAATAATGACAGATTTCCGGTGACTTACGAGCAAAGACATTATACTTCTTACTACTAGACTGTGCACTATGGCGCAAAAACCGGTCCGAGCGAGAGAGCTCCCTTTGGTAGTGTGTCTCTTTCTAATGAGGAGACCATGATGAAACAGAACACGGGACAAATTGATTGTAAAAACGATAGTTTAAGTATTCCGATATGTTGATGCTACCTAAACCTACCCAATTTATAGATAATAAAAAAAAAGTTTTTTTGGTATCTACATCACTAACCGTATGGTGTCGGGCGTAAAGAATTTCACCATCCCATGTGTGCCTGTGGGTGTCATAAGAGGCGACTAAGGGAAAAACCAGAGAATGAGCAGCAGCGTTCTCTGTGCATTTGTAACAACCATACTGCGATCGCCAACCCGCCTGCAAAACACTCCCCAAAAATAGCACAAATATAACATAGCCCCTATTGCCCGGCAGCCTGTACCCTCGACTACGGTAGCGGTCGAGGTTACGGTATGGCAAGGGATGCTATGAATCCCGGACGAGATTCGGCTACCCCAAAAAATACCGACGACTGGACCTGGCAATGTACAATACGCGCACACTCCGGACCGACGAAAATATCACCGTACTCGAAGAGGAATTGAGCAGTTTACGATGAAGTATTAAAGGGTTATCTGAAGTTCGAAGAGAGGGGGAGGTCTCAAAAATCCTCAAATCCCAAGTCTCTTCAAGTTTCATTCTTCAAGACCATCATAAAGATTGGAACAAAAAGCTCTCTGATCCTACTCCCAAGCTCATGAAGTTGAGGCGTTAGATGACCCTGCAGTCTTCTGACGGTGCTTTGAAATACCGGCAGCTAAATATACCTCAAGGGATCTCTATGATTTCACATATTGTGCAGTTGCGTAGACAGTTGAGAAATAAAACTACACCAATTGTATTCCACTAGGAATCAATTTGCAAATAATATTAACAGCCGCTGAATTTCACTCGAACAAAGTCCGCCAAAAAATCGGCAAACCACCATCCTACATTTAGTATTACCAGGCCCAAACATTTAAAAGTACTACTCTTACTCAATATTAATGAATATTTTTTTAAATACAACGAATTGATTAAATATAGGAACTGTAGAAATATATAATATACACTTTTCTAGAAATATTTAAATACGTTTCAAAGTCTATGAATTGTTCGTTTTGGTATAACATAAAAGAAAAATTTAATAAAATCTACCATTTCTACCAAACCCAATGATTAGTTGAGCTAGCAAGAGGTCAGACAAGGACACACTACCAGCGGAAACCCTCTCGCCAGGACCGCTTTTGGTTAGCTACCGCTTATAAGGAAATAGCTAACCTAGGTGATTTCATTTTAGCTAAACAAAAAATTTTGGTACACAGTCTAGTAGTAAGAAGTATAAGGTCTTTGCTTACGAGAGGTACCATAGAGTAGGAATAGAATAGAACCGATACTAAAACGACCTAAACTGAAAGCATTTATTTACAAGCTTTTATTGAGTTTTACCTGTCCGGCAGGCTTATTACGTATCATTTGCAAGAGCAAAACGATAGCAATCAAACGCTGTATGTCATAAAAGTCGGCATTACCTGAAGTATAGGTATGCTAGGTCCTACACAATCGTTTGCTAATCGCTCGCTGTTTGTCAAATGAAATTATTTAAATAACAGCCAACAACTCTAAAACTTCTGTATGGAAGACCACTTATTGCGCAAAAATTGCTATCGTTTTGCTCTTGCAAAAGATACGTAATAGGTAAGCCTGCCGGTATCCGTGTCCCGTTTCATTTTGTATGGATTCCGGCCATAAGATGTACCTTTTGGGAAAGTAACCCCTGAATAGAATAAAGTAACATTTATTCCATAATAAGAAACGATTTTATGCACTTAATAAACAATAAAAATGTTTGACGTTTATCGTGAAAGATAAGACAGTTATGAGAGATTGTAGGGTTATCGTTTACCTCGTCTAGAAATAATAAACAAAATGTAATTTTGAATTATTCGTTCAGAACTACCTACACTTTAGTAAAGTAGAATTTTTTTTTTTACGAATAAATCGTCACACTTGCCTAAAATTTGACGAAAAGGATGTTTATGAGAATAATAATAAATGTTAATAGAACAAGAACACTTACTTTCATATTTAACGTCTACGTTATTTATTCTTTGATGTGACATGATTTCAAACCGCCATGTTGAATAGCATTATGGAAATAATTGAAAACTATTATTTTCTGTGCACAATAAACAAATACAACACAGTCCGTGAAGTACCACTTCCTACTTATTTTATTGTGATGATAATATATTAAACTACGGTGCTCCACTGTGTCAATATTCATAATTATAATTACTAGAGATTGATTCCTCATAATTGTATTCTTTTAAATTAAAAAGATAAATAAATTCGTGGATTTTTACAAGCTTTTATTTAACTTGCAATGTATGTAAGTGTGTTCGGGTAAAATCTTGCAACTGAATTTTAAAGCATTTAACCGGTGGAGATTGAAATGCAATTTTGCATAAAGGTTTAGTTTGGATGACAATGCATGGTTAGCTAAGTGACGTCATTCTAAATCCAATATGGCGGACGACCCAAGATGGCGGACTAGTTATTTTTTGTGCACTGCCATGATAGTTCGCTTTTTAAGCAGTCGGGTTTTTTTTATTTGTATGAGATTTACTACTGCGCAGCCATTGTAGCCAACTTCAGGGCGGCCAAGAAGTTTAGCGAGAACAATAATAGATATTATAACAGGTACGTGGGTGCAAATACTGTGACCTTTGCGACATCCTGAGTGGCAGGAATTTATATAAGTATAAGATGGCCAGCATCCGATGATTACGTCATATTGCGAATTTGTCGTGGTGGCCCAGTGGCTAAGACCTCGCCTTTCGTGCTTGAGGTCATGGGTTCGAATCCGGGCAAGGACCAAAATGTGACTTGGGCTTCGCTGACAACGGTGAAAGAAAACGTCGTGGGAACAACTGCATGAAAGAGTATGACACATTGCCTTTAAATGTTTTCGGTATTACGTAAATAATTAATTAGAAAAGGTACGTCCTCCACCCAATGAGCTGAATTCACATATCCTTTCCTTGACCGAGTGTATTACGCAATACGAAAGTCGTTAATACCCGACTACGGCGGGTTATATTTTTGACCGGTATGGTATGTTCATCTCTTTCCTCGTAACTTCTAAACTACGTAGCAATACTGTGTGGCGTCACATTGAATTGAATATGGCGCCCTCTAGGGAAAACAAGTAAATATCAATATTAAGAAACCCCCGACACCCAGTCTTGCGAAAACACCCCGATTTAGACAGTAAAACGCCCATAACTTTTGAACGCCTGACCTGATTTTATTCAAACATGCTAAGAACACTCTCGACAAAATCACCTTTCAAACAAAAAAAACAAAATCAAATTCGGTTCATCCGTTTAGGAGCTATGATGCCACAGACAGACACACAGATACACAGGTACACACGTCAAACTTATATATAACACCCCTCTTTTTCCGGCGGGGGTTAAAAATACTTTGCAGAATGTATTGTTTTGTTACTGTAGGTGGCATACGACCACGGTTCTAAACACCACAATGAATATCATGAAATACAACAAAATGTTTATTACACATAAGTTCTTTATTTAAAATAGTAGGGTTTTGGTTTTTAACCGACTTTCCAAAAAGGAGGAGGTTCTATGTTCGTTTTTTTTTATGTTCTCCGATGTCTCCGTCAATTGTGGACCGATTTTGAAAACTCTTTTTTTGTTTGAAAGAGTATGTTCAGAAATTGGTCCCATTTTAATTTGGTGAAAATGCGATGTACAACAGAACTCTTCATTATATAACGGCAAATCTCTCGGGATTGCTGCTATCGCATGTCTGATTATTGTTGATACCATTTGATAACATAACATCACGCCAGTACGCTTTAAAGGGGTACGCAGATGTGTACAGTTCACCTTGGTACACTCTCATTTCACCGGTTATGTTCAAGTTTCATGATATGCGGGTAATCTATTCTGGCATTATAAGTACCTTTCTAAACCACTTGCCTATTAGGTAGGTACAACTAAAAAGTGAAAAATAAAAAAAACTTTTTCCAAAAAAATACAAGGTACCGACTGTCAAATAAAGAAACTACAAAGTGAAAAATAACTTTCTTTTTGGAAGTTGGTGTCCATAACGCAAAAAATTGGTACCTCTACCTACCAAAGACACCGACTTGAGAAAAAGAAAATTATTTTCACTTTGTAGTGTTTTTATTTGGAAGTCGGTAGTAAATTTTTATAAAAAAAATATATTGAACTTTTTGTTTTTAATGTGTGTTTTTGTTTTTTACGTGTTCTTTACCGAATTCACTTATGCAATTAGGTTGCTGCTCAAACAATAACTAATACCTTTATCTACTAGTTTATCCCAGCGGCTCCCCCCGTGGCCTACCCCGCACAAACAGTTATATTTTTTTGGGATACCTATGACACTCAGCGCCAGCAGGAGTTGAATCTTTCTATCAGCAAAAAATGAGAATTTGCGTAAGTTTTTTTTTTGTTTAAATGTAGACAGGCTCGCGCTTGACCACTATCTCACCTGATGATAAGCGATGATGTGGTCGACGGTGAAGCACGCTTGTCTACGTCACCTATTCACCTGGGGGTCTTTAAGTCGGGTGACTTAAATACCCCCAGGTTGTAGCTATCAGGAAACACAGACGCGGTAAGGAATTCCACTCCTTAGCTGTACGCTCAATGAAAGTATTCCCAAAACGTTTAGTTCGTGGGTGGATTGTCCACCATGTACCGATGACGCATCGCCGTACGTCTTGTAGTCCGATGATGAAACGGGCTAGGCGGAATTAGATCATGCAATTCCATCGCACACTCGCCGAAATGTAACCGATGAAAAACCAAAAAGGTTGAAACTCAACGATGATGTTCAAGGCTCTGGAGCTTTGACTCAACCAGTGCCTGATCGCCGATAAGCCTCTTGGTCCGTTTTTCGATTGACTCTAGTGCATCAAGCTGGTATTTAGCAGATCCGTCCCAGAGAATTAAATCGGCACTTCTAGAGATTGTCCTTGGCAAAAACACTAGCAATAAGTTTCCACATTAACTAATTTGAATATGGAATTCGTGTAAAAAAACGACTGCGAACATCACTGGCTGCCAATTTCAAAAAGGTACGGCCTTGTCAGAGGAAAACTAAATGAAATCATTCAGAAAAACCGTAAATGCTAAAATTGTTCGGCTGAAACAACGACACTATGCGACTGTGCCAAATTGAATTCAAATAAAAGATTCCGCTAACTCTCTTTTGTTTCGAAAAATATGGTAAGGAGTAGAATAATTCCCTACCAAAGTCTGTGTTCCTTCTTCTTATGGTATTTATTTCCGCCCAAAGATGCGTTAAAATTAGTGTTGAAATATGGAACTTTCGACACTCATAACTTTCAAATATTGTATTTTTTAACCGACTTCCCAAAAAGGAGGAGGTTCTATGTTCGACTTCATGTTTGTTTTTTTTTTTTTTTATGTATGTTCACCGATTACTCCGTCAATTGTGGACCGATTTTGAAAATTCTTTTTTTGTTTGAAAAAGGATGTTCCGAAATTGGTCCCATTTTAATTTGGTGAAGATCTGATGAAAATCTTCGGCGATATACAACAGAACTCTTCAATAAATAAAGGAAAATCTCTCGGGATTGCTGCAATCGCATGTCTGTTTGTTGTTTATAACATTTCATAACATAACATCACGCCAGTTCGCTCAAGGGGTAAGCAGATCTCTCATTTCACCGGTTATGTTCAAGTTTCATGAAATGTATTCTGGCGAAATAGTTCCCTTACTAACTTGCCTATTAGGTACGTACAACTAAAAAGTGAAAAATAAAAAACTTTTTGCACAAAAATACCACCGACTTCCAAATACAAAACTACAAAGTGAAAAATAACTTAATTTTTTGAAGTCGGTGTCCATAACGCAAAAAAATGGTACCTACGAAAGACACCGACTTCAAAAAATTAAGTTATTTTTCACTTTGTAGTTTTGTATTTGGAAGTCGGTGGTATTTTTTTGCAAAAAGTTTTTTTTGGTTCTAGGACATGCCGGTTTCCTCACGGTGTTTTCCTTCACCGTTTTGAGAGCAGTGGTGATGAAATAAATAATAATAACGTATGATTATTATTTTGATGTACTTACATTCTGTAATTCAATCTAAGGGCAAAACATCTGAACCCTGGGGCCTTACTCTAACATGTCAACAAACATGGTTCCACTGCGCGAAACAGACGGAGCTGTACAGAACGAAGAGCACTGTCCCTTGTTCACAGCGGAATCATGATAACGATGACAGGGTATAGTACGGGCTCTGAAAGCGCTTGTTTGAATCAACCAAGACACAATCAATTGAGCCTTTTTTTAAAGGCGCCTGGGCTTTTAGGGAAAATACCAGGAAGTGTGGGCTTTTTACCTCACTAAAACCCACCCCGGAACGACCTCTGTACAACGCCTGTTATGGCACATCCCTGAGGATACTGAAAAAGCGCCTCCCCTGAGCCTCGTTGTGCACGGCAGCATGTGATCACTGCTAACGACAATCGATTTGAACCTAGCACGTAGGTATGAGCATGAAGCGATACAAAACAATGATCCAACTTTTTACTGTTCATACTGACCAATGATAAACATTGGACCCAAACGAAGCCGGTGCGGGTAGCTAGTTAAAATAAAGCAGATAACTAGCAAATGTCAACGCTTCTCTTTCAAAACATTGTGTCAGTTTTTTTTAACTTATGAAGCAATGAAGATAAGCAAAGCATAATTTGAACTTACGAAATGACATACTTTTATGCCGGGGTTTCCTAGCACTAGTAGTAGAAGGGACTACCGTTTCCGCACTTAAAGACTCCCATTCGGTTCGTTGTGCGTGGGGGTACTGGCTTACATAGCCAGCTTAGCTCTGTCCAAAAGCACAGAAGCTTTCTGGGGTTTAAGTTTCCCACCGAGCGGATGTTTTCCTACCAAACACGCAGTATTTAAAACGTCATTGATACCGACACAATGCGACCACTAGCGATTTCACAACAAATTGAAAAACCACACGAGTGACACCACAAGACATAATGCCTCACTTACACAATGAAACCTTAAATTCAATTCGGATATCGAACACAATCGGCTCGAAACTCAATGGTACGCGAGGCTAGGCGAGCCGGGGCGAGGTTAAGCCGCAATCCGCGGTCAGTCCTTGGCTGGGTGACCGTTCACTACTCGCCGAGGTCTCTACGTGATTTGGGGAGCAAATCACTCTTCAACATATCTATATATATATCTCTAAATAAGTATAGAGTAGTTAATAGATTGGCTCGCGCTTGACCACTATCTCACCTGATGGTAAGCGATGATGTGGTCGACGGTGAAGCACGCTTGTCTAGAAGTAACCTATTCACTCTAGATTTAAAGACCCCTAGGTTGTAGCTTCTATCTCCCTAGGTTGCGACTTCAACATTACTGGTTAAATGTGAGTGTACAGATCGATCTCTGCCTATCCCTTCGGCATTCAGGCGTGATGTCGTAGTTCCATTCTATGCAGTATCTAAGCCCAATGAACAAACTAGGTAGCCTTTGTCAAAGTCAAAGGTTTATTTGCAGATAGATATGGTTACAAAAGTTCTTACAATCTATAACTATACTAATATTATAAAGCTGAAGAGTTTGTTTGTTTGAACGCTCTAATCTCAGGAACTACTGTGTTGGATAGTCAATTTATCGAGGAAGGTTATAGGCTACTAACATCACGCTAAGACCAATAGAAGTGGAGCATAAATGGGAAAAAAATGTTGCAAAAACGGAAAAAAAAAACCTTTTTGAGAGCTTCTGTTGCGTGAGCTGCGTAAACGGTTTAGGTTACACAAATATCATGTATGATGGAATTGTTCCTCTTTAAAAGTTCTAAAAAAAAGTCGGCAACAGCATATGTCTATCTTTTAAGATTGACTCACTATAACCATTTTTTATGGTTATCAAATTTGTTCATTAGTGAAGGCGTTTTATCAACATCTATACTAATATTATAAAGCTGCAGAGTTTGTTTGTAGGGTAGGTAGGTAGATAGATGACCAGTTGATGGGAGCGAAGGGGGAGCGGGGGTCAGCTAGTGTAGTATAATAGTAGCTTAACATAATATTTAATTATAGCATATTGACATGAAAATTTTTGGTAAGTATACAATAAGGTCATTTAAATTTAAACTAAAGGAACGCTTTTACAGTATAGAAGGAATTCTCTATTAACCACCTGCATAAAGCCCATCTGAAGCGGACCATTGGAAGTTCTTTAATTTCGTTAGGAATCTTGTTATAAATCTGAATACACATAGGATAGCAACTTCATCTATATAGTTCCGTTTTTATTCTAGGAATAATTAGTCTAATGATATCTAGTTCTGAACTTAGGTACATTTATATACCAGTTTTTCAAACATCTCAGGGTGAGATTAGGTAAATTTACATATTTCCTCAACACACTGTACACACACTCTCTCTAGTACTTAGTTACAAAAGATTTAAGGACTTTTGTATGGGGGAAAACTCAAGATCTGACAAACAGTTCAACCTTTCAGGACGTCTCTGATCTTCACTAGTCTTATTTTTATTGTGAGACCGGAAGATGACCATTGTGTAAGAGAGGTTACCCATCACTTGGCTGACCGCAGTAACCGCAGTTTGCCCTCGTAGCCGCAATGTAACATAATTCTAGCTATGAGTCCTATATAACTACTAATCAAATACAAATTAAATCTAATATAGTGTAGTAAGCAAAGTGGGCCAAGAATTGAGCCCTGCGGGATCCCCAATACCACTTCATTACCGGGAGTTCTTTACTTCACAATCTTAGTAGCTATTTAAAATGTTTCTTTTTGTATTTGAAATAAATAATAAAATCTCTAAAAAATTAATTATTAGTTAACGGATTCCAAAGTGATACAATGTCTAAATAAATGTGTCATGAACACACTCAAATGCCTTGGAAAGATCGGTAAAGATGCTTGTATAGTATATTTTTTCCAAATATTAGAAATAATTAGCGTTAAGGTTCAGAACTATTACTACTGAGGTGACGGCTAATAAAAAAACCGGCTAAGTGCGAGTCGGACTCGCGCACGAAGGGTCCCGTACCATTATCGCAAAATACGGCAAAAAACACGTTTCTTGTATGGGAGCCCCAGTTCAATATTTATTTTATTCTGTTTTTAGTATTTGTTGTTATAGCGGCAACAGAAATACATCATCTGTGAAAATTTCAACTGTCTAGCTATCACGGTTCATGAGATACAGCCTGGTGACAGACAGACAGACGTGAAGTCTTAATAATAGGGTTTCATTTTTACCCTTTGGGTACGGAACCCTAAAAAGTATCAAAGAATGACATATCGCGCAGACTCCACACACATTGGGAAAATGCATGAAAATGAGGACTCACTATTTTAAGAAGAAGAGAGAATGGAAAAAATCAATAACACTCAAATGGTAAACGAACCTAGGACCCAACGTTCAATAGTCGCAAACGCGACTACTGTACCGACGCGGTAAAGACAGACTTATTATCTCGTCAATCAAAGTCAATTATGTCAACACAAATTGAGTCCATGTTTCGCTGGCATATTAATATAATTTATTTATTTATATAAAACATTACAATATAATACATCAATCGTTACAAGACATGATTATTTAAATGTTCAGACCTTTTTCAATTAAATTTTGTACTACTTTGACAAATATCGGCAGGTTTTGGTAAAATATATCTTCCGATAACGTTACAGTACTTATCAAACGTATGATTCTCGTCTTAAAATTGTTGATATTACGTCCAATTAGTCTGCCTTAAATTGTTGGTCTTATGGTCCGGGCTGTAGTCAAGACTTCGGTCTGGTACCGATAAATTGCAGACGGCAAAACCAATAACACTTTTGCCGACCCCGCATCAAACTCTGGACTTCATGCTCCGCAGTAACTCTAGCATCCAGATCACTTCTAAATATCAGAACTACCGCTAAGAACATCACGACATTATGGTCAAGAACATTACCTTAATCGCGCAATAAGAAGCAATCCTTCCGATATATCGTATCCATAATAGGTACACGTAATCTATTCACTTCCCACTAATCCACTTTCAACACCATTATCTCACTGTTACAAAATCATTTATTTACACAAATGCGTCGCTTTGTCTTATTGTATTTGTTTAATTAAAGTTACGTTACGGAGCGAGCGTCTCTCGCACGCGACCTCTTCAAGCGAGAGTTCCCGCGCAACTAATAATTTCCCATATTGAAAATACGAGCAACCAATTGAAACAATAATTCTAAACTTGATTACTGAATCTTATCTCAACTGTATAGAGTTTGATTTACGATGCTTCAACAGCAAATATGACGTAGCATACGAACACTATCCGGAGTTTCCTACACAACGTTAAATTTGCAGCTAACTTGAGAATATTTTCCTTTGTAACGTTCTTTCGATTTAGTTTCGGAGATGTAAATGTAAGTTTGTATGTTGTCATGTATGAAACCATTGTTGACAATCTTTGTTTTGACTTGTTTTCGCTTGAGACCGTATTGCTGTGGAGTTTGTTAACGTATTCCAAGCATTTTTGTTTTAATAATTGAATCATTGTGTGCATGACATGTTTTTAAGAATTCATAATATTTGGTCTATGGTCTATGAGAGAATATAGAAACAGAGACAATAGGGTCAGTTTTATAAACTTTTTATTATGATAAACTACCTCTTTTCCCGTGGCCCAACCCGCATAGGGTTACCATTCCGATAATTAAAAAGCCTGATAAAAAGCTGAACAAAATATTGAACACGTAATTATGACACGATATCTTGCGAAAACCGCCCGATTCGAACAGTAAAATGTCTATAACTTTTGAATGGCTGAAACGATTTTCATCAAGCACAGCTAAGAACACTCTCGATAAAATCACCTTTCAAAACAAATAAAACAAAATAAAAATCGGTTCATCCGTTTAGGAGTTATGAAGCCACAGACAGTAACAAAATTCTTAGGGTACTTCCTGAAGTCCTAGAAAGCTGAATTTTGGTATGTAAGCTATGTATTAGTAGACCTCAGATCAAATAAAAAGTCAAGATGGAACGTTGCAAACAACAAAGTGAAGCCGGTTCAAACTAAGCCTTGCCGTATAAATACACAATAATACGCGCACAGGTATAACGAAACTACCCCTTAGCTTGCCAGTTGAGCTTTATTATTTGATCTGTAAGCTCGAAGGACAAGCTAAGGCGTAATTACGTGGTACGTGAGTGCGTGTAACTGTGTATTTGTACGGCAAGGCTTAGTTTGAACCGGCTTCACTTTGTTGTTTGCAACGTTCCATCTTGATTTTATTTGATCTGAGTAGTAGACAAAATACAAAAACAAAACAGAAACTTGGAACACTTACCCCCCAATCCCTTAAACTAGGGGATGGAAGTTTGTGTGAGACTTCCGCAAATTTTGATGCTAGAGGCCTGAAAATTGATATGGGGTCTCCATTGTTATAAATAATAAAATACATAATTCAGAATTTTTAGTAGGTAAATCACTCACTCGTTGGAAAAAATGCAACTAACATATTAAAATGGAAAATTACCAAAATCCCGTTTTTTTTATTACACACTTTTTAAACTACATAATTTATCTAGTAGTAGGCGCTTCGATCAACAATCTATCGAACACGTAATTATTACACGATATCTTGTGAAAATACCCAGATTCAAACAGTAAAACGCCCATAACTTTTGAACGGCTGAACCGATTTTCATAAAAGATACGAACACTCCCAATAATGTCACCTTTGAAACAAAAAAGAATCAAAATCGGTTCATACGTTTAGGAGCGATAACGCCACAGACAAATACACAAATAAACTTCAAAGTTATAACACCCCACTTTTTCCGTCAAGGGTTAAAAATAAGTGAAATCCGAACAAAACCATTTTTATGTAAAATGTTGCCAAGACGAAACCATATGGCTCGCACTGTCAAAAAGGTTATCAGATCTCATGTAGACCTAAGCTTCTTAGTCAAAATATGTGGCTTGGCCGTTTAGCTACCGTCACGTGGGCTTACGCTGAAAAATGTATTCACTGTTCATTACTTTTCTGTTATACAATAGGTCTAGTAGTAATGAAACATGCGCATACGAAATACGTGAAACCTAAAATTGGCGACTTCTAGTAACGAGGCATGTGACGGTAGCGAAACGACCTCTAACCTACATAAATATCATGGGTTGTATGAAACGATATTTATTTATTTTATTTAGAGAGGGTATAGTCTTTTGGAGGTATGCAGAACGGGGTGGAAATTCCCAAAAACCTCCATAGAAAAGGGAGGATTCTCCTACCAGACGTGTGTACCAGACACAGACCGAGCAACTGCCCGACGGTTGATGTCGGACTGTTGTATGTATTCAAATCGCGCCGAAAACATTGCTTGCGCGATGCAGGATTTGTGTGACGTCATGTCATTAGTTCGTAAGTGGCGGCATTGGTGCCGCTACAAGTCTCTCTTTACCTTGGTCGGTCCCTCATGTCTGAGGATCGTGGTTAGCATCAGGTTGCATCTGGAGCGGATGATCTGCATCCAGCGGTTACTGTCCAGCGCGTCCCTTACGACCGTGTAGGATTTGGAGGACGACTAGTCTTTCACTTGATCGGTCATCGGTCCATCTCGTTGGTCTCATCTCACGCGATCTCTTGCCTTCGCAGTTCTCAACCATAATCAGTCTTTCCAAATTCTCGTCGCCTCAGGCGTTGCTGGCATAATATGGTAAATAAAGATTACATACAGACTTTATAAAAAAGCGTATTTGTTTAGTAAAAAAGTTTTATTTTATTTCTTAAACCGATTTTTTTTGCCATAAAATGCATTTTTTGTCATTGTGATTATTGGACATAAAATTTTTGTTTCCCATCGCTTAAAAATTAAGACACCAAGGACTAAAATTCTCTACATGTGTAATGTTAATACAGTGTACATGTACATTACATTAATTTCAGAGACAAATAAATAGAGTATTTTAGCGAATTCTTTTGCATCTGTAGATTATAAAAAGCGCCTAAGAGAAATAGAGTACAATACTCTATAATTAGAGTGGGGGTGGCAACCCAAAGAGTAAAGTAACTAAACGTGGCAACACTAGATGGCCTCAGGTAGTTCGCTAAGGTTAAAAGGTGATAAGTCATTGGCACAGCGAAATTAGTTGTTTTTGACTTGTTGAATACGCACTTAATCAAACAGTAGCGGAACAAAGAGCGCGCCTAACTAGCACACTGATTTACAATTCAAATGTTACGTTGGACGTGCGTGATTTTAAACACAGAATAATGATTTGGGATCATTATTTTTACAAACTTTTATTAACTTGCCTTTTCGTTAGTTGGTTTAGGGATTTCCAGATTGCACACAGATTGGGCAGATGCTCTGCCGGAGTGTAGTAGTAGTAGTAGTAGGGACTCCCTTTTCCGCACTTAGACTCCCATTTGGTCCGTTGTGCGTGGGGGTACTGGCTAACATAGCCAGCCCAACTCCGCCCAAAAGCACAGAAGCTTCCTGGGAGCTTCACAGGCTTCACGGAGCGACCTCACTGTTCCGAGGGTTTCTTCGCGTTGAGAAGCCACGGCCTCGCATTCCAGGATTACGTGGGCGGCTGATTCTTCGGCGTTAAAACAGCCCCTGCAAAGTGGGCTGTCCGTGGCGCCTATGTTGAATAAATGTTTGTTAAGAAGGGTGTGGCCCGTTAGTGTCCCTATAATTATTTTGAGGTTATTTCTACTCAGGCTGAGGAGTTTCTTGGTGAGACGCGGGTTTACTATCGGTACAGCCATTTTTGACTGTCTACAGTCTGTAGCCCGTGACCATCTGTTATTGTGCAATTCTGTTGATCTTTGACGAATCCACGCACGAAATTGCGAGAAAGGCAAGGGGATAAGTGGGTACGGGCCTAGCACCAACATCTCGGAGCCCCTTTTCGCAAGTTCATCTGCGGCATCATTGCCTAGGGATCCACTGTGCCCCTTGATCCACTGGAGGGTGATTCGATTGGATTTTGATATACTCTCCAGGGCGAGGTGGCATTCAAAGATTAGTTTATTGTTGGTTAGTTTGTTTTCTAAAGCTTTGAGCACAGCCAGACTATCAGATAGGAATCTGATTCCGTAGTTCTGGATACCTAAACGCTTTACGGTTTTTGCGGCTTGTGTTAAGGCGACACATTCACATTGGAAAATTGAACTATGTGTGCCTAACGGTATGTGAAAGTTAATGTTGAGGTCAAGGGAGTGAACGCCAGCACCTGAGCCGCTATTAGTTTTTGAGCCATCTGTGTAGATTCGCACTTCATTCGCTCCTGACTGATCCCTTTCTTCCTCTATTGTTTGTATGTTATAGTTTTTGTTGAACATAGGTTGTTTTTGTATTCTATCACACGGAGCGGCGATGAGAGGTTGATACTCAATCGCCCGGTCCAGGATTTTAGCGTGTGGGCTTGTGTGGTTTTTACCCCATATGCCTAGATGCATTAGCCTGATAGCAGCTAGCGCCGCTTCTTGCTGTATGTACAGGTCCAGGGGAGTTATATGTAGGGCTATCTCCATGGCTGCTGTTGGGGTGGTTCTCATGCAGCCGGTGATAGCTGAGCAGGCCTGTCGCTGGAACCGTTGGAGTCGGGTGATGGTGGTCGAGAGTTCTGTCCTAGTCCACCAAACCAGAGCACCATAAGCCAACATTGGCCTGATTACCGCTGTGTATAGCCAGAGAGTAATCCTTGGAGACAGCCCCCATGTTTTTCCTAACATTTTTTTACACTGATAGAGTGCGATTGTGCATTTGTTGAGTTTGTAGTCAAGATGCTTGTTCCAGAGCAATTTGCTATCAAGAATTACCCCCAAGTACTTGACCTCCTCTTTAAGTGTTAATTCTGTGTTGAAAAGTTTTGGAAGCCTATGCGGTCCAAGATTTCGTTTGTTAGTGAACATTATTAGTTCCGTCTTTACGGGGTTCTGCCGGAGTGATGAAGTATGGAGGAGTAGGGCGTGTATGTTTTCATAATTCACATCTTCGTCAGTTGCGTTGGACTTCGAGGAGGTGGTATGTCTCAGGAAGCTCTTAGGATTCTTCAGGCGCACAGGTTCGAGTTATTACTTATAAAAGAGGTGCTGACTGTCCCGTTCCTGTTTTTCTTCTTCGCGATGAACTTCTGGTGGGGCTATACCCGCCAGTGGGTCATCACAAGTGGGGTTGGTTTCAAACACCCATTAGATGCGGCAGGTATTATGCCGACTTCTCTAGCGTGAGCGGATCGATGCCACACTGGGCATGTAAACTCGCCAGCAGAAAAAGAAAGACATAGGCCAGATGTGCGGCGAACTTGTGTCGATGCTCCTCAGCTAGTAGATGTTAGGCGGCGAAGGACATTATTCCTAGTCCCGATCCCCAAACCGATTGCGGACACAGGTTGACCGCTGTAGAACTCTAGAAACAACCTGGCCAAATGGAGTATTCGCTACGGCATAGTTGTATAGGGAAACTCCTCAGAAATAGATTGAATTTTCATTGCTAAAAAATGTATCCGCGCTATTTTCAATATGGAATGGTCTGATTCGTGTAGGCATATATTGAAGTCACATAACCTTTTGAATGTACTCTGCATATATATCTTTGAAACTGCCAAGTTTATGAGATCCAATCTTGCATTTTTTGAACGAAGGGATAATACAAATAAGAGGAAAGCTACACATTTGGCTTTCGAGATACCTGTTCCTAAGTTGCAACTCTTCCGAAAGAGTTGTATTTACCAGCAGGTAAATTTTAGACGGAAAATGATCTGTCGTGCTAGTTCGTACTATGAGCGCGCCAAGTAGCAGGCCAGCTAGCGATCACGTGACCTAACCGGTGAGTGACTACGTCACAGCGTTTCAGCAGGCTGACCTGCAACTTAACCTTACCATCAAGTAGCAGGCCAGCTAGCGATCACGTGACCTAACCGGTGAGTGACTACGTCACAGCGTTTCAGCAGGCTGACCTGCAACTTAACCTTACCATCAAGTAGCAGGCCAGCTAGCGATCACGTGACCTAACCGGTGAGTGACTACGTCACAGCGTTTCAGCAGGCTGACCTGCAACTTAACCTTACCATCAAGTAGCAGGCCAGCTAGCGATCACGTGACCTAACCGGTGAGTGACTACGTCACAGCGTTTCAGCAGGCTGACCTGCAACTTAACCTTACCATCAAGTAGCAGGCCAGCTAGCGATCACGTGACCTAACCGGTGAGTGACTACGTCACAGCGTTTCAGCAGGCTGACCTGCAACTTAACCTTACCATCAAGTAGCAGGCCAGCTAGCGATCACGTGACCTAACCGGTGAGTGACTACGTCACAGCGTTTCAGCAGGCTGACCTGCAACTTAACCTTACCATCAAGTCTGTTTCGACATTTATACATTCAACAATTGAACTGCCCTGCCGTCATAATTTTCAGCTTTGTAAAACTAACTTTAATTGACCTGTTTTAATTAAATTTAAATACAAAAAGTAAGTTATTGTAGAAACTGTGCATACAATATATTTCAAAGTATTGTAAAACATAAAAAGCTTTCTCTAAGGTTTGTGTTTAACGTTTATTTTAGATGTGTGATGATGAAGATGATTTTTTTAAGTTTCTCAAAGAACGTTTTTATTGTTGAAAACAATACCATTCTATAAATGTGTTAGTGGTATCTTTATTAATCTTCTATACTAATATTATAAAGAGGTAAAGTTTGTGGGTTTGTGAGTTTGTGACGTTGTAAGGGGTAATCTCTGGATGTACTGAACCGATTTTGAAAATTCTTCCGCCAATAGAAAGCTACGTTATTCCTGAGTGTCATAGGCTATAATATAATTACAAAACAATTAGAGATCCTTATGAAAATTGCAATTATGTAACCCAAGGTAGCAAAATGTTGCCTGTAAAATACATTATTTGGCGTGGTCTGAGAAAACGATTGATGATAGATAAAAATTAGTAGGCAGGTAGGTAGGGTTAAGGTAGGTAGGGTAGGCAGAGTAGGCAGGGTAGGCAGGGTAGCCAGGGTAGCCAGGGTAGCCAGGGTAGCCTGGTTAGCCATGGTAGCCAGGGTTGACTGGGTAGGCAGGGTAACCAGGATAGCCAGGCTAGGCAGGGTAGGCAGGGTAGCCAGGGTAGCCAGGCTAGGCAGGGTAGGCAGGGTTGCCAGAGTAGCCAGGGTAGGCAGGGTAGCCAGGGTAGGCAGGGTAGCCAGGGTAGGCAGGGTAGCCAGGGTAGGCAGGGTAGCCAGGGTAGGCAGGGTAGCCAGGGTAGGCAGGGTAGCCAGGGTAGGAAGTATAGCCAGGGTAGGCAGGGTAGGCAGGGTAGCCAGGGTAGCCATGGTAGCCATGGTAGCCATGATTGGCGGGGTAGGCAGGGTAGCCAGGGTTAGCAGGGTAGGGGCAGGGTAGGCAGGGTGGGGTCAGGTAACCTCCACGTTGGCCTAGTTGGTTGCTGGTCTCTTTCGGATACGTCCGGGGGGAAGAGCAACCCGCTGGGCTGGTGCACCCCGGGCACCGTCAATAACTTCCCATTCGTGGGTTCTTGTTGGCGGTGGCGAATACCTGACAGGGGGGGGATGTCGCTCTGGGTGTTCCCCTGATTAGCAGGGGACACTCCAGACGCGACATAGGGGTGGGGCTAGGTTGGGTAGGTAGGTTTTGGGTAGGTTAGGTAGGTTTGCGGTGGGGCTCACTTCCGGGCCTCTGGGCGGGCCGCCCGCTCCTGCGGGGTGGTCTCCCGGGTGCATTGACCAGCTCTGCACCCTGCTCTGCCCGGCTCTGCAACCGGGCTCTGCCCGCTCTGCACCTGGCTTTGCCCGCTCTGCACCTGGCTTTGCACTCGGCGCTCGTGCGGTTTGAGCTCCCCGAGTGCACTGACCAGCTCTGCACCCTGCATTGACCAGCTCTGCACCCTGCTTTGCCCGGACCTGCATCCGGCTTAGCCCGCTCTGCACCTGGCTCTGCGCCCGGCTCTCTCTCTTGCGGGTGGGGGCGGCCGACGCCCGGGGGCGGGAAGTGGGCCCACGAGGTGGTGTTGACTTGTCGTTGCCGGCCCTCCTTTGGCGTGGGATGGTCGGCAGGGACAAGTCGATGGAAGGAGGAGGCGGCGGAGCGTCGGTCTCGACGCGCCGCCGCAGACGCGGAGGGCGGCATCTGACCTTCGCGGGCCAGATGCCGCAACGGTGGGGACCGTAAGGTCCAGCGCGGTGGAGGGTACGGTGCAGCACACCGTCTAGGTGTGCCCAGCGGGGGCGTAGCTGCGCCGTGCCCTGAAGAGATGTCGGGCGGGACCTCTCGCTTCCCGGTGTGGTGAATTCCATGCTGGGGGGTGGGGGGTCCTGGGCGGCGGATGTCCCCCTTTAGCGAGGACGCCAAGTCGCAAAAGGGGGTGGCGGAGAGGGGGTGGAAGGGGGCGGTCGTACGATCGTTTCCTCCCACCTCCTGGTGGTGACTAGCGGGCGACGGGCGTGGGGGCCGCCTTAGCCTGCATTGCACTAGTCACCACCCTTGCGGGCGGGAATGGCCGAGCACTCGCGGTCGTTCCCGGGCCCCTCCACTGAGGGAGGGGCGTGAAGGGCCTGCCCTAAAAGGCGGGCGGTCGTCGGCGGAGGACTGGACGTAAAGGCTCTGCCGGTTTCCCAGTCCTCCTCCATTCAGACGATGCGGGAGTGCCGCTGGGTTATTTTAGTGGGTATACCGGGCTGGGGGGCCCGGGGAGTCCCACATAGCCCCCCATTCCCCCAATGGGTGGGTATGCGTAATGCATTTTTTCCCAGCGTGATCAAAAAAAAAAAAAAAAAAAAAAAAGGGTAGGCAGGGTGGGGGATCCCTCACAGCGCATACGTCCACGTCGTTTCCCCCGGTAACGCCCCAGTTCTGACCACCGTAACGGAGTGGCAGACTGGGTGCGGCTAAAGTGTGCTGTGCGATCGTAGCGAATTTTAATTGCCTTGACGCGTACGATATTGCGGTGAAGAGATTTTATTTTATTTTATCATTATATTTTATTTTAAAATGGTGAAACCAGCGCGAGACGCCCTCGGGCATTTTGTTAAAAAAGGCCCTTCTCAGGGCCAACCAAAAGGCCCTTCTCAGGGCCACCGTGACGCTTCAGCGTCAGCTGAGGAAGGTAGGACCTTCTATGGAGGAAGGCCGGAAGAGTCGGACTCCGACAACGAGTCCGTTGTGTCGGTGGCGAGCTCTATGGAGGTAGAGGAAGGCTCTCGTTCGCAGTCGCGGAAGCGGGCCTTCCTAAAGGAAGTGTCCGACGGCTCCTCGGGTTCGGCGAAGGAGCCGAAGAAGAAGGCAAAGGCCAAGAAGACGGCAGCGGACACCCACGATGTGGGTTCGGCAGGCGCCCAACACCAATTGGACCTGACTCGGCGGGAGCAGCTCCAGCAAGAGCTGGAGGAGCGGGTTGCGGCCAAGGAGAAACAGGCACAAATCGCCCGGGCAAAGTCCGGATACGGCGCGTCCCGCGTTTTATACACGGACCACTCGCTGGCCGAGCTGGAGCGGATGGCTGAGGAGGACGAAGAGGAGATTGTGGTGGTCGCCACAAAGTCCTCCCATTTAAAAGGGACTTTTCAGAAGTCCCTTAAATGCAGGGCCGCCAGCATGCGCGGAATCGTGAAGGAGCTGGTGCAGCGGAAGGCGGACGACGAAACGCGGCAACTGCAGGCGAGGGTCGATCGCCTGCAGTCGGAGGTCAGCCAGCTGCAGAAAAAGCTGGCTGAAACCACGGCCCGGCCAATCCAAGCCGAGCAGAGACCTGCGGCAGAGGGCCCCGCCTCCTCCGACCCGATCCCGCCCAACTGGGGATCGGCAAGGTCTCTTGCCGGCGGACCCAAGCCGGGGCTCGAATATTCGAGTTCCCGGGGGCAGAGGGCAGTACCAACGCGGACCTCTTCGCAACGAAGTTGCGGGAGGTCATCGCGGACGCGGCTAAGGTGGCCAGGCCTGTGAAGTCAGCGGCCATCGAAGTGACCGACTTGGATGACTCAGTCACCAAGGAGGAGTTGGTGGCGGCGGTTGCAGCCGCAGGGGGCTGCGACGTCGCAGCGGTGCAAGGCCGGGACATCAGGCCCGGCCGCGGCGGCATGGACACCATTCGCCTGGAGTGCCCAGTCGCCGCTGCCAAAGCCGTCCTTGATAAAGGACGGCTAGCCGTCGGCTTCAGCTCGGGTGTAGTCCGGGCACTTGCAGTCCAGCCCCTGCGGTGCTTCAAGTGCTTCGGCATCGGGCACACCCGGGCCCTCTGTCCGTCCAGCGTCGACAGGGCGGACATTTGCTACCGCTGCGGCAAGGAGGGGCATAAAATCGCCTGCTGCAAGGCCTCCACGCCGCACTGCGCAGTGTGTGCTGCCAGTGGCCGCCCGGCGGGCCACGTGATGAAGGGGAGGAACTGCAATCCTCCCCCAAAGAGGGGCAAAGCACAGGCGCTGACCCGGCCTGTCGCTGCCACCGCCGTTCCAGAGGCTGGGATCACGGCGGCTGTTGAGGAGGGGGGTGCGATGTCCGATTAATGCATAGAGTCGAACATCGCATCCTCCAGGCGAACACCAACCACTGCAGAGCGGCCCAGGATCTGCTGATGCAGACCGTGGCTGAGTGGTTGGTGGACGTAGCGGTGGTCGCTGAGCCGTACTCGATACCTGGCCGTTGGCTGGGTGATCGGGACGGCTTGTTGGCGTTGGTGTCACGGCCCGCCACGGACTCCCCTCCCCTCTCGCTTTTAGAGAGGGGACCGGGATACGTGGCCGCCGCGTGGGGAGACATAGCCCTGGTCGGGGTCTATTTCTCCTCAAACCGCCCTCTAAGGGACTTCGAGAACTTTCTCGAAGTCCTTACGGCAGTCGTCGGGAGGGCGGCACCACGCCAGGTCGCCGTGTTGGGCGACCTGAATGCCAAGTCGGCGGCCTGGGGCAACCCGGCGGCGACAAGCAACGTCCGGGGACACGCCGCCGAATTTTGGGCGGCTTCGTGCGGTGTGTCTCTCCTAAACAGGGGGAATGTTCACACGTGTGTGCGGCAGCGGGGTGGGTTAGTGGTTGACGTTTCGTTTGCCAGCCCCGTGCTAGCCGCCCGCGTCGTGAACTGGCGGGTTGAGATGGTGGAGACCATGTCGGACCACCGTTACGTGCGGTTCGACATCTCCACCCAGGGCCCGCGGAGGGGAATGGCCCGCTCTGGCCAATCTCCCTTCCCGCGGTGGGCTCTCACCCGCCTGGACCGGGAGGCAGCTCAGGAGGCGGCGTTCCTCCAGGACTGGCTCTCGCCCCCTGTGGAGGCCCTGGACGTTGACGCTGCAGCGGTCCAGCTGCGAAGGTCCCTGACCGAGGTGTGCAACTCCAGCATGCCTCGGTCACGCCGTCCACCTCCCCTTCGCGCCGTGTATTGGTGGTCGGAGGAGCTAGCAGGGCTCCGGGCCACGTGCGTGGAGGCCAGGAGGGCCTACACGCGGAGTCGGCGGCGCACTACCCGATCTCAGGCCGGGGAGGACCGCCTCTACGCTTCTTACCTAGAGGCAAAGACGGTCCTCAAATCGGCTATGTGCGCCGCCAAGGATTCGGCAAGGGCCGAGATGCTGGAGGGCCTCGACAGGGATCCGTATGGGAGGCCATATAAGGCGGCGCGAAACCAACTGCACCCCTTTGGTCCCCCAATAACGCAGACCCTGGAACCGGCGTTGCTGGATGGGGTGGTCCGGTCCCTGTTTCCGCGCAGGACCGATTTCACCCCTCCAACGATGAACCCCCCACTGGGGGGGGTGGTTGCTTCGCTGGAGGAGGAGTACCCTCCGGTATCGGCGGAGGAACTGGCGGCGGGGGTTCTGACCCTCCGCGCGAAGAAGACGGCCCCTGGACCGGACGGCGTCCCCGCACGGGTGGTGGCCATCGCGGCGTCCCTCATGGAGGATAGGTTTCGGGACCTCTTCAGCGCGTGTTTTACGGCTGGGAGGTTCCCGAAGCAGTGGAAGGAGGGGCAGTTGTGCCTCCTCCGAAAGGAGGGGCGCCCGGTGGACTCCCCCTCGGCATACCGGCCCATCGTTCTGCTCGATGAGGTCGGTAAATTGTTCGAGGGGATCATCGCCACCCGGATAAATAGCCATCTGCGGGAGGTTGGGCCAGACCTGTCGGACGCCCAGTTCGGTTTCCGACGGGGGCGTTCGACGGTCGACGCGTTGGCCCTACTCAGGGACCAGGTGAAGGAGGCGGTCGAGGCTGGGGACGGAGTGTTGGCGGTGTCGTTTGACATAGCCAACGCCTTCAACTCCGTGCCCCACTCGACCATATTGGAGGCACTCCGGTATCACGGAGTGCCCCAATATCTGCGGGCGATCCTGGCCAGCTACTTGGAGGACAGAGAGGTCCTCCTCGTGGACAAGACGGCCAGGATCAGGTGTTACGGCGCGGAGTCCGGTGTTCCACAGGGGTCGGTGCTAGGGCCCCCCTTGTGGAACATCGGATTCGACTGGCTCCTGCGGGGCACCTTCCTCACGGGCACGAGTGTCATCTGCTATGCGGATGACACTCTCCTCACTGCCCGGGGGAGGGACTTTGGAGAGGCGGCCTGTCTGGCCTCAGCTGGCGGATCCTTAGTGGCAGGTAGGATCCGCCAGCTTGGATTGAGGGTAGCGCTGAACAAGACCGAGGCCGTGTTCTTTCACGGGCCTCGGCAGCGCTGCCCTCCCGACGCCCACATCGTGGTGGAGGGCGTCCGGATAGGGGTCGGGGCCCAGATGAAGTATCTGGGCCTCGTGCTAGACAGCAGGTGGCGCTTCGGCCCGCACTTCAGCGGGTTGTCGACGCGCCTGCTGAAAGCCGCGGACGGCCTTTCATGGCTGCTCCCGAATCAGGGAGGGCCCAAGGAGCGATGCCGGCGCCTTTATGCCGGCATCCTCAAGAGCATGGCGCTCTACGGTGCACCTATCTGGGCGGACTCCCTCCACAGGAGGGAGAATGCAACCGCCATCCGCAGGCCGCAAAGGGCCATTGCACAGCGGGTGGCGAGGGCCTACCGCTCAGTGGGTTTCTAGGCGGCGTGCGCTCTGGCTGGCACCCCTCCCTGGGAGTTGGAGGCTTGGTTGCTTGCCAGAGTGTACGAATGGACGGCACGGCGGAAGGCGCTCGGGGAGCGCCCCGCCACTGAAGAGCGGGAGGCCGTGCGGCTGGAGGCGAGGGACGCTATTGTCGTCCATTGGACGGAGGTCCTCGCCTCCGCCGCCTTAGGCCGCCGGACGCTGGATGCGCTCGGTCCAGTCCTGCAGGGCAGGCTCGAGCGCCCACATGGTTTCCTCTCGTTCCGTCTAGTGCAGGTGTTGTCTGGACATGGCTGTTTCGGAACGCACCTGCACTGGATCCGGAGGGAGGAAACCCCAGCGTGCCAAGACTGCTGTGCGGCGGAGGACACGGCGCAGCACACCCTCGAGGTGTGCCCAGCCTGGGCAGAGCTGCGCCGTGCCCTCAATAATGTGATCGGGCGAGACCTCTCACTTCCCGGCGTGGTCAACTCCATGCTGGGGAGTGAGGAGGCCTGGGCGGCGGTTGCCTCCTTCTGCGAGGTCGTGATAACGCAGAAGGAGGCGGCGGAGCGTGCGCGGGAGGACGATCCTCTCGCGCCACCACTCCGCAGGCGAAGAAGGGGTGGGAGAAGGCGGCTGTACAATCGTCTCCTCCCACCTCCTGGTGGTGAATAGCGGGCGACAGGCGCGGGGGCGCCTCTCGTCTGCATTGCACTAATCACCACCCCCGTCGGGCGGGAACGGCCGAGCACTCGCGTTCGTTCCCGGGCCCCTCCGGGTAGGGGGGGGGCGTGAAGGGCCTGCCCTAAAAGGCGGGCGGTGGTCGGCGGAGGGCTGGACGTAAAGGCTGTGCCGGTTTCCCAGTCCTCCTCCATTCAGACGATGCGGGATTGCCGCTGGGTTATTTTAGGGGGTATACCGGGCTAGACCGGGGAGTCCCACATAACCCCCCATTCCCCCAATGGGTGGGTATGCGTAATGCATTTTTTCCCAGCGTGATCAAAAAAAAAAAAAACGGTTAGGCAGGGTAGGTAGATAGGTAGCCAGTTGACGGGAGCGAAACCCCGGGGGTCAGCTAGTGATTCATATTTTTATTCTATATTCATGACTAGCGGACGCCTTGCGGTTTCACCCGCGTAGGTCCCGTTTCCGTGGGAATAAAGGGATAAAAGGTAGCCTATGTCACCCGGGGATAGTATAGCTTCACAACGGTGAAAGAATTTTTGAAATCGTTCCAGTCCAGAAACCCAGTCCCAATTATTGTCTTGAATGTTACTTAGAAATGTGTATTTTTATTTAAAGTCAATATAAAAAAAACCCGGTCAAAAAATCTGTTTTTAGTATTTTTTGTTATAGCGACAAGAGAAATACATCATCTGTGAAAATTTCAACTGTCTAACTATAACGGCGGGCTTATTACGTATCTTTTGCAAGAGCAAAACGATAGCCATCAAACGCTTTATGTCATAAGTCCGAATTACGAAAAAAAAAAAATTACAAAATTCTAGATATGCAAATCAGACATGGAAATTATAAGCGTCGATGCCAGCAATGGAGGAGTAACTCACGATTCGCTCATATGGACCAACCCATCCTTTAAAAGTACATAACGAGAATTTAAATAGTATGTGGCTTTTAGGTATGTAAATACAAAACAAAAGTTGTTCTAAATGCATATGCACAAATAATTTTAGATTACATCTAAGAGCATAATAAAATATAGTAATATAGGTAAATATAGGTAATGAGTTGAAAAGGTTTGGAGGAGGCCTTTGTCGACTGACAAACAGATCTACAGAAAATAAGTAAAATTCAAATAAGAGACTAGATTAGGTTTACATTCAATTTAAGTTATCAGATGTATTTTAATCATATGATTGTAACTAATATGAATCTGAATAAAAGGCTATATTTTATAAATTAAATTACAAATAAAAAAAACATTTAAAAATATAAAAAATAGAGGCCCACCGGTATCGGGAACAGGGTCCAAGCTACCGGCGGTCAGGGCTCCAGAGAGAGGAACCTCCTAACAATACGAGCCGTGTCCAGCAGTACTGCTTTCTGGATCAGGCCCTTGACCCAGCCGCCTAACGAGAGCCTCCTAAGGTGTTGGTCGAGGCTCGTGGCTATTAAGCCATGGGCTGACACGACTATCGGTACAATGATCGCTGTGTCCACATCCTACATGTCGACAACCTCGCGAGCCAAGTAAAGATACTTGATTTGCTTATCTTTCTCGGCTTTCACGAGGTTCCCGTCATGCGGGACAGTTATGTCAACAATCATTGCACGCCTCTCGATTCGGTCCACCACCACTATATCAGGCTTATTAGCGATAATAGTCCTGTCAGTGATGATGGACCGATCCCAGTACAATGTGATATTGCCATTCTCGAGAACTGGGTCGGGCACATACCTGTAGTACGGCACCTCCGATGCCACAAGAGTGTATTTCAGAGCAAGTTGCTGATGGATAATCCTGGCTACAAGGTTGTGCCTATGCAAGTACTCTTCGTTAGCTAGACGAGAACAACCAGAGATAATGTGGCGGATCGATTCACCCGGGTGGTGACATGCCCGACAGATGTCAACCGTGCCATCCTTCACAATAAATCTCCGGTAGTTATTCGTCATAATAACTTCGTCCATAATTGCACAGACAAAACCTTCGGTTTCCCCAAAGAGGTCACCGAGTCGCAGCCCGGCCACGGACGCTAATTGGTCTACATCGGACCCATGTAGGGCCCGGAAAAAGCGTCCGTGAAGCTCCTATTATTATAATATAGATAAAAGTAAATTATCAATTTGTTTATTTTTTGTAGATGATTCCGGATGTCAAAGTCAAATATATTTATTTCAACTAGGCGGCACAAAAATACGGCTGCGTATAAAGTATTAGAAGCACTAACAGGTAAATTCTTTCACTTCAATAGGAACATGGTTCTCACATACTTACAAATATTGCAAACGTAGGTAAATCATCATTTACAGAGTCAATTGTTTTAAACAAAAAGAGAAGAAAAACAAACATTACCTACTATAATTGTGAATATTAATACAAATTAACCAGTTTGATTTTGTCACTAAAGATTGCCCTATGGAGCAGGATCAGCATGTTTCCAAGCATTCTTATCTTGAATATAATCATCTAATTTGTAATATGCTTGCTTACAAAGTGTGCTTTTAACTATTGTAATTGTCTTTCATTAAGTTTTAATATCTCACAAGGTATTTTGTTATAGAAATTAACACAGTACCCCATGAAAGATGTGTGTACTTTAGTTAATCTATAAGATGGTTGATCTAACTTATCTTTATTTCTAGTATTACAATTGTGTGCGGGACGGACGTGATCGCTCGAGGCCGCAGGCACTCCGGAGGTTGTAAGGCTCCAGCTCGAACGCGTTGACGGCCCTTGCACCTAGAGTTCGTTGTCTTCGAGCAAATACCGACCCCGCAGTGGTTGGAAGGCTGCCAAGTATGTTGAGGGGAAGGCGTGATGTCCAGTTTAATGAAAGACTTCAGTTTTCATGACCAAAAGCGACGCTTCTTCATGGTCTTCGTTACGCAAAGTGACGTGGATTTGATATTTGAGAAATAATGGCTACGAATTGGATGGTGCCTCCGTGCACTATCCTCCTACCAAACTTGACCGTAACGACGACCGCAAATTAGCGTGCGCGCATAAACTTTAATTAAGAAAATAATCACTACAGCTATTCGCTGGAAACCGACAGAAACTCCCCTTCTAGTGAACCGATTTTGATGAGACTTGTGTCTCTGGATAGGTCTCGAAAAGACCTTCCCTCCGGACCTAGGTCCAGGTCCATAGCTGCTACCTTCAGGGAGCCCTTGCGTGGAGAACGCCGAATAAGGAGAAGTTCTGTCAATTTATAGCTTTACACGCTACTTTCTATTACATTGGTGCACTTTAGTGCCAGGGTACCAGCGAGGGACTTGTAGCCCTACTCCTGGACCATCGATCTGTGACAGTTCCACAGCTTCATCTGTCATTTTCACGGGCCCAGCCACGTGAAAGTGCGAAAACATAGCTTCTGTGCCTGTTTTCGGCATATAAAGTGAGTTTGTACTCGACCTGGTGGGCGGATCCGCATTCACCAACCATCATCGGATAGCCCTTGCGATGGGCCATCCCATGGTGGAAGTCCGGTGGATACAGCTCCAACCCTCGATTCAGTATTCACTCTGATGTGGTCGACGATGCGAGAAAACCATGGAACCTCTTACTTTATTAAGTCGGTTAGTTCCCTAACCACCAGAGCTAGGCTCCAACCAAAAATGTGGTTGGGAAGCTGGCGAATTGGGCTATCGAATGGTGGTACCCTGATGGTGTACCACTCGATATACTATACCACTATATATATCAAGCGTCGCCATCTGACTGCTCACTCTTCACTCTTCGCCTGCCATCGCCGCCGAGCGGTCGTCTCGCTGCCGCCCGCCGCTCTCGCCGCCCCCACCTCGCGCCCCGCCGCGCCCCTCTCTCCGACTCGTCGCGCCACTGCGTGACGTCACTGCGGTCGCCGCGTCTCCGCGCGCCGCCCACAGGTGTCGCTACTAGTAACTTCGGTTACTAGTAGGGACATCTTTTTTTGGCCCCTTCCGGGTTAAAACCACGACTTAGTGGTCCTTGGTGGATACCTAACGGTGTTAACGAAGCCAAGTGGAGTGGTGACCCGCCCACTCGCCAAGTCCCGTCTGGACACGGCAGTCAGAAGGAGTCGGGAGCAGGGTAGTTGGCCTTGGTAGATAGCCTAGTAAACCCCTGTCTCTGCCCCACAGCGATTCACCTGGCACGGTCGGGTGTCTCAACCCCGACGTGCCAGACTTTCGGTACACAGGAGGAGGGTAGCCCACCTTCGGTGGGTTCACCGGTACCCTAGGACCCCTGCCACCCAATAAGATTGGTGGCAGGATAACAAGCTTAGGGCTCACAAGATACTCACCTCCCAGTCTAACCCGGCTGGGAGGGTAGGATTTCACACATCCCCGGGCCCATCCACCCGGGGAATAAGGTTATCAGCCCCTTAGTTCTCTTCTCTTTGCACTGGCTCTATTGACAACGATGCATCCCGTCGAGGTGTTAATAGAGCTCGTCAAGGACTTGATGTCGGACGATCCCAGTCCACGTCAAGAAAACCAGGCCCGATTTAAGATTATTCTTGCATCTCTTGCCAGATGTGCACCTTACAGTGCCTCTGCCCCCCCGCCCGCTTCTGACGTAAGTCATGCCCCACCTTCAGCCAGTGTACTGGCAGCCATAAAAACTATAAAAGAGAGACTTGCCCAAGACGGCCAATCTCGTATGAGATTCGGTACTTCCTTTGCCATATTAGAAGAAGCCCTCTTACCCAACTCATATCCGACCGTTGAGGATGTACTGGAACCTGAACCTAGCATGGCCCCCGTGTCATGTGAGGAGAAGGACTCTCCAAGATCCCCCTCCCCACCCGTCAGGCCCACTTCCGGGCCTAGATCACCCACCCTTTCCCAGGGCGAGGTTCATGCTAATAGTGCCAATAAGCCAGATCCAATTCCCTCTGAGAGGGACCGTAGCCCAATAAAGCCCCAGACTTCGGCTGCTAAGCCTCCTCCTCGTAGGATGTCCGCCCGTCTTCAGTACAAAAAGTACAAAGAGCGCATAGCCGCTATGCACTCAGAATCTAGGTCCAAATCCAATTCTTGGGACGATGAGGAGCATGACTCTCCCATCGAGATGGACACAGCCCTCAGTACCGACGATGAATGGGCAGCAGTAGCTGACCACATCGATCAGGTAATAGACAATCCCCCAGTAGGCCCCAATAATCCCGATTTGTCAGAGGACTATGCCACCATGTCCTCTTCTTCTGACTCTGATGACAGAGAATTCATTGTCCACTCTGGAGGAAAGAGGAAGATGAGGAAAAGTCCCCCTCACGCTACCAAGGCCAAAAAGCCAGTAGCCAAAACCTCTCCCCAGCCAGTTCTGCCGCCGGCCTTGCCCGTCAGGCAACCCTCCCCCGCCCCCGCCCCCGCTAGTCCTTCTCAGCGGTTAAACCGTTCGCCCAGCCCTATGGTAGTAGTAAATACTACCACTAGGAAGCCCCTCCTCCTCCACCCATTTATCTTCAAGATAAAGGGAAATGGAGCGACATTTCAAGCGCCTGTGTAGCGCGAAAAATTAACTTCACCAAGGACACTGCATGCCAACAAGGCATCAGAATCCAAGTCCCCACGCCCCGTGATTATCGAGATTTAACTCGTTTTCTTAATGACAGGAAAGTATCTTTCTATACTTACTCCCTTCCGGAGGAAAAGTTCACAAGAGTAGTCATAAAGCGCGTTCCGAAGGAGATCCCGACGGAAGAAATCCGAAAGGATTTACTAGCGCAAAAAGTCCCTGTGTCAGAGGTCCACCGATTGCATAAAGCAAGAGGCGGAGATCTCTACGACATTGTCCTTGTCGTGTGTTTCCCCTTCGAGGGTCACAACCCCATATTTAATGTCCGGACCGTATGTAACTTATCAGGCATTTCCATAGAAAAGCCATACCGTCCCCATCTCGTTGGTCAGTGTCACAACTGCCAACTCTACGGTCACTCTCAGACTAATTGCTTCGCGCCTCCCAGGTGCGTTAAGTGCATGGGAGAGCACAGTACTAAGGACTGTACCCGTCCAAAGGACCGATCACAATGCACGGAGCCTCCCAGCTGCTTGCTTTGTGGACAAGTCGGGCACCCGGCTAATTACCGTGGTTGCCCAAAAGCCCCTAAACTTGCGCCTAAAATGGCCAAGCGTAATGACGCGCGCCAAGCGTGCCAAGCCCCTACCTCTCAACCCCCCCCCCCCCCAGACTAGCCCCTCAGAGGCCTTCACCCTGGGGTAAGCTGAACCACCAAAGTGTGGCTCCTCAGTCTTGCTCCCAGCCGATTCCAGCGCTGATGGCTACTCCCATCGCAGCGCCAATTCTTATCCCCGACTCAATGCCCCCCGCCGCCCCTATGACCGCACAAAGCCAGAAGGTGGCTGCCACCACCCCTGCTGCTAAGTGCCAGCCCCCTGTCGCCCCCTCCGGCCAAAAGTCATATTTATGCGTCGCTAAAAATATAATTAGCGCGTACTCTATATTTATGACCCCTCAGCCCGTGCTCTGGATACTGAAATCCGGAATGCGGGCTCTCTCCTTCCCGCTGAATGCGCCAACCTCTTTTCGAGGTATGAGTCCATTACTAGGGAGCTCGATAGCCTTGTCTATAAGGACGGTCAATGGGTTTGTAAATAGTACGAACCCTCCGTTCATACAAAATTAATATACATATTCGTTCTGTCCTCACCGCAGAGGCTCGTCGCGTAATCTTTTCGATTCATATAAGCCAGCCCGCGTGCTGAGCCATAGTTAAATGCCAGTCATATTATTGGAGATTCTTGTCCGTTCTTCTCCACGTAGGCTTTTCCGAACGGATTGTAGAATCACTTTATTAGATCCGGCCTTAGCCATCCCTCCAGCGACGCCCTGAGCCGCGGTCCGACCCCAACTGGGGTAGCCCTTAGTGCTGTCGCTTTAGGTTTAGAATTTTGAAGCCTGGCCGGAGGCTAACAGATTAGTCTCCACAGGTTAGTCCGGTTAAGCAGTAGACGGCTACTTTGGTCGAACTGCGAGACGCCAAGTATTAAAAAAAAATTAAAAAAAAATAATAACTGACTGCTCATTTCGAACTAAACGGTCGTGGCGACCGGTCGTTTTACGGAATTTGAATTTGTTTTCTTTCCGTAACTACCGCATTCAGTATGTATGTAATGATTCTAATTTACTTGTTAGACCCCATATTAACTCAATACATACCGATATACACTAAAACATAATGTTTAGTGCCTCAAAAAGGGGAACGAAATTCTATGTTCGAAAAAACTATAAAAGAAAAATTCTCGTCTAAAATTGTTGTCACTCGCCACCAGCCGTCGCCCCGTGCAGACGTCTCGCTGCCCGCTGCCTCGCCGCTGCTCGCAGCCTCCACCACGCGCCCCGCTGCGACCCGCTCTCCGCTTCGTCGCGCCTCTGCGTGACGTCACTGCGGTCGCCGCGTCTCAGCGCGCCGCCATCAGGTGTCGCTACTAGTAACTTCGGTTACTAGTAGTGACAAGTTCGGCAAAGACGCCCATAGGCCCCTTCTGGGTAAAAACCACTCTTACGTGGTCCCTGGCGGAAACCTAACGGTGATAACTAAGCCAGCTGGAGTGTAGCCCCAAGCACTCGCTAAACCTCTTCAGGGTACGGCAGTTAATTGGAATCGGGAGCAGGGTAGTTGGCCTTGGTAGATAACCTAGTCAACTCCTGTCTCTGTCCCACAGCAATCATCTGGTACGGTAGGGTGTGTCTACCCCTACGTACCAGACTCGTGGTACACAGGAGGAGGGTGGCCCACCTTCTGTGGGCTTACCAAAATCAAAATCATTTTTTTTTTAATTTCACGTAGGCCTACATGGGCACTTATAAAACGTCGACAAAAGGTGCACGGTTCGGGTTGGTCGTTTCCTATGGAGAAGAACCGGCAAGAAACTCCATGGTTACTCTTATAAAAATGGTTTGGTTTTACAATATTTCCATGTTACAGCATTAGTACTTAGATATGGGGGGACAACGCAGGCCCGACTTCCGACAATAAGTCGTAAGAAACTAAAAAAAATAAAAAAGTCGTGTGGCACTCGGGGACTGCCGCGGTAAAGCTATTGCATAGCATTTATTCTAGATCCAATCCTGGAAAATGCGTCAAAAAAATTAAAAACGTTTAAAACTCGAAAATGTAGCGAGCCAAACCCGCATTTATTTACGATTAATAAAACTCTAAAAAACAAAACAAAAATACCCTTATTCACATTGAAATAAGTTCGCTTTTCTTTGACAAGCAAAAGTCACCCTTATTCTCATTAGCATAAGGTCCACATTGATCACCATTGTCACAGAAACAGCTCAGAGAGACCGATAAAAGGCAAAAAAATTACGACCAACAAAAATTTTAAAACCCTCATATCTCAGAAACGGTTGGAGTTAGCGCATTTCTGACAAAAAATTTGCCCCCCTGCCCACGCTACTTCATCCAGGAGAACAAGATAGGATTTACCCCCCCACCTTAACCGTTTACCTCCCCCCGCTAAAAAATTTTTCATTCTAAAAATACCAACACGGAAATCGAAAACACGTGCAACAAACTTCCCTCCCCCCCGCCACCCTGCCCCTCACCACTCAGATTCCACAGAATTCAAAAACCTTAATAAAAGTCAAAGTATCACCGCCGTGCCCGTCGGAGTGGGGAGCGTGAGGTTTTATCGTTACGGAATTTCTGGATTCGGTCCCCGCGCTCAAGGCCCGCGATAGAAGCTATGCAATAGCTTAATAAAAAGTCGTGTGGCACTCGGGGACTGCCGCGGTAAAGCTATTGCATAGCATTTATTCTAGATCCAGTCCTGGAAACTGCGTCAAAAAAATTAAAAACGTTAAAAACTCGAAAACGTAGCGAGCCAAACCCGCATTTATTTACGATTAATAAAACTCTAAAAAACAAAACAAAAATACCCTTATTCACATTGAAATAAGTTCGCTTTTCTTTGACAAGCAAAAGTCACCCTTATTCTCATTAGCATAAGGTCCACATTGATCACCATTGTCACAGAAACAGCTCAGAGAGACCGATAAAAGGCAAAAAAATTACGACAAACAAAAATTTTAAAACCCTCATATCTCAGAAACGGTTGGAGTTAGCGCATTTCTGACAAAAAATTTGCCCGCCTGCTCACCGCTACTTCATCCAAGAGAACAAGATAGGATTTACCCCCCCCCCCCCTTAACCGTTTACCTCCCCCCGCAAAAAATTTTTTCATTCTAAAAATACCGACACGTGCAACAAACCTCGTAAGTGAAGGTAGAGTCAGTATATCGATCTCTTTAAATTTTTCTCTGAGGGACTCGCGAGCACCCATTTTATAGATTGCGCGGTTTGCCCTCTTTTGTAGGATGAAAATTGAGTCAACGTCTGCTGCTGATCCCCACAGCAGAATGCCATAAGACATAATACTGTGGAAATAAGCATAGTATACTAACCTAGCTGTAGCTACATCGGTTAGCTGCCTTATTTTCCTTACTGCATATGCAGCCGAACTTAACCTACCCGAAAGAGTTCTAATGTGCGCGCCCCACTGCAATTTTGAATCGATAGTAATCCCTAAGAATACAGTTTCCGTTATAACTTCAAGATTTTTGCCGTCAAGATTTAGGTTTAGGTCATGTTGTGGTACATTTGGTAAAGAGAACTTTAGACATTTTGTTTTCCTCGCATTCAGTAAAAGATTGTTAGCTGCGAACCATTTTGAGAGAACAATCAGACTTTCGTTGACATTTAAGACATCCGTATCTTGCCTATCTATTTTAAAAATTAGCGAAGTATCATCAGCAAATAGAATTATATCCGATAATTTGGCCACCTTTTACCGGTACCTTAGGACCCCTGTCACCCAATAAGATTGGTGACAGGTGCACAAGCTTAGGGCTCACCCCAGGTACACACCTCCCAGTCACACCCGGCTGGGAGGGTAGGAATGCACACACCCCCGGGCCCATCCACCCGGGGAAGACTCCCCTTATCGGCTTCACCGCAAAAATTTATAATGTCGCTCGCACTATGCGTCGACCTTCTCCAAGAAATCCTCTTGAGCGACCCGAAACTCAAGAAAAAGTTTTCCGCAGCATTTAAAGCTGCCACAACCCCCACCCCACCCGATTCGGGCCCGATTGTGGCCCCTCTTAAGGCTTACAAGCCATTCCCAGATGAAGACTCACCAAGGACGCCCTCACCCATTCCCCCAGTCAGGTATACTCAAAGACCTAAAACCCCAACCCCCGTTCAGGACGCTCCATCGTCCAACAGCCAAGCCGATGAGCCAAATTCCCGCCCAGACGGGGAGTCTGGAGCGTACCCCTTTCCCCGAGGATCATCATAACGATGAATCACGGGACTCCTCCTCTCCCTCCACTTCCTCAGGTGAGGACGACTTCCAAGTCGTAGGAGGTAAGAGGAAGAAGAAAGCCTCAGCCCAGGCCTCCAAGGCCAAAAAAACCTTTGTCGCGACCCCGTTTGCGTCACCCATCGCCTCCCCTTGCACTTCTCCTGTGCCGACAGGTACCCAACCCGCCCCCACTACCGCTTCCCAGCGGACTAATCGCGCCCCTAGCCCCACTGCCGCTTCTATGGAGAAGGCAAAGCCCCCGCCGCCGATATTCCTCCAGGATAAGGCAAAGTGGACTGACGTGTCCAATCTCTGCTCCCAGAGCAAAATTCAATTCAACAGTGCCCGTGCCTGCCAGCAGGGCATTAAAATCCTTGTCCCAACCTCCCGGGACTACCGGGAGTTGACCCACCTACTTAAAGTGAGGAAGTATTCCTTCCACACGTACTCTCTCCCGGAGGAGAAGACCACTAGGGTAGTTATCCGTCGGATCCCTAAGGAGATCCCGACGGAGGACGTCCGCTTGGACCTCCTGGCCCAAAACATCCCAGTCATAGCGGTCCACCGCTTGCACAAAGCAAGAGGTGGGCAACTGTACGACATGGTAGTGGTGGAGTGTAGACCTACCGAATCCCATAATCCCATCTTCGGGATTAAAACTGTATGCTCCCTTGCCTCGCCTTCATCTCGATAGAGAAGCCCTACCGTCCCACCATTGTCGGGCAGTGTCACAACTGCCAACTCTATGGCCACTCTCAGGCCAACTCTTTTGCCACCCCCAGGTGTGTTAAATGCTTGGGGGATCATGGCACCAAGGACTGTCCCCGTCCTAAGGACCGCTCAGACTGCACAGAGCCTCCCAGCTGCATGCTCTGTGGCCAAATTGGACACCCCGCCAGTTACCGGGGTTACCCAAAAGCCCCAAACTTGCGCCTAAAATGGCCAAGGAATTCAACTCTCGCCTTCAGCGTGTAACCCCCTCTGCGAGCCTACCCTCCTCGCAAATCCCCCAAAGACTCGCCCCTCAAAGGGCCTCACCTTGGGGAAAGCTGAATACCACTCTGGCACCAGCGACCTCTCAACCCCAGCCCATTCCAGCACTGATGGAACTCAACGTTCCAGTGCCTAGTCCACTCTCGGCCACAGCGGCCCCGGTGCAAACCAACAAGGTGGCCTCCACCGCCGTCGTTGGGAAGCGCCCTCCCCCTGTAGTTCAACCCGGCCAGGGCTCCTATCGTTGTGTCGCTGAGACCATCTTCAACGCATACGCGATATGGATGACCCTAGAGGTCCGAGCCCTTCACGCTGAGTTAACAAACCCAGCAACCCCCGTAGACCCCATCTCTTGCCTCGCAATCTTCTCGAGGTATCCCTCCATTACCAAGGAGCTTGACAGCCTTGTATTTGTCAACGGAACATGGGTACGCAATTGAGAAACAATTGCCTTAAGCCCAGATCCCTTAGGTTAGGTTTCTTCAATGCCAATGGCATTACTACCCAGCGTGATGAGATTGCCACGTTCCTTCGCGATCATCAGCTGGATATCTTCCTCGTTCAGGAGACCCTTTTAAAGCCCCACCGCCGCGATCCTAAAATTGCCAACTATCGCATAGTTCGCAACGATAGGACGCGCTGCCACGGTGGTGGCACTCTCATTTACTACAAAAATGAGCTCCATTGTAGCATAAACCCCACCCGACCCCACTTCGTACCTAGAGTACTGAGCCTGTCGGCTAGGAATGACTGGTCATCAGTCTATCACCATAATCTCCGCCTACTGCCCTCCACACCAGGCGTCATCGGGAGATAACCCAAACGGTCTCAAACAAGACCTTACTACCCTCTTCGGCATGAGTGACTCTGTTATCCTAGCAGGCGATCTCAATGCTAAAGACCCATCCTGGAACAGTACCATTACTAACCCTAGAGGAAAGTTGGTACGGAGCCTATGCTCAACCCTCCATTATGATGAGCTTCACTCACTTCCCGGATAATGTTAACCATAGACCAGATGTCCTCGATGTAGCTCTGCTTAAGAACGTTAACCTTCAGTTACGCTCTATAGAAGCGATTGACGAACTAGATTCAGATCACCGTCCCGTGATCTTACACCTAGGTAGTCGCTCAGGCCTCCCAGATCCAGGACAGCCACCCCCTACTAAAAAGATCACCGACTGGAGGAAAGTAAGTGCTAAACTGAAATCCGACAAGTCCCCCCAGTTAGACTCAATCCCCAATGTCCTAAACTCAGTCGCTGACACGAAAGCGGCGATCGACTCGCTTACAGCTCACGTACAATCTGTCCTGAACGAATGTTCAAGGGAGGTTCCAGTGCTTGACCCCCAGCAAGGGAAACTCCCGGACGATGTACGCAGGCTGATAACCAAGAAGAACGCAAACAGAACTCACATGCGTAACTTGCAGCAAGCTGTAAAGGAACGTACTGCTGAGCACCGTTCTGCGACATGGAATAAGATTCTGAACGAACCAGAGCCCACCCACCATGCCTTCTGGCAGCTTCAGAGCAGATTACGCTCCACTGAAGACCAAGCCATGCTCCCGATTATTCGCCCCGATAAGAGTGTAGCATTCGAAAACTCTGAAAAAGCCGAATGCCTGGCTGACAGTTTCGAATTTCAATGCACACCCAGCTCCCAACCAGTAGACCAAGCTCACATAGACATAGTAGACGCTGAAGTCGAACGTAGGACATCCCTTCCACCAGTCGAAGACCTTGATGGCCCGCTAACTCCGGTCACCCCAGACGAAGTTGAGGAGGTCATCAAAAGGCTTCACTCTAACAAAGCCCCGGGCTTAGATGGCATCACCAATAAGGTGTTGAAACTCCTCCCTTACCATATAATACTGCTAATGACGGCCATATTCAACGCTGCATTAAGCAAAAATATCTTCCCCCAAGCCTGGAAACAGGCCACTGTGATAGGCATCCCTAAACCGGGTAAACCCAAATCGGAGCCTACCAGTTACCGTCCCATCAGCCTACTCAACTCCCTCGGAAAGGTCTATGAGCGGCTTATTTATAAGCGGCTCAAAGACTTTGTCGAGCGAAAGAGCCTTATCCCCCACGAGCAATTCGGCTTTCGTTCCGAACACTCTTGCCCCCAACAAGTTCACCGCATCGTTGAACACACTAGTGCTGGTTTCCAGCGTGGTCTGATGACGGGTGCCTTGTTCTTCGACATAGCGAAAGCGTTCGACAAAGTCTAGCCCAATGGCTTAATTTATAAGCTATACAAACTCAAAGTGCCAGATCGTCTCGTGCTCATCTTACGAGACTGGATGTCGGACCGAACTTTCCGCTATCGTGTCGAGGAAGAACTCTCCTCCCCTCACCCCATACGAGCAGGAGTCCACCAAGACTGCGTGTTATCCCCCATTGCCTTCAGGCTGTACACAAGCGATATCCCAAAAACCAAAGAGAGCCAGTTGGCACTATTCGCTGACGACACGGCCCTTTATTACACTGGCCGAAGACCCAATGCCATAGCCCTAAAACTCCAGAGAGCCGCCAACACACTGGCCAAGTGGTTTCGCCTCTGGAGAATAGAAGTCAATCCAGACAAAAGCCAGGCTGTCCTCTTCTCGAGGCCTGACCGAAAATACAATAATAGATATAAAAACCCCCACCCCCCCAAACCCATAACCATGTACGGCAAGCCGATCCCTTGGGAATGGCAAGCCAAATACCTAGGTGTCACCCTTGACAACCACCTCACTTTCGCCAAGCACATAAAGGCGGCGCGCTCGCGAGCGAGCCGCCTTCGCTATGGGCAGACTTCATGGGATGGTGAACGCAAGCAGCGGCTTGTCACTTAGGTGCTAGCTGCGCATTTTCACTGCGGTCATCCGTCCCATCATGACCTATGCATGCGCTGTCTTCGCACACGCTAAGCCCCGTCACATTCACAAGCTTCAGGTTATACAAAACCGATTCCTCCGAAAAATCACTGGAGCCCCCTGGTTCGCTCGGAACCAGGAACTCCATGTCGATCTCAGAATCCCCACAATACAGCAGTTTATGAAACGCATTACCATACGCTTTTTCGACTCTGCTGTCAACCATAGTAACCCCCTAATTCAAGCGGCCTCCCGCTACGAACTCTCCCAAATATCTAAAGTTCGCCGACCAAGGCTCACTCTCTCCACCCCCGATGACGCCACTACCCTGTTCCAAGAGAGCAACCCAAAGACCAGCACAATTCGGAAACAAAGACCGCCTTCGTTCCGCCCTCGCCGCCGAGGCCCGCCGCGACGTCCCCAACAAGATTTATTTATTTTATTTATTTATTTATTTGACACCAATAAGTACAACATCTTACAGTTTTCCCAAGATGATGTTATACCACATAATAAATAATGTTATACACTATATACGAGTAGACACATAAAATATTAACAATAAAAATAAAAAAACAAAAATCAAGAAACCATTCATATATGTATGCCTCCTTCAATGCACCTTTGTGCTCCTGACACAAATTTCGGCAGGCTATGGAACAAATCTTCCGATGGCATACTATTTATAATACGCGCGGCCCTTGACAAAGGGGCAAACTTTAATAAATTTGTCCTAGCCCTTGGCACATTTAACAAAGTGGGTCGGCGGCGCGCACCCACATACCCATCCGGGACATGCAGCCGCAGCGCCTCCAGTACATCTGGGTGATGCACCAGCCCGCGCAGCACTCTCGCCGCGTATTTTACTAAAGCGACGTCCCTCCTAACCGCCAGCCTAGTGTACCCGACCATGCCCAACACAAACAGACTCGGATACATCAACGGGTAAAATGGGTAAAGCCCATATTGCTTCAAATATAAATACCTAGTGAATTTATTTTGGATTTTTTCGATCATGAGACTATATTTGTCCTCATGTGGATTCCATATAATGGCACTTGTCTCGAGATGACTACGAACCAAAGCATTATAAAGTATTTTTACCACTGCTACACTTTTAAAATCCGTACATTGTCGTAAAATAAAACCTAAATTTCTAAAGGATTTGCTACACAACTCCATAATGTGATTGCGAAACATCAACTCGACCACCATATGAACACCAAGATCCCGCATTTGCGTGACACGCGGCATCACCATGCCGTCCATCTCATACTGATTTTGTAGCGGGACACGCGCGCGACTGTACGTCATCACGCAACATTTGGTCACATTGAAGACCAGTTTGTTTTCCTGACTCCATTGTACCACCTTGTCGAGATCGCGCTGAAGCCGCTCACAATCCGAGGCGCTCGCTACAGAGATAAACACTTTAAGATCATCTGCATCTATATTATTACTCATACTCTCATACGTACTGTTGCACATACTAGCTCGAATAAGGCCGCGTCTACATTAACGATAGGAAGGTGCGTTAGTTGAAAACGCGATGTTGCTGCCAACAATACTCCTCCCTGCTTACGCCCGTCCGCTCGATCACATCTTAGTACATTAAATCCGGCCGGAATCAGTTCACCATCGTGTATAGATGTATTAAGTCCAGTTTTAGTTATAGCCGCGATATCATAATTTGAGGCTATTATTGAAATTATTGTAAAAATTATTGCAAAAAGTCTTCGTCTTAGTTCTTAGGCCCCGTACATTTTGATAAAATAATTGGATGCAATTATTTGTGGTTTTTAGACTTTTCCGAGGGCTTACGGTAGTTCCGAAACCACACCCATTCACTGAATTGTGTATTCAAAGGCCAATTGTTAGTGTTGTTCAGTGTATCAAACTTAGATTCGGGCACACCCACCATGAATGACGAGTAGTCTCTTTTCGTTTTTGGAATAACTTTCTCCACCTTGATATCTTTTGAGTCACAAACTTTAGTAACATGTTCCATTAATGCATCCTCCGATGTATCAATATGAAGAGACCAAACATGCAAAAACTTCTTTTTCTCAATCGCTTGAAATGCCGAAATTTGTGTGTTGCCACCTTTACCGACCACCTTGAGATCAGTCTTAGATTTTTTCTTCCTGTTTGCAACCACTTTCCATTCTTCATCATTTGTTACCACCTCCGTCTCCTTGTCATCTCGCTGCCGCTCATGTAGCGTAGACGCCACCTTATTTTTGGTTCGCTCCTCCGCTCGCCGCGCGCGTTCCGATACATTGTCCACCGTTGACATCGCTACCTCCGACACTATGTTCATCTCTTTCGGACGCACGCCTGTGGTGTTCTCCGTCTCGCTCTTTGCAATTTGTGCTGTGAGAACAACGGTCTCAACTTTTGCGCATAGTTCTTCAATTACCTTCTTTTGTTCTAAAATGGTTGTTGAACATTTTTGAATTAAGCATTGTTGTTCCTCAATTTTTTTGGTTTGAGCTTCAATTGTTGATGACTGAGCTGTAACTTTCGTTGTCAACGATACTAACTTCTTTAATATATCGGCTAATGCCGATTCCTCGTTAAATTTGGACATTTTTACCATTAATTTAAAATTTATAACACAGAGACACTGTACTCGTAAAGCGTTTCGATCCCGTACATTGCGGTTTGCAAAATATACTAGCCAGCCCGCGTAACGCTGGCCATAGTTAAATTCTAATTAGTTAATTGGAGTTTCTTGTCCGTTCTTCTCCACGTGGGCTTTTTCCGAACGGATGGTAGAATCACTTTTACTAGATCCAGCCCTAGCTGTCCCCCCAGCAACGCCCTGACCCGAGGTTCGACCCCACAGGGGGTAGCCCTTAGCGCGGTCGCTTAGTTTTAGTATTTTTGTGCCTGGCTGGAGGCTATATAGCTTAGTCTCCACAGGAAAGCCCGGTTAAGCAATAGCCGGTCACTCTGACCGAGTTGCGAGACGCCAACTAGAAAAAAAAAACTAAAATTGTTTAGTACGAGCTAAACGTAGTGTTACATACTCTTTGGTACGAGCTAGCGTGCTGGGTTAAGCAGACGTATGTTTGTTTATACAATTTTATATCTACAAACTATTCTAATATTTGTTTGTGACGCCTCGTCGCGAACAAATTGTGTCTATCAATAACTTTACTAAAGGGATTTATGTTTTTCCTTACATACATATATCCATTAAGGAAGACTTTGATGACTCCTATTAGATGCTCCTCCAGATTCACCTGAGGCTTATTACACTGGATTCCACGTGAGAACTCGTAATGTGATAGAACGAACAATCCTACTAGTGCATAGGATTCTACATTATGAACCCCAAGTAGCGGCATCTTTTGTAAATGCGTGTGCTGTACTGCACAACATTTGCAATAGGGTCAATGTACCTGTGCAAGAGTTCGATTCTGATGAAGTTTTACAAGAAACACAATTGCAACCTTCTACTCAAAATATGATAGACGGCATTTCAGGGGCGCATACTTCTAGGTCGGCACAAAATCTTGAATTGCAACACGGCCTCTCAACTAGAAGACAGCTCATTGCTCTTTTGTGGGAACGAAAGTAACCTAGAATGTAAGAGCATAATTTTAGTATCAGAAAAAGCTTCAGTTTTTTTTATCAGTAACACATGAATAAATATGAAAAATGTATTAGTATAATAATAGCTATTTATGCAACTGTTACGTTATGGACGGTCTTTTAATACGAGTGCCATTTTTCGGTACAAGCGTAGCGCGTACCGAAATAGGTGGGCACGAGTTATTAAAAGACCAATAACGAACGTACAGTTGCATACAAGATTTTATCTACGAAGGAAGGAATAAAACACAGATATAGACAAATAAGTATTTTTATTTAGTCTTTATTAGGTATAAGGCAAATATCTTGTAACCGCAACTGCCAAATAGTATACGATACTTTGTTCTAAACTTGTTCCATATTTAAAAACATCATTTACATTGTCTCGATTTCGAAGTAATATTATAGGTAGGTACCTGGCTGTATGTTCAGAATGCTTTTGCTTGTGTTTTAGAATTTATGACGATTCGCATAATGCAACCCGATGTCGTTATGGGTATCATAATGAAACCGCTGTCAATTTTGTAATTCGAATATAACGAAACCGAAGTAGATAAATATTATTTGTCGTCATTAGTCAATTTATGTTTTATTGGTAGATTGTTGCATCGAGCGCAAAGTGAGTTATTATTGCATGAGTGTTATGTTGATGCCCGAGCGCACGCGAGGGCACTAAATTAGCACGAGTGCAATAATTACTCACTTTAGCGAGGTATGTAATCTACTTTTTCTCAAACATGCTTGGAAATTTGAGCATTATTTTGACTACCTTCTTCGGGATAAATTGAAGTTGCAGTACAGGCCAAATACAGGCGAGCAGCGGCCGGCAAAAGTTGTATGAAAATCCATATCTGTCGTGTGTAGCGGCCAAATAAATTACATAGTAAATTCATATCTGTCGTGTAATTTAAAAATGGAACGATCTTTTACTCCGAAACATGGCAACCAAGGAGGTAACTAATCAAAGGTTTTATTTGAATTTCGAACTGGCTTGCATATAGAAAGCTGTTTATTGAAAAAAAAAACAAATGAACACTTCGCACTGCGATTTTTATTTGCGCGGATTTTTGTAGTATTATTCCCGCGTGATTTTTTTACCGCAATGCGTGCAGCTTCATACAATTCCCAAGGCCGCAGAATGGGCGGAAAAAATCTCGCGAATAAAAATCGAAGTGCGTGCTAAGACTAACGCGGGAATATTATTGTTGTTCGTTGTTCGTCATTGGTTTTGAAAAGTAATTGTATTAGACAAAATGAGTTCTAGGTACTACTTAGTTTTAATTTCCGCGCATTATTTGAGAATAGCACTATACAAGCCTTGACCACAACTAGGCATTGATGGACTTACGTATGTGTGCCTCGGCTTCGCCTCCGCCCACATTTACACGTTCGTCCATCAATGCCTCTTTTGCTGGCCGCTGCAGTAATGTACTATTCTTTCAACTACCAATCTACCTACCGTGATAAAATATAACTACTCAAAACAAATACTCAAGGTAATGAAAAATATTTATCCCGCGACTTTTGAGGCAAAAGATTATGAAAAATTTAATTTGCAGCTGAGCGGCAGCTTTCTGGAGATGAATTCATATCGCTATCGCTGTCTATTTCCAGTTTTTTTAAACTTTTCTTGCTATATTTATGAAGTATCAAAGTTTTACAATGGTCCAAATTTGTTTTGTGCTTGCCATTTGTTTTTTTTTTCAACTAATCGCTTATAATTAGGCGATTTTTATTTTCATCCAGTATCTTTTTGATCTAATGCATACATTTTATATTCAACTTAATGGGAGACATTAAATCTCTATGGTAAAATTATATCCAATTAAAAATAATAACAGTGCAATAATGAAAAACTGTGCAACAATGAGATTTCATATAACATTTCTGCACTGTTTTGGTTCTAAGCAAAAAATACGTCCTTTGTGATCAGTTTTGTAGTGATTCAATTGCGTGTAAACTCCTTGCTTGAACTTGCATGACCTGTGTGCTGTGTCATAAATTAAAAAAATATTACTTACCGCCCTAGGGTTTCAAGACAAAAAGAAAGCCCGAGGGTTTTATATGGGGCATTACGGCCAAGTTAACCTGTATGTTTAGATACTTTTTACGTGCAAGTGTGATGAAAAGTATAATGTAAGTCGGGAACTACATAATTACCTATTGTTTATGCTGTCTCATGTTGTTGCTATACGAGAAAGAACATATTGAATATTTTTTAAGTCTGTGCTTATTCCTTGTGTTGGCTCTGTTCGCAAGCGGCTTGATTCAACGAGAACTCTTCTTGCCATCTCTGCAGACATAGGCGCTGGAGACGCCACCGCCATCCCCGGGACTGAGTAGACGTCATTGGTTCTGCAGGCTGAATGGGTTGTGTGGTTGACGGTTGACGCCGGGACTGTGTAGACGTCATTGGTTCTGCAGGCTGAATGGGTTGTGTGGTTGATGGTTGACGCCGGGACTGTGTAGACGTCATTGGTTCTGCAGGCTGAATGGGTTGTGTGGTTGATGGTTGACGCAGGAACTGTGTAGACGTCATTGGTTCTGCAGGCTGAATGGGTTGTGTGGTTGATGGTTGACGCCGGGACTGTGTAGACGTCATTGGTTCTGCAGGCTAAATGGGTTGTGTGGTTGATGGTTGACGCCGGGACTGTGTAGACGTCATTGGTTCTGCAGGCTGAATGGGTTGTGTGGTTGATGGTTGACGCTGGGACTGTGTAGACGTCATTGGTTCTGCAGACTGAATGGGTTGTGTGGTTGATGGTTGACGCAGGAACTGTGTAGACGTCATTGGTTCTGCAGGCTGAATGGGTTGTGTGGTTGATGGTTGACGCCGGGACTGTGTAGACGTCATTGGTTCTGCAGGCTAAATGGGTTGTGTGGTTGATGGTTGACGCTGGGACTGAGTAGACGTTGTTTCGTCCCGATTTTTAATGTTTAATTGCAACACCATGTCAGTGACACTTGACAAGAGTCGAGAGAGAAAATTTGTAACATGAGGACACGGTGAATTCGGGTTCTTGTCGAAACATATCGAATCGAGATGTGTTTCGCCCATATGTAATTGCTAATTGCGCCCGCCGCTCGCAATCGGTTTGTGGGGCGGCCGCGAAGGTGGTTTTGAATATATTTCAAGCACATTGAAGTGCTTTTGCGGGAAACGTGTATGTGTCTGCCTGGAAGCCGAAGCCCGGCTCAGAACGCGTTTGTGGTCCCATGCAATCATTGTCCTTTATTTTATATATACTGTCCTAAAACCCTCGGCCAGGCGCGTGATTGAGCGAGCCCAGAGGATCACCGCGGGAATCTCAGGTAAGAGTGAACAAATTGGTTTATTAGTTCCACATGACAGGTGGGATGTCAGACAGGAACCAGTATATCTCCCAATAGCAGCTTGCCGACTCCACTGCTGCGATACGGCAGTTTCGTGGGATACAGGTTCAGTAAGGGTCCAGGAGTCCCAACGCCGCTATGGGCCCCGGTGTTTATCTCCTGGCTTGGGACCCGAAGACCTGTATTTAACAGACGTCATTGGTTCTGCAGGCTGAATGGGTTGTGTGGTTGATGATTGACGCCGGGACTGAGTAGACGTCATCGGTTCTGCAGCCTGAATGGGTTGTGTGGTTGATGGTTGATGCTGATCTGGTATTGAAAATACTTGCTGGGACGGTTCAACTTTAATGTTTTCTCCCACAGCTTCTTCAAACGTTAACAGAATCGATGGAGACGCAAAATCAATAAATCAAAATCAAATAGTTTATTTCAAATAAACCTCAGATGGACTTTTGAATTGTCCAACAAAAAATAAAAAGATGACTCTAGTTGTGCAAATTCGCAAGCGTTAGTAGGTCTCAATGGAGAAGAATTTGCAAGAAACTCCACGGACACTCTTTTCCATCAGTTTTAAGTACAATTTTTTGGTTACCTGCATCATTCTTGTTGAAAAAATACATATATGTGAGAACAATGTAAAAAAGACGTGCACGTAAAAGCTTCTAGAGTAACAACGAATAAAAAATAAGTACAATAACAGGCCAAGGCAGCAAAGTTATGACCAATCCCAATTGATGGCACCCGTTCACGAACATGACGCATGGATCGGCACTACTCAGGTCAACCATCATGAATGGAACCGAATGTTTCAACACATGTGCCACCTTCAAAGAGAAATAAGAGAAAGCATGACACACTCAACTGCTAGGGCACACATAAGTCAACGAAACGACACATAGGTACAGTGAATGGTAGATTTACAGTCGGAATATAGTTCTCACACATGTGCTGTTCAGTTATATAATACTAAAAGAAATTGAGTTTATACAATACAAATACATTCATACAGTCTTCAGCAGGTCCAACAATATTTCAAAACTTTTCTGCCCATCACTTGTTCTTGCACGCTATTGGCTGCGGAGCAGGACCAGCATTGAGCCAAGCATTTTTATCAGCGATGTAATCCCCCAACTTATAATATGCTTATCTGCATAGTGTGCGTATTATAAAAGTTTTAATTTCGTCTCATTCAGTTCTAAAATGTGGGGTGGTATTTTATTGTAACATTTTATACAGTACACCATAAAAGATATTGCTACTTTAGCCAGCCTAAAACCTGGTTGAATTAATTGGTCCCTATTTCTAGTCACATAATTATGTCTGTTGCCGTTTTTACTAAAAAGATTTAAATTCTTTCTAACGTACATGATGTTTTCATAAATATATTGACAAGGTAACGTCATGATGTTAATGTCCTTAAACAGTTCCCTTAGAGAATCGCACCGCCGAAGATTGTATATCGCTCTGATGGCTCGTTTTTCGCAGAATAAAAATTGACTCAATGTCTGCAGCCCTTCACCCATAGTAAGATACCGTAAGACATTATACTATGAAAGTAACTAATATAGACTAGCCTCGCGGTATCTACATCAGTAAACTGAAGAATTTTTCTAACAGCATAAGCTGCCGAACTTAGCCGCCCTGCAAGTGATATTAAATGAGGACACCATTGTAACCTTGAGTCTAGCGTGATCCCCAGGAAAACCTTTTTATCGACGAATTCTAGCTTCTCCCTGTTTAATATAATGTCACAATCAGTACTTTTGACATTCCGCAAGGCAAATTTCACGCACATAGTTTTTTTAGCATTTAAAACTAAATTATTAGCTGTGAACCAATTTTGGACCTGTTGTAAGACGTTATTTACGTCGTCAACGCTACTCGTAGATCTATTTATCTTAAAAATTAAAGAGGTCATCAGCAAATAACACCATGTTTAAATTGTTTTTCAAAACATGGGGTAAATCGTTAATGTAGACTAGAAACCTGAAAGCACCTAAAATTGAACCCTGGGGTACCCCCTATTTTCACGGTTAACCCCGACGAATTGACACCGTTTATTTGAACTAATTGCTGTCTATCATTTAAATAAGATTTTACTAAACTTAACGCTGATTGGCCTAGCCCGTAATGCTCAAGTTTCAAAAGTAATGTTTCATGTTTAACGCAATCAAACGCTTTCGAGAGGTCGCAGAAGACACCAATGGCGTCTTGTGCCTCTTCCCACGCATCAAAGATGTGTTTTAATAAGGTGACACCAGCGTCGGTCGTACAACGTCCTTTAGTAACACCATACTGTTTATCGTGTAGGATGTTATTCGTATTAAAACGAATGAACATTTCATTTAGCATTATCTTGCTGAAAACCGGCAGCACCGATACTGGTCTATAATTATTTGTATCTTTACTGTCACCGGATTTAAAAAGTGGTATAACCTTACTCTGTTTCATTAGATCCGGAAAGACACCTTGATCTACACACAAATTAAAAATTAAAGCGAAGTAGATACGGCGCTATAGTCTGAATAATGGAGGTACAAACTTTGATGGACATTCCCCATAGATCTTCGGTCAGTTTGATCTTGATTTGCTTAAAAGCTTTTATTACTGTTATTGGGTTTATATGTGAAAAGTTAAATTCGTTATATATAAAACGTTAGCGTTTAATAAACCAGAAGCAAGTGAGGGCGAAAAGGGAATTGTTTATTCATGAATGTATACACGTGTTTGAGCAAATAAATATATCTTCAAGAATTTAAGGTATCAGCCGTTTTAATTGGCTGGAATGGAATTTTAGGGCTCCGTCAAATAATTTAGGTTTCCAAAAGGGTTCCGTTGCCAAAAAAGTTTCGAACTTTCACCTTGCGTAGCCATAGGGGCAGTCGACTTCAAATTTTCGAAGATTTTTTTTTAACACAATTCCGCCATTATTTTTTCGCCAACTTATTAACCTTGATCATAGAAGCCATTTAAGTTCTGAGACACATGGTCCTATGACGCACCGTTTCCGAATTACAGGCCTCCGAATTTTATTTTATTTTGTATAAAACGGTCTATATTTCCAAAATGGTAGTATAGTATTCATGTTGGGATGCTACTAGCATGAGGGCAACACAGGAGGGCGGCTAAATTTTGGTTATTTTTTGCCTAGGACACACCGTTTTCGAGATATTCGGATATATATATATATATAATAAAATTCGGCGGCCCGTAATTCGTCAGTTCATCGTAGGGCTAGGGCTATGCTTCTCAGAACCTAAATGGTTTTTATGGTTAAGGTTAACCCGAAACTGCAATAAAATTGGAAAATATCCGGAAAAAAAAAAAAAGATATTTTTTTCAAGTCCTCGCGCCATTGTGCCCCTATGGCTACACTCCAACCCGAAGGTCTCCTCTAACGGACTAATCACGGCCTTTCGCCCAGTCTAATTCTCACGAGGTTTTCGCATTGCAACATCGAAAGACCTCATATGTAACCGACTTCCAAGAGCATCAGAAACTTTCATAAAGTTAAAAAATCTAGAGTTTAGGCATTTAGGGGGGGAACCTCTACACTATTGTTTTAGTGCTATTACTTAGCTTATATATCTCTCAGATGAGCCGCCACCATGTTGGACGCCTTCATCAAAACACCAATCACTTTTACTTTACACTTATTGAATTAGCTACATTACTTTGGTGTAGTTCAAACAACTCAAATGAAGCGGCAAACAACGCCACTACACCATAGACTACCTAGAGATATTACTTAAGCGCCATAACCATAATCTATATTTACTCTTTATCTATGGTGATCGCTCTATGGGCTCGGTATTGCCAGCAGATCATCTCATGTTGTCATTTATGTCTATATTATTACAAATTACGCCCTAATAATATTAATTTGACTCTGTTACTTGTTTACTTCCCGAACCACACGGCGCGAAACCATCCAAATCACAGTACCAGTGTGGAGCCCCTTCGCAGGATTTTGCCCACCTTCTTGTCTGTCCTTCATGACCTTCAGGATTTGAACGTGTCGGAATGGTAGAGCTGTCCGATTAGCTACATACTGGTCGGATAAGTTTGAATGATTGGGACTATAGTTTAAGTTAACCGACACGAAAGAAGAAGAAAAGTTAGTTATCCCCGGCATGTAACTTGGCAATGTTTTGGCATAGTGGGGGTAAATTCGCGCATGACGCGCAAACTGACCAACCACCATATAGTAGAGCGAACGGAACCTGGACGCGACGGGATTGTTCAGTCGCTCCTTGTGTCAGCTGAGCAACCAATCGCGCGCTCGGAACGGTGCTAAACGTTCCCCACGTCCCGCTTGGTAAAATGGTAACCAAAGATACCTAAAAATGTCTTGTGCGCATCTAACGACTTTTGCCAAGTTACGTGCCGGTAATTATATGTATGGGTGAAATCTTGCCTGATCTTTCCCTGGTCGTGTCAAATTGCCGCCATAACTGACTATGAGCGTGAAGGAATAGATAATACACCTGTGTGTTCACACACACTTGTGCACTTTAATATCTCCCGCGCCGATGGCTAGTCACCAATGAGATTGGCTGCCGTGGCCGAAATTCGGGCTGGGAAAATTTTATTCAGTGACTGGGCGACTACAGGACTTAGAAAAAGTAGGGAAAGACTTTACGAGCTATATGGCCTTAAGCCTTGTATGAACACTGAAACGTTTAATAAGTATGTTGCTACTTACTCGAGAATTTTTAAAAATACATGTAAGGCAGCTAAGGCCTTGTATATTAGAAATAAGGTTAAATTAGCAGAAAATAAAATCAAGACGGTTTGGAAAATTATAAATAATGAAACGAACAGGAATAAAAGAAATAATCCTGATTACACGCTTGAGACCACACACGGACTTATTAGAGATAACAAAAAAGTTGCGCAAGAATTTGTAAATTTCTTTACCAACATCCCAATTAAAACTACTGAAACCTTAAATTCTTCGCCCGCGCTTGCTTTTGGATTATTAAACGCGAACGTTTCAGCCTGCCCGAATGTATTTAACTTTTCACATATAAACCCCATAACAGTAATAAAAGCTTTTAAGCAAATCAAGATCAAACCGACTGAAGATCTGTGGGGAATGTCCATCAAAGCTTGTACCTCCATTATTCAGACTATAGCGCCGTACTTAGCTGTAATTTTTAATTTGTGTGTGGATCAAGGAGTCTTTCCGGATCTAATGAAATATAGTAAGGTTATACCACTTTTTAAATCCGGGGACAGTAAAGACACAAATAATTATAGACCAGTATCCGTGTTGCCGGTTTTCAGCAAGGTATTTGAGAAGATAATGCTTAATCAAATGCTCATTCATTTTAATACGAATAAAATCTTGCATGATAAACAGTATGGTTTCACCAAAGGACGTTGTACAACTGACGCTGGTGTCACCCTATTAAAACACATCTTTAATGCGTGGGAAGAGTCGCAGGATGCCATAGGTATTTTCTGCGACCTGTCGAAGGCGTTTGATTGCGTTAATCATGAAACATTACTTCTGAAACTTGAGCATTACGGGCTAGGTCAATCAGCGTTAAGTTTGGTTGAATCTTATTTAAGTGATAGACAGCAATTAGTTCAGATAAACGGTGTGAATTCGTCGGGGTTAAACGTGAAAATGGGGGTACCCCAGGGCTCAATATTAGGTCCTTTCTTATTTTTAATATACATAAACGATTTACCCCGTTTATTGGAAAACAAACTAAACATGGTGTTATTTGCTGATGACACATCTTTAATTTTTAAAATAAATAGACGTACTTATCAGGTTGACGACGTAAATAACGCGCTACGGCAGGTTCAGGATTGGTTCACTGCAAATAATTTAGTTTTAAATGGTAAAAAAACCAAGTGCGTAAAATTTTCCTTGCCGAATGTAAAAAGTACTGATTGTGACATTATCTTAAACAAGGAGAAGCTAGAATTCGTCGATAAAACGGTTTTCCTGGGGATCACGCTAGACTCAACGTTACAATGGGGTCCTCATTTAATATCACTTGCAGGGCGGCTAAGTTCGGCAGCTTATGCTGTTAGAAAGATTCGTCAATTTAGTGATGTAGATACCGCGAGGCTGGTCTATTTTAGTTACTTTCATAGTATAATGTCTTACGGTATTTTACTATGGGGAAGGGCTGCAGACATTGAGTCAATTTTTATTCTGCAAAAACGAGCCATCAGAGCGATATACAATCTTCGCCGGCGCGATTCTCTAAGGGAACTGTTTAAGGGCATTAACATCATGACGGTTCCTTGTCAATATATTTATGAAAATATCATGTACGTGAGAAAAAATTTACATCTTTTTAGTAAAAACGGAGATAGACATAATTACATTACTAGAAATAGGGACCAATTAGTTCAACCAGGTTTCAGACTGGCTAAAGTAGCCTCTTCTTTCATGGGGTACTGTACAAAATGTTACAATAAAATTCCTCCCCACATTCTAGAACTGAATGAGACGAAATTTAAAACTTGTATAAAACGCACACTATGCAGGCAGGCATATTATAAGTTGGGGGATTACATCACTGATAAAAATGCTTGGCTCAATGCTACTCTTGCTCCACAACCACTAGGGCGCAAAAACAAGTGATATGCAGAACATTATTGTTTTGTAGAATTGTTGGACCTGCTGAAGACTGTATGAATATATTTGTATTATATAGACTCAATTTCTTTTAGTATAGTATAACTGCGCAGCACGTGTGTGAGTACTATGTACCCAACTGTAAATCTACCATTTGCTGTACCTCGGTGTCGTTCGTTGACTTGTGTTTGCCCTGGCAGTTGAGTGTGTCATGCTCTCTCAAATGTCTCTCTGATGGTGGCGTGTGTGTTGGATCATTCGGTTCCCTTCATGATGGTTGAGCTGGGTGGTGTCGATTCATGCGTCATGTTCGTGAACGGGCGCCGTCAGTTGGGATTGGTCTTAACTTAACTGCTTCGGATGCTAGTGTTTTTCTAGCGCTTATTATGTAACTGCACAGTACATGTGTGAGTACTTTTAATACTTTGTACCTGTACGTAGTATAGTATGTAGTGATTCTGGGTGCATTGTCCTCACACATATAAATTTATTAATGTATGCACTTATGTACCTAAATATTGTAAAAAAAACATTTTTATTTTTTTTAAAAGAGTAAGTATGGAGTTTCTTGTGCGTTCTTCTCCATAACAAGCTACTTTCCGAATGCACGGTAGAATCAATTTTTATTCCTTGTAAATTTTAATGTAACTAACGTTCAAAAGTGCCGCTTTGTGGCCTAGTTGAAATAAAATATCTTTGTCTTTGTCTTTGAAATACATATAATAAATCTGTAGAAAATTCGTTTTTGTACATCAAAAATATTTCCAAAAAATAGTCAAAGGAGGAACCAGCAGAACCAATTTCCAGCATTTTTGGATTTATTGTCTGTTTGTCTGTTTATATGTGCACGCATCACGTAAAATGTACGAAACTAATGTAGATACATTTTATACTTAAATGATGTGCGTAACTTGAGGTATTACTTAGTTTTTGTTTCATCGTAATCGGTTCACTCTATCAAAAGTTAGATGAATTTAAAGTGTTCAAGAAGTAAAATATCCCAACATACGCAATTCAGATACTCGGACTGTTGAACTCCATATTCGATAGATGGCGTTGTGCATTTCGCGTCATTTACTGAATGGCGGTGTTAAAATTTACCGCGGAAGAGCGAGCGAGCGGGCGAGTCGGACTCGCGCACGAAGGGTTCCGGTAGTACTACGGTAGTTTCCGACAGTGTTGCCAGTGGCAGACAGTCACATGTTACATGGGACATCCCAAAAAGTTACATTTTCATGAGAAAAGTTACATTATTTATTTTATATGGAAAACGACACTAAAAGAATAAAAAAACTACAATTTGTATTTTTTTTCTGCTATGTACGTAGCGGAACGCGCCCACTATTCGAATTTTCGGGTTACCACGGGTAAATCTATTGCATTTAGTTTAGAAAATTGAAATTACAACGAGAAACAACTCTATGGGTAGGTACCTACTTGGTTGCATTAGCGAAAAGATCGATAAACAAAATCAAATCCAGGTTACGCCGGCCGGTAGGTACTCAGTCCACTGTAGTTCTTGTAAACGAAACCAAAGTTACTTAACAATGAGTAATTAATACGAGTAGCTACACGAACTTCTTGAAGCTATGTGCAGTGCATGGCACACATATATTATGCTATTTGACTTGATAATCTTGATAATTAGTTGACGATTGATACAAAAATAAACTTACTTCAGTTGCAAATACGACTTTCTTTTTGATTTACAGATTCCCTAAATAATTATTTATTAAATTAAAACTACAATAAATATAAAATTTACCAACCAAGTATTGTTAGCATAAACAAGTTGAAAACAAACCAATCATTACATTATTGACGAAATAAATTTAATAAATAAAATTACATCCACAGTTATTAACTTTCGTATTTATTTACTCCTCTTTAGAGATATTAAAACTTTTGCAAACAAAACACGATGCTCACTCGCTCGCCGAAGTAAGCGGGATGGATGATTTAGAAATACAAGTGAGTGAGTGAGTTAGGTGCGACAACATGACGAACAAAAGCTTTTTAGATGCATTTTTATTTTAATATTTTTAGTAAGAACTAAAAGTTACGTAAAAGTTACATTTTTAGTCGTGTTACATGGAGGTTACGTGAGACGGTCAAAAGTTACGTAAAATGTAACAAAAGTTACGTTCTGGCAACGCTGGTTTCCGAAGGTACCATTATCGGAAAAAACGGCAATAAAATCGCGATTGTTGTATGGGAGTCCCACTTAAATATTTATTTTATTCTGTTTTTAGTATTTTTTGTTATAGCGGCAACAGTAATACATCATCTGTGGAAATTTTAACTGTCTAGCTATCACGGTTCATGAGATACAGCCTGGTGACAGACAGACCGCGGAGTCTTAGTAATAGGGTCCCGTTTTTACCCTTTGCGTACGGAATCCTAAAAATTGGTAGGTAGTTAGGGTCCCTAAAACACGCCCGCCCGCTGCCCGCTCCCGTGCGGGGACGCAGCGAACCAGGAGGGGTCGAATCAACGATATACCTTCAATGGCTATTTCAAGTGTGGCTTAAGTAAAAATTATAATTCGGGAGTCGGGACCTAAATTTAGGGTTGCCAATTTTTATTAGAAGACATAGAGTATATCTGATTTAGGGAGGTAAATAAAGAGTACGGACTTCGAAAAAAGAGTATCATTTATTTTATATTTTTAAAAAGGTGTTTTTTCGTACTTTTTGCAGCACGTAACAAATTTTCATGGTTTTTAAATGGATTGTATTACTCCAAACATTCTAACTCTAAATGTATATAGATCAAGAGTTCGCATTTAATCCATTTCAATAAAGCTCTGTTTCTCTCTGCCCGCCACTTCACATTCATGACCGACTCTCAGTAAATGCTGAAGCTCTCTTTCGTCTGAGTCATTGGAGGATTTCCCAAACAAAAAAAAAAGGCCTAATGCACGAGATTAAAAAAATACGTTTTATGAGATTGTAGGTCTCTAATCATGTTATGTCAATAATGGCGTTGACGTGCGTGCAATGTGGTCCGTAATTTCGCTGGCGCTATTGCCCGTCTGAATAGCCATTAGATAAACGTGATTGCCTACTACATTTAAGGTTTTGAGTCCGAGTTCTAGCTAAGGATAGGTATTTTTTAACCGACTTTCCAAAAAGGAGGATGGCCGACATTAGGTTTGTTTTATTTTTCCCCCGATTTCCCCGTCAATTGTGGACCGATTTGGAAATTCTTTTTTTTATTTGAAAGAGTATGTTCCCAAATTGGTTCAATTTGGTGAAGATCTGATGAAGAACATTGGAGATAATACAATAGAACTCTTCAATAAATGACGGAAAATCTCTCGGGATTGCTGCAATCGCATGTCTGTTTATACCATTTTATAACATAACATCACGCCAGTACGCTTTAAAGGAGTACGCAGATGTGTACAGTTCACTTTGGTACACCCTCATTTCACCGATTATGTTCAAGTTTCATGATATTTGGGTAATCTATTTGGAATTATAGGTACCTTACTAAAGAACTTACCTATTAGGTACAACTAAAAAGTAAAAAAAAATATTTCAAATAAATACTACCGACTTCCAAATAAAAACACTACAAAGTGAAAACGTCCATAAAGAAAAATATACCACCATAGGTACCAACCAAAGATACCGGCTTCCAAAAAGAAAGTGCTACTAGATGGCGCACAGCAAATCTGTCCTTACTTTTTTTTTGTATGTATTCGATATTCTTCTGCCTAGAGTAAATAGATACAGGTGGGTAGGTAAGTAGGGTATGTACAGGTAGGTAAGTAAGTAGGGTAGGATAGGCAGTTAACGGGAGCGAAGCCGCGGGTACAGCTAGTATTACCTAAATGCTGTCAATCTGTCAAATGAGTTTATCATGGCACGAGGCTCTCCTCCCTGGGATACGTGGTGAAGATTTATACTACTGCCCACTATAACCCCACCTGAAAATCACGTTTATTTTTTATCTTGAAAAACAGTTAGGTACGTAAAGCTACCTACTTACTAAACAAGTTCTGGAAAATTAAGAGCGCGGCGAAGCATGAATTGTCCATACAAACGTAATACCAAAATTATTTGTAATTTTAGCATATCTCCACCATATCATGATGATATTCGGATTGAGACAGTATTTATCTAGGTTCCTACGTCTTCTTTTTTTCTAAATTCTTACCTAAAATGAAGTTTTAGCGAATTCCATTTTGTATATTTTTAGTAGTTTCGTAGTAGGAACATAGCTGATATTTATATTCAAATTACAAATAATCGAACAACTTTTTTTTAAAACATTAAGTTTTCATTCATAATTTTTGGTATTACGGAACACATCAAATTAATCACACATTTTCATTATAGTATTGCTGTCGCGTCAAGCAAACGTCAATGTGTGCGTGGTCGCACTGCTCACGGTATCGTTCGTACGGGGTTTGTTCGGGTGTGGTTCGGGTGTGTTTCACTGCTTGTTGTACTACTGTTCTGTCAATTGTTTGTTGTTAGTATTAGAATATTACTTTACTATGTTTTACGTGCGTGTTTATTTATTTTCTAAATTGTACTTATTTTAATATTTCTGACACTATTGACTTATGCTATGAACTTGGATTTAGATTTGCCTTGTGATTTGAACTTTGGTATTGAGTAATCTACTTTCTTACGAACTTTGCGTTGTTTACGGACTATGTTATTATTTACTATATGGTTCGGTTGCCGACATGGTCTCCGAACGTTGGGATGTTTCTCACAGGAAGTACCTATTTCCCAATGACATAATACAATAACTTAAATTAATACATACCTTAGTATATCTATACTAATATTATAAAGCTGAAGAGTTTGTTTGTTTGAACGCGCTAATCTCAGGAACTACTGGTTGGAATTGAAAAATTATTTTTGTATCCATTTATTGAGGCAGGCTTTAAGCATAAGAGACATCACGCTACGACCAGTAGGAGCGGAGATAAATGTTGTTTTTTGCAAAATGCCTTTTTGAGAGCTTCCGTTGCGTGCGTTGCGTACAATCATGTATGTAGTGTAGAGTAGGTAGCTAGATAGGGTAGGGTAGGTAGGTAAGTAGATTAGGTTAGGTAGCCAGAAGACGGGAGCGAAGCCGCGGGGGACAGCTAGTTTTGTATAAATTAGTATTTACCTACCTACCTACCTATTCATCAACTTACGAAGCTTTGTTTTTTTTCGTTTGTTTATTCATGAGACAAAGCGGGCGTAGGTAATTATCTCAAGGACACCGCTAAGACTTACCTACATTGCTCCTCTTTACTTACTGTGACGTTAGTTCGGCCAGTTCGGCTCACCCAGGGTAGGGTGACGATGTGATTGGACTTGCCTGCCCAAGTGCGGCTTTATGCCCTCGGTCCAGTTCTTGCTAGACTTTTTTGTAAAATTCCTTTGACAAAAAACTAAAAAGCCAAATTCGTTCTAGTTTATTTAATTATTCTGGGATTTTTATCTGGACTTCAGTGACTGGTATGGTACGGAACCCTTCGTGCGCTAGTACGACTCGCACTTGGCCGGTTTGTTTTAATATTCTTAGCTCAGATCGCTGTTATTTATCTATTCCTGCTTATGCGTAAATTGTTGGACGTTTCAATAAATGCCCAAAGCTGTTGGTATCACTCATTATACTTTAATAAAAAAATATTTAAAGATACACACATGACACAATCCTTACACCACAGATAGGAAGTACAAGCTCAAAGATAATTTATAACTTAATAAAATGTCAGTCACAACCAGAGACAAAATATAATTGAGTACATTGCCTTTTTGCACAAGACAATAAATTAACACTCCCCCTTACTCAATTATACAGACATTAAAAAAAATTACAAACTAGGCACACTATTTCTTAATTACAAAAAAAATAAAATGTATTTAAACTAAACCAAGACTTACAACAAATTGATTATGTTTGCACTTTTGAAGAGGTTTTGTCAGTATATCTGCAATCATATTTGCTGTGGGTTTATAAACTATTTTGATAGAATTATCATGAACATCATCTCGAATAAAATGATGACGAATATCAATATGCTTAGTTCTTCGATGACATAAATTATTCTCAACAATATTATGTGCACTTAAATTATCATTGTAAACAGTGATTGCAGGCAAACAGTAACCAAATATATCAATAAAGAAATTACGCAAATATTTACTTTCTTTTACTGCTTCTCCTATACTATAATACTCAGCTTCAGTGCTGGAATATGCTACTGATTGTTGTTTGCGTGCTTCCCAATTAATAAGACATTCTCCATACTTAACTACTAATCCACTAAATGATTTTCTGTCATATGTATCATTTCCCCAATCAGCATCAGCAAATATTTCAAATTTATTATTTCCTTTCTTGAATTACAACCCATAATTAGATGTCCCAGCGAGATACCTCAGTATCCGTTTTGCTGCTTGCCAATGTATTTCAGTGTAACAATTATTATACTGTCCTAACTTACTACATGCAAATGAAATGTCTGGACGTGTACACACTGACAAATACATCAACCCACCTATCAACTCTTGATAAGGATATTTAGAATCACATTTGTCAGATTTTTATAAAATACAACATTCACTTGCATTGGGGTGGAAACTGATTTACATTGTGTCATGCCAAATCGTGTTAACAAGTTTTTTACATATTCCTCTTGGGATAATTTCAATAAACCATTCTTTCTATCTCTTTCAACATTCATTCCTAGACAACTCTTAACTTCACCTAACTCTTTTATATCAAAATTTAGTTTTAATGTATTTAACAGTTTCGGTTTTTCAGAGTTATTGGCACTAAAAATGAAAAAATCGTCGATATAAAGAGCTACTATTACAGTGACTTCACTATTTATCTTTGAGTAAACACATGGTTCACATCTTGACCTTTTATAACCTATTTTCTGTAAGACCTCATTAACTTTTAAATTCCAGCTTCTACTAGCTTGTTTTAACCCATATATGTCCTTTTTTAACCGACTTCAAAAAAAGGAGGAGGTTCTCAATTCATCGGAATCTTTTTTTTTTTATGTATGTTCCCCGATTACTCAAAGACGCCTGGACCAATTTCAAAAAATCTTCTTTTGTTTTGAAGGTTATACTTCCTAGTTGGTCCCATAGTCATCAGGTCAGGATCTGATGATGGGATCCTAGAGAAATCGAGGGAACTCCTCAAATATTATAGGCATTTATATAGTGATTTTGGTATTTTCACCAACAATGCAATCACTTGCACTCAGAAAGTATAATTTGGTGAAGTGGAACTGATGAAGAAGACCACAGATGGCCACTGAAACTCCTTAATGCTAAGTATGTCACGGGTATAAAATATCTCGAATAGTTAACCGACTATGATTAAGCAAATACTTATAAATGAATGGTACTGATGAAAATGGTACCATTGAACTGTTCTGATGATGAAGCCGGAAGGTAGGCACTGGAACTCTGAAATGAAACAATGTATCCTAGTCGTGCTTGGGCTTATTGGAATCGTCATGAGATGTACTTTGGCCATAAATGATTATCATGTTAATTGGAGATACCAAAACTAAAAAGAGAAAAATAAAAAAACTTTTTAACAAAAAATCAAACCGACTTCCTGAACAAAAAACTACAAACCAAAAAATAACTTTCTTTTCCGAAGTCGGTGTCGAAAAACTGAAAAAAATGGGTACAAAGACACCGACTTCGGAAAAGAAAGTTATTTTTTGGTTTGTAGTTTTTTGTTCAGGAAGTCGGTTTGATTTTTTGTTAAAAAGTTTTTAATAAACAAACTTTAGTCTTATCCTTTTCATATCCAGGAGGTTGTTCCATATATATTGTCTCCTCTAATTCTCCATTATGAAACGCATTACTAACATCCACATGGTCAATGTCCATGTTTTTATCTACTGCAATTGAAAAAAGTAACCTTAATGTTGAGTGACGCACTACGGGTGAAAAAGTCTTATCATAATCAATACCTTGCACTTGTGTAAATCCTCGAGCAACCAATCTAGCTTTATATTTTTCAAAATTACCCGAAGCATCTCGTTTTTCTTTATAAACCCATTTACATTTAATAATATTTTTATCTCTTGGTCTGTCAACTAACTCCCATACATGCTTTTGTATTAATGAATCATATTCATTATCCATAGCATATTTCCAATCAAGATAATACTTAGAGGACATTGCTTCAGCATATGTTTTAGGTTCAGTGACCAGCATTGAAATGTCACTATTATCAAAATTACTAACATAGTCATTTAACCATACAGGTGGTTGACGATTTCGTACAGGTCTTGACAGCTGTTCAGTGAACTCATTTCTATCAGAAATATTTTGCTGTATATTTTCCATTGTATCATTTTCTACACTATCACTTATATTTGAAATGTCTTGATTATTATCAGAAGATTCCACTAATAAGCCTTCTTCTTAGTATGTTGTCTAACTACCTATGTACATATTTCTAACACACACACACATATACAGACACACACACACCCGCGCACACACAAACATACACACACCCGCGCCCACACACATACATACACGCTCACACACAAACACACATATCTAGTGAATGTAAATTTAATATCCTATAAAGTATTTCCTTAGAATGCTCGGGTAGATCGTGTACGTTACCCCAACAGGAAAGTGACTCCTAGAGTGATACGAGTGGAACGTATAATTAGAGCGTAATCTGCTGTGAATGTGCGCCAAATAAAAAATAAGTGCGTCTCGTCGTTTTTGAAAAAAACGGTTCCTGCTGGGGTAACGTTGTTCCAGCAGGAAAATTCTAAACGAATGATCGTAATGAGAAATAAAGTGCATTGGCAGAGAGCTTATAGTTGAGCAAAAATGTGCTCCGAAAATATAATTGGTGCGTCATCAGGTTTTCGAGATATTGCATTTCCTGCTGGGGTAACGTTTTGCAGAATCGTGTATCTCTAAAACCATTGTACGTGCGCCTGTAGAATAAACATACACGAGTAGCTCTTGATTTGTGCCGGAATTAGATTTAATAAAATATTTATAAAGTTCAAGTAATTGCACTTTTTTGAAAACGCGAAAAAAAATCGCAGCGCCTAAATGAGAAAACGTATAAGCTCGCTGAACTGTATTCAGTCCATCTTGACGCTTGTAATAACCATAAAAAGTTTCAAAAGCATACATGCTTGCGTTATCGAATAATATTGCTAAAAGTCAAAACGAGAGTGTCATAACTTTGACGGCAAAATACAAGAAACCGACTTAACCCAAGATAATATGGTGTAAACCACAAGTGTGTGCGTTTAGTCAAAAATATATAGTGAAAATATTCAGCTTGAAATGTTTCAATTAAAAAAAAAAACTAAACATGTAAACAAAGGCTGGTTATCCGACCAAATTCGAATGCCTACAAAAAAGCAACGGATTCATACATAACGATAACCTTAAAAATTATTTATTATTTATTCTTCAGATGAATCACAATCATAAGTAACAATAGGTTCTAAATGAGTACTTTGAGTCTCAGCAATATTAGACTCTGATATTTGATTAGGATTCAATGAATTGATTACAATATGTGGATTCTCAATAGATTCAGATCCATGATTAGAATATAATGGACTAATTATATTAGGATTCTGACTGCCGGTTTCCCAGGTCCCAATTATCGGGCTGTTAACGTAATCGACAATTATATTAATTCTACTTTCAGTTTCTCAACACCCAAACGTGACAAGCGGTTGACAATTTGTCACATTTGAGAAGAATCTCGAATTAACCACATGTTACAGCAGTTTTGGGTTTCTTTTTTTGTTGGTCTGAGCTTAGTCCTAAGTAAATAAACAAAAGATTTCCGAGTAAAATCATCAGTTAATGTCAATATATATCTTGAATTTCCCCACGAAAGAATAGGCATAGGATCACATAATTCTTGAGTTGCCGATATTATCTCCGATATATACCTTTCCATAGAATTGAAAGTAGAATAATGCATTCTAGCAAGCTTCCTTTTCAGATATAAGCGCCGACTAATTCCAGTATTTTCATACGCCTTTTGTAAAGCAAGCCATGCTTCCTTTGCATTGCGCACATGCGGGTAACAAGCTTGACTAATATTGAGGCAAATCTTTGCGTAAGCTCGTTGATCGTGATCATCATCATTGTGATCACCAGTCACATGTATCCAAAGCCCTGCATCAATTAGCAAAAGCTTCATTTGAAACTTCCATGCAGAATAATTTCGAGCGCCTTCTAGTTTTTCAATAGATATCACGTGGGGATGACTGGGATTCATCCGGATTGTCGTTTCAGCGATTGGTTTAGTCAGAGACGGCGAACGTGGCGGCGATGACATTGCATCAGTTTAATATAAAAACTTTATACCAACTTGTTTCTGTTCATTAATTATCGTGTCTGGGCCCATAACCTGTTGGACGTTTCAATAAATGCTCAAAGCTGTTGGTATTACTCATTATACTTTAATAAAAAAAATATTAAAGATACACACATGACACAATCCTTACACCACAGATAGGAAGTACAAGCTCAAAGATAATTTATAACTTAATAAAATGTCAGTCACAACCAGAGGCAAAATATAATTGAGTACATTGCCTTTTTGCACAAGACAATAAATTAACATAAATAGGCATATGTAATACTTGCATTCATTATTTATTTTAACAACACATGTTTGAGGTTTATTAAAGGAATACCTACTAAATAAGACAAAAGAACGCGGGCGCCGTTCGCGTCGGCCGGCTTTCGAGTCGATAGGATGATTAGGTAGCGATATCTATCTGCTCACACACACACACGGCTACGCACGGCGCACCGCGTGTGCGTGCAAACCGAGATAGCAATACTCCGAATGATTTTTTCACTCGGCTCGAATTGCATTTGCGAGAACGTAAAAAAAAGTCCAGACCGCTTTTCGGTTTACTAACCGTGTGATCAAAGAAAAAATAAATACAAGTATTAACTCACCACACCCCCCTTTCGAGCCAAACCTGATTAATTTCGATCTCTTACTTGTGGTGTGGTGCAAGTGATGCAACTGCTCAGCGGATCTTGAGTTCTATCCAGGCTAGGTAAAGTAGAAATTTCTCTGTTAGCAAAGAAACCGAAATGCATGAAAAGTGGGTATCACAGGTGTGTATACTATACTCTGCCTCCCGGAAAGACATTATGTTTCGCGCAATTTTTGAACATTGCGTTTCGTTATACGTAAAAACACAGTAATTTCATTGAACTGACTTAAAGCCATTTTGTCCTGGGTTGAAATTTACCTATTTAAGTTTTCTATTATAATTTATAAATGCATAACAAATAAATCTCGTTAAATATTATATACAATTATAATAAAAATTGCTATAATATTAAACAAAAAAACAGAAATCGTAAAATGGAACGTAGAATTATGATGACCTTGAAAGTTTGACAGAAGTGAATAAAGTTACCATACCCAGATTTCTGCTTGAGTTGGGGGTGCTTTTTATACACGAAGATGAAGTCGGTGTTTATAAAGTCCACGAGAACGAAGTCGCGGGCAACAGCTAGTAATGTTTATAATCAAGCATAAAATGACAGCCATCGCTATTGAATATTTTATTGTTAAAAAAAAGATCCCATTTGCGTTCTGACACAACAAATGTGCTTTTTGAATTGGGTTTTCTTTGAAAATAAAAATCCATTGTCCCAGACTTATCGAAAGATACCTCTTTTCATAAATTCTTTGTTTATCTTAAACGAAAGGATTTTAACAGGTTCACTGTCCACATAGCAGACAAAATAGTTAATCAATCACGTGAGTCATGTTTGACACATACATAACCTTTTATAATAGGGTATGCTGGTCGTAAGGACTCGGTAAATATACAGTTATTGTTTTTTTATGAAAACTTTTATAAAATTGCGCAAGACTTTGTTGTTCATTAGTTATCTTTGTGCACTCGAATTCTTAGTTATGTTTAATTAATATTTTATAGTATTTTTTTCTGCTGAAATTAAAAAAGAAACATTTTTACGGGACCCTAAAAAACCATCGTAGCAGAATATGGGTAATTAAAATACTAAACTGGCAACATCAAAATGACGGCCATAGCAGTTTACCCAGTCACGCGAGAAAAAAAATGTGAATTTACGAAATGAATTTTCTTTGTTTTAATTGCCTTAGTGAACTTTAAATTGTGTTTTTTATTGCTAATTATAGTGTCTACAACACGAAGCACACAATGAACATGTTATATAAAGAGTTTTGGTGGGAAAACACAAGGAATTTCATCGTTAAAAACTAATTTGTGAATCGAATAAAAAAAGTGTTTTTTTGTGCTATACAGCTCAACATCAGGTAATTTTTTTACGTCGAGAGTATCGATTAGTACGTGGAACGTTGTTCTGTGTTATTTAAAACGCTGTTTGGGCTTTAAAAGTGGCGGAAAAACATATTTGAGTTCTGTGTTTACATATTTCAGAGGATACAGGTCCTAATACACGTTGTTTGGTGTTTTGTTATCTTCAAGTTCGGGAATGTGTGGTGTTCGCGTTATGAAGAATAACTCGCTTCGTGTCCACGATCATTGAGTTGTGCCTGTGTTTTAAAAGATTTTTGCAAGAACAACTATGGTCTTAGAACTTTTATAAGTTCAGTTCAGCTCTATTTGACGTCCAAAACATTTATGGTCTAGGTACTTTGTATATAAATAGCCTTTTTATCCCACTGATGGGCAAAGTCATAAAAATAACCTACATGTAGCCGCCATAATAATTAACACCTGAAAATGTAAACAAATGCCTAGCATAGGCCTAAAGTATGCTGAAAGTTGCAGTAAATGGTCCGTAACATGCACACATGATGTCGCTGTCGGTTTTTGAATATTTTACTTTGTGGCTTGTTTATTTTGTTCTACTTAATCACTGGATACTAGCTGTGCCCTGCAGTTTCACCCACTACTACTTTGTTTTCGCTTAGCATTGGCTTAATGTTTTATAGGCTAGAACCTTCGGATAAACTTTACTTACTGGACTGCTGAAGTGGATAACCGTAATTTTATGGTAGAAAGGTCTTAGTATAAGGAGTCTTTCTGCAAAGTTTTAGATTGTGAAAACTCATAGTTTTTCCCAAAAAATATCCTGAAAAGTAAATGTCTATTATGTTTTGTTTCAACCTTGCCAGCCGACAAAAGTTTCTTTTCTTTTCTTTTGATCTTAATTCATTATGTACTAATAATTAATAACATATATTTTACAAATATATGTTATTGTAAGTTTACTTATAATAAATTATGGTCAGTGAATCAGTCCAAAAGCGAGCGAAGTGAGGTCGGGAGTTTAGGGTACCCCGATACGGACAGGTTAGGTTCGATCTTCATGTTAGGTTACTTTAGACCCTGCAGACATCGGGGGCTCGGGCCCGCTGCGGGCTCTGTCGACTTTGTTGCTTAAATTTAATTACTAATCGTACTTGCACCTATTCTACATTAAAACCCCCCTCGCAAGGGGGTTCAATGACATGACGTCACACAAATCCTGCATCACGAAAGCAAAGTTTTCGGCAGGATTTGAATACATACAACAGTCCGACAATAACCGTTGGGCAGTTGCCGGGACCAGACACAACATCCGTCTGCTTGGAGGATCCTCCCTTTACTATGGAGGTTTTTGGGATTTTACACCCGGTTCCACCTGCCTTCAAATGCGTATAGTTAACCCGTGCGAAACTGGGGTGGAATACCAGTATTAGTATAGAATACTCAATGAAGCAGTCAACTTGTTTCATATTCTTTCATGTAACCAGTTTGTACCAGTAACCTATTAAAGCCCATTACAGACTGAAAGAAAATTTTTTTAGCTTAGATTAGTATGAAAAATTACCTCACCTTTGAGGGCTAAGCTGAATTATTATTAATTTTATTACAATCTGAGAGTAGGTCATGGATATGGAGACGGAGATGAGCCCTATTTAAACAAACAGCCGGACCTGAAACAATTATCTGTAGGCCATACAAATATTTGTTAAGTGTGGGATTTGAACCTGCGATGTGCAGAGCAGCAGCCAAATGCTCGACCACTGGGCAAACAATTGATTGATAAATGATAAATATGTTCAGCTCTTGGTGTGTATCCAGCTTTATGTATGTTTCCAAGCCTGAAGTCACTAACAGCTAACCAACTTTTTTCAGGTGAACAACATGAACCACACAGCATCCGCTTTACCGGGGCACATGGACATAGATCCGTTGAGCTCGTACGAGTACCCTGCGTACGACAGCTATGCAGCCCAGTCCTACCCGTACCCCAGCAAACTGCAGCAGTCAACCTACCAAGCCTACCAACAGAACAACAGCAACTACATCAACATGCAACCGCAAGAACCGTTCAGCAATCCACAACCAGCATTACAACCACCAATTGAAATTCAAATAGAACCTAAAACTGAAGAAACTGAATCAAAACCAGTGCTGAAAAAGCGGAAGAAGGAGAAAAATGGCCAGAAAGGTGCTTTTTGTTCTGCGAAGATCACCGATTCTACTTTCAAGTTCTACGGTTGTTCTGTCTGTAACATCAGTTACAATGCACTACATGAATTAGATCAACACGTGACCGTTCACAAAAATAGAATGACCAGCTACAGACTGCGCTTAAGAAATCAAATTAAAAAGAAAAAGATGAAAAAGGAAAAGAAAAAACTAAAAAAGATGGTGAAGATTAAGAAAGAAACATTTGAAATTGAAATTAAACCTGAGGATGGTTATATTGGGGAAGAGAAAGCTGCTGATTTTATGCCTAATGGAATTAATCTTGATACAGGACTCAACGGAAATAACAGTGAAAATAATCTTGGTACGGGACTCATCGGAAATAACACTGAAAATAATATTGATATGGGACTCAATGGAAATAATAGCGGAATTAATCCTAACACAGGTCTCAATGAAAATGTAAATAATGGTTTTATTCCTAACTCTGAGTGTAACGGTATGAACTCTAGCTCAGAGTGTAAGGGAAATATAATACATATTGAAAATAGTGCAACAGAAGGTCAAAATAGTCAAATTTACACGAATAACGACTTAAACTCAATAAGTAATGAACCTCACAGAGAAACGAATTCTTTGACGAACGGCAACAGTGAAATAAAATCTAATGAAAATAGTAAAGACAAGGAGAACAGTATGGATGAAGCGGAATTAACAAATTTAGAGAAAATTTACAAATGCTTTGCATGCCAGAAACAGTTCACGTTGAGCTATTATTTAAAACTTCATGTCAGATCACATACAGGTAAGAACATATTGCATTGATTTGACTTTTTTGATTCAGTACTTTGGAAGGAAAACATTGTTAGGCAACCTGCACCCAAAATGTTTAAGCTCAAAGATTAGCAAACGGTACTCTTTTCTTACATTCATTGCATGACAGCGTAAAACTCAGAATGAATATTGACGAGTTATTAAAATTAAAGGAAAGGAGTGTGGTTTGTGCTGACAAAACAGATACGCAATTAGGGTGCAAAGCGTATCCTATCCTACATACTAATATCACACTCACTCGTTTGTATGGATGTTTGTTAGTCACGCCCGAACGGCTGAGCTGATCTGGACGAAATTTGGCAGAGGTAGATTATAGTCCGGAATAGCACATAGGCTTTTTATCTCAATAGATTAACAAGCTTCTGAGTGTGGCTTCTCCCGTGTGAAAAGTGTATTTTTCTATGTGCTATACCAGAGTATGAACTATCTCTGTGCCAAATATGATTGCTCATTCCTCACAGAACGGATGGCCGATGGGGCCAAATAATTCTGGAGTGGCGGCAAGTAGCGGAAGATGCAGCGTTGGAAGGTCTCCCACTAGGTGGACCGTGCAGCTGGTTAAGGTTGCAGGAATGCGCTGGATGCGAGACGCACGGGACCGGTCAATGTGGCGACGCTTGGGGGAGGCCTATGTCCAGCAGTCGGTTGAAATGATGATGGTGATGATGTTTGGTGTGATTGCAGACGAGAAGCCGTACGTGTGCAGCGTGTGCGGCCAGTCGTTCATCACGGCCAGCAAGCTCGGCCGCCACAACAAGCGCATCCACCTCGCCGAGCGCTACCAGTGCCGCGTCTGCTTCAAGATATACTCCCGGTAAGTACGGCCCCGTTACCTTGGCCCCGCACCCTTGGTCCCCCTGCGACGGGTTAGGACAGTGGCCTGCCGCCACTACCACTTTTCGGCCGCAGGGGTTAGGGAAAACAGCCAACGCTATACCGACACTCCTCCTCCCCTGCGGCCCCACCACGTCTTCGTCGTTCTTAAAAAAATACTATTGAAGCGCATACCTCGGGTCAGTCAGGGTGTAAGAGAGTAGGTTCTTAGTCCGTAACCCCCTTATTAATAAACACGGAATAAAGTTAAACCAGGAATAACAAAGGAATAACCATACATTTTCATAGGTTTATACTTGGTATAACTTTATTCTGTGTTTATTAATAAGGGGGTAAGAGTCTGACAGACCCCTCAGGGCGGCGGACATCCAGGAGGATATACCACACCGTAACAACAAAAAAAGGGTTGTAAAGTACCGCAGCCTCCATTGTGCAGGGAGCATCCCCCGAGCGGGGATGGATAGTGTTTGGTGGAGAACTGCTCGACGGTTGTTGTCCGACTGTTATAAATTCAATTTCTTTTAGTATTATATAACTGCACAGCACGCGTGTGAGTACTATGTACCCAACTGTAAATCTACCATTTGTTGTAACTTTGTGTCGTTTGTCGACATGTGTGTGCCCTGGCAGTTGAGTGTGTCATGCTCTCTCAAATGTCTCTCTGATGGTGGCGCGTGTGTTGGATCATTCGGTTCCCTTCATAATGGTTGAGCTGGGTGGTGCCGATTCATGCGTCATGTTCGTGAACGGGCGCCGCCAGTTGAGATTGGTCATAACTCGTCGGATGTTAATGTTTTTCTAGTACCTATTATATAATTGCACAGTACATGTGTAATACTTACTTGTTTTAATACTTTATACCTGTACGTAGTATAGTGTGTAGTGATTCTGGGTGCATTGTGCTCACATATATGAATTTATTAATGAATGTACTTATGTACCTAAATATTGTAAAATATCTTTTTTTTTTTTAAAGAGTAAGTGAGAGTTTCTTGTGCGTTCTTCTCCATAACAAGCTACTTGCCGAATGCACGGTAGAATCAATTTTTATTCCTTATTTTTAATGTAACGTTCAAAAGTGCCGCTTGGCGGCCTAGTTTAAATAAAATATCTTTGTCTTTAAAAACTCTGCTTGCACGGTGCAGGATTGTGTGTCGTCAGGTATTTTTGTAGTTTGTATATGGGGAAGCTCGTGGCGCACGGGGCGATTCCAGGTTAAGCAAAGCTTGCCGATTTCCGTGGACGGGTGACCATCTTTATGAAGCGAGCTTTCCACGTGCCTCGGTGAGCACGTTAAGCCGTTGGTTCCGGTGTTATTTGAAGATCTTTGACAGTCGTTACGGTACCTATTATTGGAATCAAATATAACAGCTCACAATGTTAGGACCCATTAATATTAATGATAATTTTTTTTAGGCTTATCCCCATTTGTGCCTACTGGCCTTGTTTGGTCTGTCTCCTGCTTGGTATGGAGTATGGAGGGAAGTGGACATTTGTATATTTTCCTGCTCCTCCGTTATTCTTTTCTCATTAATTTCGTTGCGACTCAGACAGAGATCCAACTCAGTTAAATTCAATCGTCGACACTACGTCGAGCTTCATTGCCTCGGCACTGTACTGGTGGTCGCCACTGTTGATTCTGGCTTTCAGGAGTTGCAGTGGTTTGGGAATAGTGCGGTGGGATTGTCAAAAAAAAGTCGTTACGGTATTTAAAACCCATAAAAATTTAACACCAAATGTTGAAATGACAGCCGGGACCAACAGCTTAAAGTGCTTTTCAAGGCACGGACTCAGACTATTGTCTGACACAGACTATTGTCTCTGTATTTCGAGATTTCCCATCCATGGAACAACCTCGGCAAGCGTTGACTTAACTTAACCTCTAAAAGTTCGTATTAGTTTAAAGTCACGTTGTTTATTGCAGGTTCGAGTTGCTGACGACTCACTTTGACAAGACTCACCCGGAAGACAAGTTGGAAGGAGAACCTTATGGTAAGCAGATTTTATACTACGACGCCATTGTGTCTCTAATTATGGCCGCTGTCTAGCTATCCTACTTCCTACTTCACATTAAGTTTGTGAGTGTGTGTGTGTGTATGTTTGTTGATTGATTTTTAGGGTTCCGTAGCCAAAGGGTAAAAACGGGACCCTATTACTAAAACTCTACGGTCCGTCTGTCACCAGGCTGTATCTGATGAACCGTGATAGCTAGACTAGGCAGTTGAAATTTTCACAGATTATGTATTTCTGTTGCCGCTATAACAACAAATACTAAAAACAGAATAAAATAAATATTTAAGCGGGGCTCCCATACAGCTAACGTGATTTTTGTTGCCGTTTTTTGCGGTAATGGTACGGAACCCTCCGTGTGCGAGTCCGACTCGCACTTGACCGGTTTATTTTTATTTTGAAAAGTCTTTATTTATACATAGGTATACAGTGTTGTTTACAAATGATCTTATTCTATTTGTAGACAAATTGTAATTTATTTTGTTACACAGGCTACCGCTTTTGTAAACATTAAAAAGTCAAACCGACTTCCAAAACAATACAAAGCAAAAAATAACTTTCTTTTACGAAGTCAGTGTCTTTGGTACTTATTGTTTTCCATTTTTCGACACCGACTTTGGAAAAGAAAGTTATTTTTCGCTATGTATTGTTTTGTTTTGAAAGTTGGTTTATTTTTTTTTTGCTAAAAGTTTTTATTTATTGCTTTTTAGTTTTGGTAGGTACTATGGGCCAAAGCTAGATCTGATCACTTTGAAAAGAAAATCTCGTGCACAAGATGACCACAGTTGCGTCCGTCCTCTTTGCGTCAACCATAGCCAAATGAAATGACTTGTTTGTTTTTTTGCCGACTTTTTTATTACAAATACAAGGGGCTGACAGGTACTAGAGAAACAGTCACCCGATGCTGCGATGCTATTGGTTGATGAGTATAAGTCGGCGTTAATTTAGCGAGCGAGCCCTGCAAGCAGAAATAGTCCTTACGGTGATCAGTTATAGCTTTGGCCGATTGTACCTCCAATTGCAATGAAATCATTCATAGCCAAAATAAATCTCATGACGATTCCATTAAGCCCAAACACGGCTAGGATACATTGTTAAATTTTGAAGTTCCAGTGCTTACCTTCCGGCTTCATCATCAGATCAGTTCGTTAGTACCATTTTCATCAGGACCATTTATTTAAAAGTATTTGCTTCATCATAGTCGGTTAACTATTCGATATATGTTATACCCGTGGCATATTTAGCATTAAGAAGTTCCAGTGCACATCTGTGGTCTTCTTCATCAGTTCCTCTTCTCTTCACCAAATGATACTTTCTGAGTGCAAATGATTGCATTGTTGTTGAAAATACCAAAATCGCTATATGTATTTCTATAATATTTCAGGAGTTCCCTCGATTTCTCAGATTCATCAGATCCTGGTTTCCTTATCATGGTACCATCCTTGGGATATCTCCTTTCCAACAAAAAAAATAATAATGAAAATCAATTCTCCGCGAAAACATTTTTTTTTTTTAATATATTCGGTCGAATTGAGATACCTCCTCCTTTTTGGGAAGTCGGTTAAACACGTGGTTTTTTTATGACAATTATTTGTGTTGGACTAACTTATAAACGGAATCATTATAAACTACTGTGTCTGTAACTTTGTCTTTGAATGGGACCCACCTAATATTTACAATGTTTAGATTACTTTATTATATATACTAATATTATAAAGAGGTAAAGTTTGTGAGTTTGTGACGTTGTAAGGGGTAATCTCTGGATGTACTGAACCGATTTTGAAAATTCTTTCACCAATAGAAAGCTACATTATTCCTGAGTGTCATAGGCTATAATATATTTTCAAAACAAAAATGAGATCCTTATGAAAATTGCAATAATGTAACCCGAGGTAGCAAAATGTTGAATATAAAATTCACTCTAGCGTGCGCTGAGAAAACTATTGATGATAGATAAAAAATAGTAGGTAGGTAGGTAGGGTAGGCAGGGCAGGCAGAGGGTAGGCAAGGTAGGCAGGGCAGGCAGGGTAGGTAGCCATTTGACGGGAGCGAAGCCCCGGGGGGTCAGCTATTAGTTTTATATAATAACAGAAATATAGTGGGTAGTTGGGGCAAAAATTATGAGTAAACGGCCGGTCAAGCGGAGTCAGCTGGAAAGCGAGCTGTCGTCATGATTCGTCACAGAGGAAATAGTGATGTGTATATGTTTGTTACTTCTTCACGCTTAAACGGCTAGACAGATCTGTATGAAATTTTGCACTGAGATAGATTATATTCTGGAATATCACATAGGCTACTTTTTATCCCGGTATAATGTTCTCTTGGGGTGATAAAACACTTTCCACACAAGCGGAGCCGCTGGCAGAAGCTAGTATAGTAATAATCTCAACAAATTTTCTTGTAGACTACAACGCGATCCTGCCGTACCTCAAGGAGCTGGAGGAACAGCTGCGCGCGCCAGAGCAGGCCACCGTTACGGTGGAACTGAAGCTGGAGCAGGACAGCAAGCCTGCGCCTGACGAGCTGTTCTGGGAGGCACAGGTTGGCCCGCACCTGGGTGGGGCACCTGTGGAGCCGCCCACTGATGTCAAGGAAGAGGTAAGTCACAGAAAATCGTTCCTGAAATCTCATCCCTAATAATTCGCCCCCGAAATTTCGCCTTCAAAAAATCTTATGTCTGACCTTGGAATTCGTCTCCTTAAAATTCACCTCTTAACCTCGCCTACTAAAATTCGCCCCTGCAATTGTCCCTGGCCAGGGAGCAGCCAGGCGTCAAGGAAGAGGTTAGTGATAACTCGCTCCCGAAATTTCGCTATCAGAAAATAGTGTCTGATAATATCTGGTCCTGAAATTCGCCCCCTTAAAATTCTCTTCTTAACTTCACCTACTAAAATTCACTTCTTAAATTCGCCCCTTAAAATTCTCTTCTTAAATTCTTCCCCTTAAAATTCTCTTCTTAACCTCGCTTACTAAAATTCTTTTCTTTAATTCGCCCCTTAAAATTCTCTTCTTAAATTTTCCCCCTTAAAATGCCCTTCTTAACTTCGTTTACTAAAATTATTTTCTTTAATTCGCCCCTTAAAATTTTCTTCTTAACATCGCCTACTAAATAAAATTCACTTCTTAAATTCGCTCCTTAAAATTCTCTTCTTAAATTCTTCCCCTTAAAATTCTCTTCTTAACCTCGCTTACTAAAATTCTTTTCTTTAATTCGCCCCTTAAAATTCTCTTCTTAAATTTTCCCCCTTAAAATTCTCTTCTTAACTTCGCTTACTAAAATTCTCTTCTTAAATTCGCCTCCTTAAAATTCTCTTCTTGAATTCGTTTCCTTAAAATTCTCTTCTTAACTTCGCCTAATAAAATTCGACCCCTTAACGTCACTTACTTAAATTTGATGCCCATATCATAGCAGTGCAAAAAAATAACTAGTCTCTTGGGCCGTCCGCCATACTGGATTACGTGTTTTTTTTGTACTTTATTAGTCAGAACAAAATTCTTAATAATTAATTACGATCTAGCCTAAAAGACTAATAAGATGTTAAAACTAAGAATAGTGTCCATTTGCATTTTTACACAAGTCCATAGCACTTTCTTAGAGTCTGATATATATACTAATATTATAAAGAGGTAAAGTTTGTGAGTTTGTGACGTTGTAAGGGGTAATCTCTGGATCTACTAAACCGATTTTGAAAATTCTTTCACCAGGAGAAAGCTACATTATTCCCCAGTGTCATAGGTTATAATATATTTAAAAAAAAGAGAGATCCTTATGAAAATTGCAATAATGTAACCCAAGGTAGTAAAATGCTGCCTAAAAAATTCACTCTTTGGCGTGCGCTGAGAAAACTATTGATGATAGATAAAAAATAGTAGGCAGGTAGGGTAGGCAGGGTATTCAGGGTGGCAGGGTAGGAAGGTAGGTAGCCAGTTGACGGGAGTGAAGCCCCGGGGATCAGCTAGTTATATGTATAGCACAGCGTTGTCACTATTATTCATTCATTTTACACTACGCTAATTCAAAAGGTTTAGTTCTTTTTAGCCTACGCACTAAGTCTGTATTGTCTAGCAGCTGGATAGCCTCAACATTCACGTGACGATGAAGTCTGTGTTCGTGGGCTTCAGCAAATTTTTGGATGATGGTGGTGACGAATTCCGTTTTAAGGTCACGGTGAAGATCGTCATTTCTTATGTACCAGGGTGCAATTACAGCATCCCTGAGCATTTTATTTTGGAATTGTTGGATTATTTTGACGTTGCTTTGTTTACTACAGCCCCAAAGTTGGATACCATACGTCCAAATTGGCATCAGTATATGCTTCTATATGGTTAGTTTATTATGTATTGATAGACAGGATTTCCTTCCGAGTAACCAAAACATACTTTTATAACGTATGTCGAGTTCCTGTCTTTTCTTTTTGACATGAGCTTTCCAACGCAACTTGGCGTCGAGAGTTATGCCAAGGTATTAGCATAAGGCATTTCCATGCTATTTATGTAGATTGGGTGATACTCCAAGTGTTTATTTGTGAAGTCAATGTGAATTGATTTTGACTCATTCAGTTTGATCTTCAATTTTTGTGTCCAGTCATAAACTTCTTTCACAGCTAGTTGAACTTTTTCTACTGCTTCTCTTTGGCTTGATCCAGTAATAATCGTCGATAAGTCGATAATTGGAGTATCATCAGCAAAGGTCGCAATGGTGTTGTTTTCCAGTTCTGGGATATCACATGTGTATAACAAGTACAGAATTGGGCCCAGCACACTTCCTTGAAGTACCCCAGCTTTTATAGCTTTTAGCTCGGAATATGCGTCTTCTTGCCGGATTTAGAATGACGTCACTTAGCTGACCATGCATAGTCATCCAAAGTAAACGTGTATGCAAAATTTCATCTTAATTGGTGAAGGATAACTGCTTTAAAATTCAGGTGTGAGAGACTTGACTCGAACACACTTACATACATTGCAAGTTAAATAAAAGCTTGTGAAAAATGTATTAGCCGTCGAAACGTTAAGACTATGAAGTATTATTATGTTTAGACATAATTTTGACTTATTCCAGGCACTCGACGAGGACCAAAAGGACTTGGTGCCGAAGCTGGACATCTTGGTGGAGGAAGTGAAGGTGGACTTCGACGTGCCCGTCAAGCGCGAGATGTCTGACGATGAGCCGGACCACCACGGCGGGGACGTGGGGGACGGGGGGGATGACAGGGATGAAGGTGATGGGAGAACCGGGAGCCAGGTCAAGGACGAGGACAGGTGAGTGTGATAGTCGTCTGACAAAGATGGTCCCAATGTAGCAGACATATTTTTTTTTCATTCGCGCCTACTAGGTACTTAGATACTTCTCTTTTATTAAGAACAATGTTTATGACGGTCCTAATCCCGTAAAAGTATGAAGGAAGCATTACAATTAAGTACCTTTGCTCAAACATGCTTGGAAATTAGAGAATTATTTTGACAACCTTTTCGAGATAAATCTAAATTGCTGTACTGGCCAAATACATGTGAGCAGCGGCCGGCAAAAGTTGTATGAAAATCCATATCTGTCGTGTCTAGCGGCCAAATAAATGATATAGTAAACTCAAATCTGTCGTGTTATTTAAAAATGGAACGATCTTTAACTCCGAAACATGGCAACCAATGAGGTAACTTATCATACGACAGATATGGAATTTCATACAACTTTTGCCGGCCGCTGCTCGCATGTATTTGGCTTGTACTGCAATTTCGATGTAACTCGAAGAAGGTTGACAAAATAATGCTCAAATTGCCAAGCATGTTTGAGAAATAGAATATAACAAGTAAAATTTCAAAATTTATAAAACCCCGACACATTTTTATTTATCTAGTACATAGTAGATACGCTTCGATCGGCAATCTATTGAAAACGTAATTATGACAATCGTGTTCGAAAACACCCCGATTCAAACAGTAAAACGCCCATAACTTTTGAACGGCTGAACCGATTTTATTCAAACATAGCTAAGAACACTCTCGATTAAGTCACCTTTTAACAAAAAAAAACTAAATCAAAATCGGTTCACTCGTTTGGACGCTATGATGCCACAGACAGACACACAGATACACAGCAACACACGTCAAACTAATAACACCCTCTTTTTCCGTCGGGGTTTAAAAATCCAACTGGCTTGCTAATAGAAAGCTGTTTATTGAAAAATAAACAAATGAACACTTTAACGCGGGAATAATTATTGTTGTTCATTATTCGTCATTGATTTGGAAAAGTAATTGTATTTGATAAAATTAGTTCTAGGTACTATTTATTAGTTTTAATTTCTGCGCATTATTTGAGAAAAGCACTATGTGCATCACGTTCGTCCGTAAATACCTCTTATGCTGGCCGCTGTTGTAATGTACTATTGTACTGAATGTTTAGTGGTTATTGGATACATGGAGTGAGCTGCTTTTGTAAAACGATTAAATTTACTAACTTGTTGCTCGTACTGCATAACCTTTAAGTTGCAATGACCTTTATTTATTTTTTTGTCGTGGGAATTCATTAAATGACTTCTCCCGCTCTGGGTAAAGCGAGAGGGTGTCAGACTTTTACCGAGTAAAATCCACCCGTGTTCCTTCAGTGGCTTGTGCCAGGGCCAAGGTAAACTCCCTTTCAAATATATCTGCGACTCATGTTGCAATGACCTAGGTGAACAAGTTTCGGCCTGAGGTCTTCCTGGCTAATAATGTACATGTTTCCCCCGCAGCCAGTCGGACTCGGACTACTTCCCGTCCAACACATGGACAGCGCCCCGCGGGCCGTCCCCCTCGCCCCCCCCTGCCCCTACCGCCCGCACTCGCGGCGCCCCCCTCAGCTGCCCCACGTGTCACAAGCGCGTGAGCAGCGCGTCGTACCTGCGCGTGCACCTGCGCACGCACACCGGCGAGCGACCCTTCAAGTGCGGCCTGTGTGGGCGTGGCTTCATCACCAGCAGCAAGATGCACCGCCACGTGCTGACGCATGCACAAGGTGAGTCGGGGGAACTGTTGTACCTACAAGTGTGGCCTGTGCTGGCGCGGCTTCATCACCAGCAGCAAGATGCACCGCCACGTGCTGACGCATGCGCAAGGTGAGTCGGGGGAACTGTTGTACCTACAAGTGTGGCCTGTGCTGGCGCGGCTTCATCACCAGCAGCAAGATGCACCGCCACGTGCTGACGCATGCACAAGGTGAGTCGGGGGAACTGTTGTACCTACAAGTGTGGCCTGTGCTGGCGCGGCTTCATCACCAGCAGCAAGATGCACCGCCACGTGCTGACGCATGCGCAAGGTGAGTCGGGGGAACTGTTGTACCTACAAGTGTGGCCTGTGCTGGCGCGGCTTCATCACCAGCAGCAAGATGCACCGCCACGTGCTGACGCATGCGCAAGGTGAGTCGGGGGAACTGTTGTACCTACAAGTGTGGCCTGTGCTGGCGCGGCTTCATCACCAGCAGCAAGATGCACCGCCACGTGCTGACGCATGCGCAAGGTGAGTCGGGGGAACTGTTGTACCTACAAGTGTGGCCTGTGCTGGCGCGGCTTCATCACCAGCAGCAAGATGCACCGCCACGTGCTGACGCATGCGCAAGGTGAGTCGGGGGAACTGTTGTACCTACAAGTGTGGCCTGTGCTGGCGCGGCTTCATCACCAGCAGCAAGATGCACCGCCACGTGCTGACGCATGCACAAGGTGAGTCGGGGGAACTGTTGTACCTACAAGTGTGGCCTGTGCTGGCGCGGCTTCATCACCAGCAGCAAGATGCACCGCCACGTGCTGACGCATGCGCAAGGTGAGTCGGGGGAACTGTTGTACCTACAAGTGTGGCCTGTGCTGGCGCGGCTTCATCACCAGCAGCAAGATGCACCGCCACGTGCTGACGCATGCACAAGGTGAGTCGGGGGAACTGTTGTACCTACAAGTGTGGCCTGTGCTGGCGCGGCTTCATCACCAGCAGCAAGATGCACCGCCACGTGCTGACGCATGCACAAGGTGAGTCGGGGGAACTGTTGTACCTACAAGTGTGGCCTGTGCTGGCGCGGCTTCATCACCAGCAGCAAGATGCACCGCCACGTGCTGACGCATGCACAAGGTGAGTCGGGGGAACTGTTGTACCTACAAGTGTGGCCTGTGCTGGCGCGGCTTCATCACCAGCAGCAAGATGCACCGCCACGTGCTGACGCATGCGCAAGGTGAGTCGGGGGAACTGTTGTACCTACAAGTGTGGCCTGTGCTGGCGCGGCTTCATCACCAGCAGCAAGATGCACCGCCACGTGCTGACGCATGCGCAAGGTGAGTCGGGGGAACTGTTGTACCTACAAGTGTGGCCTGTGCTGGCGCGGCTTCATCACCAGCAGCAAGATGCACCGCCACGTGCTGACGCATGCACAAGGTGAGTCGGGGGAACTGTTGTACCTACAAGTGTGGCCTGTGCTGGCGCGGCTTCATCACCAGCAGCAAGATGCACCGCCACGTGCTGACGCATGCACAAGGTGAGTCGGGGGAACTGTTGTACCTACAAGTGTGGCCTGTGCTGGCGCGGCTTCATCACCAGCAGCAAGATGCACCGCCACGTGCTGACGCATGCGCAAGGTGAGTCGGGGGAACTGTTGTACCTACAAGTGTGGCCTGTGCTGGCGCGGCTTCATCACCAGCAGCAAGATGCACCGCCACGTGCTGACGCATGCGCAAGGTGAGTCGGGGGAACTGTTGTACCTACAAGTGTGGCCTGTGCTGGCGCGGCTTCATCACCAGCAGCAAGATGCACCGCCACGTGCTGACGCATGCGCAAGGTGAGTCGGGGGATCTGTTGTACCTACAAGTGTGGCCTGTGCTGGCGCGGCTTCATCACCAGCAGCAAGATGCACCGTCACGTGCTGATGCATGCCCAAGGTAAGTTGGGGAAAATATTGTACCATTAGAAAATAAAAACTACCATGGGTGTTTAAAAACTACCATTGGCAAATAAAACAGCCATGGGTGTTAAAAAGCTACCATCGGCTGATAAAAACTACCATGGATATTTTAAATGTGCCATTGACAAATAGAAAACTACCATGGGTATTTAAAACCTACCATTGGAGAATTTGAATTGCCACACGAATTTAAAAACTATCATAGGTATTAATAAATACAATTGGAAAAATATAATTACCATATGATATCTGACATAATAATAATATGATAAACTATCATGGGAATTGACAAACTGGCATAAGTATTTAAAAACTACCATCGCTAAGAAAAATCCTTTTATGGAAAATAAAAACAACCATGGGTTTTTGAAAACTTTCATTGAAATTTCACCTTTTTCATGTATGATTCTACCCCATGGCTTACCTATATTTTGCTTTCTGCCAATCGCCCGTAACCCAAATACTTTTAAGTTTCGTTTAAGAAAAGGAATCTAAGGCGTATAAAATCCTACATTGGTACTTGCCCGGATTTGAATCCACGATCTCAATCACGAGAGCGAGGTCTTAGGCACTGGGCCACCAGCACACTAGTTATAATACAATAATTTTGTTGAAGACAAAGGCGATCTCAAAACGGAAGCAGAAGACGCGACGCCGGAAATGGACGGCGAAGCTGTGGAGCAGCCGGTAGAAGAGGGCGATAAGAAGTGAGTGGCCAGACAATCTTACTATATTATTAACTAGTGACCCGCCCCGGCTTCGCACAGGTGAAATTTAGGAAGAAATCGTGCGAGCCCGGGGCGGGTCGCTAGTTATTTTTAACCGACTTCTAAATGGAGGAGGAAAAGTTTTTTTTTATGTGTGTTACCTCAGAACTTTATACTAGGTGAACCGATGTTGATTATTCTTTTTTTTTATTTGAAAGTTGTTGCTTCTCATTTAAATTTAATCAAGATCTGATGAAGGTCTTTGGAGATATACGACAGAACTCTTCAATAAATGAGGGCAAATCTCTCGCGATTGCTGCAATCGCATGTCTGTTTATTATTTACATCTCGCCGGTACGCTCTAAAGGGGGGGTTAAATTCCGTAGTGCAATCAGGAAAGTCTCTTACTTACAAACTTTCATATTTATAATATTAGTAGGAAGTCAATAGCTCCCTATTAGTGTACAATGACCTTCGTAACTTAAAAAATGGTACATTTGCAGACCAGTGAAGAAAAAATCCAAAATGAAATCGAAGTCAAAGTCTTTAAAACTGAAGCCTGGCGAGGAGAAGCCGCGTCGCAAGCACCAGAAGCGGCCGCACGCCTGCGAGTACTGCAACCAGAAGTGAGTAGCAATAGTGTTAGACACAACACATACAAACACAAACCGAAGCTTGGCGAGGAGAAGCCGCGTCGCAAGCACCAACAGCGGCCCTTCTCTATACTATCCTGCACAATCCTAATACTATATGTTTTTAATACGTTGTTGAGTAATCACGGTGCAACTCACATTTTCTCTTGAGTACCAGGGGCGAGTGCTCTCGGAGGCGTGACCTACCGAAGATGGTCCCAGACACCTCGTAAGGGGTTGCCTGGTATAGTGTGCCGCTTTCCATAACGTAAGGTTGGTGAAGGAGGCCACTATAGGAAAACTCAGTAGACAAATAGGGTACGTGTCCCCAGTAGGAATTTCACCTGTATCGTAGGTATTATTTACAAACATACAAACTCACATACACAAATAACCAGACCGAAACAACTACCTGTAGGCTATACAACCGTGTCGTCGTAAACCCTGTCGCACGGCCACTTCTCTTCTTCCTTCGTCCTCCGCGACACACTTCCAGCCGCTATGATGGCTCCTTCTCTGCTACTGCAGCGCGTCTATGGAACTGTCTCCCACACTCCTTACGCGACTACCCTTCTCTGGAGGTTTTCATGAGGAAGATTAAATATATGGATAAAACACCCTACAGTAGGGGTCCAATACACACGCTTTCAAAGATGGTACCTGATTTACTTATTACGATATCCACATAGTTTAACGACTATAATTTTGGACGTTGGCGTACATTAAATGTTATTTATACGACCATAGCATAGAGAATCAAAATATAATAATAAAATAACACACAAAAGATAATATTTTTGTATTGAGTAGTATTTCACAAGTTTTTGTTGCATGTCCTAAAACCCTGCAAATTTTTTAGGAAATAACAAATATCTTAAGGGATTATTGATTCTCTTTAACATTGATATAAACTAAAAATAAGAAAGTACTCAAAATTTAGCCCTGGGGTACCCCGGTTTCACGATTAAACCCGACGAATTGATTGATCTTTTATTTAAACAAATCCCTGCCCATCATTCAAATAAGATTTTACCAAACCTAACCCTGATAGTTCTAGCTCGTAATGCTCAAGTTTCATCAGTAAAGTTTCATGATTAACGCAATCAAACGCCTTCCTTAGGTTAAAGAAGATACCTATCGCATCTTGTGCTTCTTCCCAAGTATTGAAGATGTTACATATTAAGGAGACACCGGCGTCAGTTGTACAGCGTCCTATGGTGATACTGTTATTCGTATTTAAATGAAAAATCTTGAATTATCAAATACCATGACAACCGGCAAAACGGATACTGGTCTATTATTCGTGTGTTTACATTGATACCATTGCCTCCCAGGTTCCTGCACCTGAATATGCTAGAGATACACAAGCAGTCACACGCGGGCGAAGCCCTGGTGCTGCGCTGCCACTACTGCCTGCAGGACGCGGCCGACCCGCGTGCGCTGGCGGAGCACCAGGACACGCACCAGGGGGCCAAGCCCTACCTCTGCACCATCTGCGGGAACAGTTACAAGAAGAGAGAGACCATGGTAAGATATATTAACTCGCATCGATTTTTCATGCATGTCCTCCGCCCGCAGCTTTGCCCTCGTTTGAAGTTTTTTATTATCCCGAAGGAATATTGTATGGGAATAAAAAGTAGCTTATTTGCTATTTCAGAGTTTATACTCTGAAATAGCTTATAGCCTATCTCTGTGCAAAATTTCATTCTTATCAATTCAGCCGTTCTAGCGTGATTGAGTAACAAATATCCATCTAAAATTTCGTATTTATAATATTAGTAAGAAGATAATCAGACACTTAATCTACAGTCACACAGCGAATACTCTCTGAGAGAACTCGTTTGTATGCCAGGCTATTCGCCGCGAGCATTCGCTGTTGTTTGTACCGTGTTGCGTCGCTTCTGACTACTGTCCACTCGCCACTCGCCACTCGCTTGCAGATGTACCACCGCAAGCGTCACCAGCCGGACAAGGAGTTCGTGTGCGACGTGTGCTCCAAGCGCTTCAGCGCCGCCTGCAAGCTCAGCAAGCACCTGGTGACGCACCGCGCCGAGCGCTTCGTGCTGCGCTACGAGTGCCCCGTGTGCGCGCACATGTTCAACACGCAGTACCACGTGCACATGCATCTGCGCACGCACCAGAAGGAGGGCCTGTGAGTACCATCACCAGGGGCGTCTATTCGACTATCGACTATTACTATTTGACTTTTACTTTTTGACTTTGGCTTTTGACTTGACTTTTGACCGTGATGCCTGCGGATCACAGCCAAGAGGCAACGCTGGGGCCCAAGAGCAACGCGGCGACTCTTGGATCCTATCGGGTCTGTACCCACGAAACTGCGATTCGCAGCAGTGGAAAGGGGTTTGTTATTTATAGGGAATGGTTCCTACTACAGGGGTAAAGTGGTACAACGTGATCACTCTTACCTGTGGTTCTAGTGGTGATCTTCTGTTCCTCGTTCAATCCCGTGCCGTGCGTTGTATAGGGGGCAGAAAGCGTATATATAATAAAGAAGGATGAAGGGTGGAATGAGGATTTGAAAGGGACACAAACGCGTTCTGAGCTGGGGTCCAGCTACCAGCACGCTTTCCCGGCAAAGGCACTTCGCTGCGCGTGAAATATACACCAAAACCAATTGCACAGACGCCGCACAATACAAATCGCGAATCGCGGATGCAATTACGATGCAGCTGGGTTGAATATTTAACGATAATATCTAATCAAACGAGAAACCGAAATCGCGTGCAGCCATTCGGTTACATTACGAGTCAATTGTCAGCTGTCAACTCAATCCCAAGCCGTCAAATCGATGACAGCGAGCTGACGTAGTGTTGCAACAAAATAACAAAAAAAAAAAAACAGGGAATGGAACGTTTTGGTTCAGAACAGACCTTGAAGTTTGACTCTGATTTTTTGACTGTGTTGACTTTGACCTGATAATGATGAAGATTCGTAGTGCCTGTGGTAAAAAACAAGATGACTTTGATTTTTTTACTCAGTACTTAGTAATTTTTGACTTTAACTCTGTGTTGACTTTAACCTACTTAAAGATAATGATGAAGGTTCGTAGAGCCTATGCAAAAAAACAAAGTATAAAAGTTACTTTGACGGTTTGAGATTGTATTTTATACTTTAGTTTTTGACTCTGAATCTGTGTTGACTTTAACCTACCCAAAGATTATGAAGAAGATTCGTAGTGCCTGTAGTAAAAACAAAGCAGGAGAATTTTCAGTTATCTATCTACCCTTGTCCCGGTATCGGATGCAAATGAATACCAGCATTTTACTTTTAATGACTGACATTTACATTAGTAAGACTGACGGTCAGACTTTAGCGCTATTGCTGAACATTATGTCCTAGGTTCAATGCTCGGGTCGTGCAGCCTGGTGTCTGGATCTTCTATTGCATGAGACTTAAACATAACTGGCGAGTTATTGTACCACACATACATCTCTGCCTACCTTCGAGAAATACAGGATTGTTGCAAATATATTCAACTTCTTGACTAACTCTTCATACTTAATGCAAAAATTCCTTTTTCCACTACCTTGTCTATTATGTAACACATTGCTTAAGAAATTCGTTTTAAAATATGAACATTTAGACACAAGATTACATAATAACAGTTACGACATGACTTTTGTATGGATCATTATGTACCTGCCAGAATGATACTGAACCTGTTACCTCTCAAAAAAGCGCGCGTTGATTGTGTGTATATAGTCTTTGGTTTTGAGTCTGAACATTTCTAGTAAATGGTTGTTGGAAATTATTTGCATTTAATTAAGTAAGCTCATCAGGTAGTGGAAAAAGAATCGTTCGTGTCTCGCATAAAAGGCTTTATTTTAACACTCGCATGTAGCTTTCGAATTGGCTACATCGCTCGTGTTACAATCTCGACATTTTATGCTCGACACGAAATGTACTATTTAAAATTATAGTTTAGTTAAAAACCTAAAGCTTCTGAATATGATGTCGAGTTCTTTTTTTATCATTGCTAGGCTCGCACTTGACCACTATCTCATCTGATGGTAAGCGATGATGTGGTCGACGATGCAAAAGTAACCTAATCACTCTTGACTTAAACACCCCCAGGTTGTTTGTAGCTATCAGTAAACTTAGGCCCACTTGCGTGAAAAACTTAACTCGGAGTTAGTTGCTAACACGAGGTTAAATTGACAATATCAAGCAACTAACTATGAATTAAGTTTTATTGCAAGTAGGTCTTATAGATATGTTATTTTAACAGGATCCTAGAGGAGAATCGCAGCGAGATCTTAGCCATGGTGCTACAGAATGCGCGCAAGATCCCCGCGCAGGCCACCGCCCCCAGCGGCACAGCCCCCAGCGGTACAGCCCCCAGCGGTACAGCCCCCAGCGGTACAGCCCCCAGCGGTGTGGCCTCCGCTGTGCCGCCCGACGAGCGCTCGCGCGTCTGCAACATCTGCGGCGAGCTGTTCCACCACTTCTACTACCTGGAGGAGCACCTCAAGAGCCACGCCTCCACCATCGCCATCGCCGACCTCGACAAGCAGGACGACAAGAAGTACGTCTGCCAAATATGCAACAAAGGTTTCAAACTGCACTATTATCTCAAGCTCCACAGCTTCACGCACTCCAAGGAGAAGCCTTTCATCTGCCAGCAGTGCGGCAAAGGGTTCATAACTAAGGGGAAGCTCAAGAGACACCTGGAGACTCACACTGGTCTGAAGAAGTACCAGTGTCACATTTGCTACAAGTTCTTCACGCGGCCCAGCTATCTTCGTATTCACGTTCGCACGATCCATGGCACTCAGGACTATAATTTTAGGTTCGACAAAGGTTACGGTTCTATGGGTATGTCGGCCATGACCATGTCGGATGTCAGCCAGAATAGTATATGAACGGGATAAAAATTATCAGCCTTTTAATGTTCCCACTGCTGGGACACAGGCATCCTCTCTGTGAGAGGGAATGGGCCGTAATCCACCACGCGGGCCCAGTGCGGTTTGATATTGGTGGAACTTTTGCTTCTAGGACATGCCAGTTTCCTCACGATGTTTTCCTTCACCGTTTTTAGTGCAGTTAGAATATAACGTCGATAATACGCACTAAAAGTTTAGTGAATACTTTAATTGTGCGTACAGTCACATATAAATAATACTAGCATACAATGACTGTGCCGAATTCACTAAAAGTTTGTCGATCGCGTTCGGTTCCGTTCCACGGCGATAGATGGTGTTAGCAGTGACTTGCATGTAAAAGGGTTTACTCGTTCATGAATATTTTTTCTTTAAACACAGTGACGATTTGCTTTAATAGTATTTTTTTGCATGATTTAACAGTTTTATTGTACCAAAAAGTGTTACAATACAAATTGATTGATAGATTGATTTTATTTCCAAAATTTTGTGTTTAGGAGATTATACAAGAACATATTTTTTATGAAAATCTTAAATTCTCAAAATAAACCGACTTCAAAGCAAAACAATTAATGGAGGAAAGGGAATGGAGTACTCCATTCCGTTCTCTGATGTAACAATGTCCAGCGTTGACCGGCCATGGTTTGGCGCCGAAAGTTATCATACCGACGCACTTAAACATGAGGCGCACCTGGCATGGGGCGAGGCTCCACCGCGTAAACATGAGGCGCACCTGGCATGGGGCGAGGCTCCACCGCGTAAACATGAGGCGCACCTGGCATGGGGCGAGGCTCCACCGCGTAAACATGAGGCGCACCTGGCATGGGGCGAGGCTCCACCGCGTAAACATGAGGCGCACCTGGCATGGGGCGAGGCTCCACCGCGTAAACATGAGGCGCACCTGGCATGGGGCGAGGCTCCACCGCGTAAACATGAGGCGCACCTGGCATGGGGCGAGGCTCCACCGCGTAAACATGAGGCGCACCTGGCATGGGGCGAGGCTCCACCGCGTAAACATGAGGCGCACCTGGCATGGGGCGAGGCTCCACCGCGTAAACATGAGGCGCACCTGGCATGGGGCGAGGCTCCACCGCGTAAACATGAGGCGCACCTGGCATGGGGCGAGGCTCCACCGCGTAAACATGAGGCGCACCTGGCATGGGGCGAGGCTCCACCGCGTAAACATGAGGCGCACCTGGCATGGGGCGAGGCTCCACCGCGTAAACATGAGGCGCACCTGGCATGGGGCGAGGCTCCACCGCGCTAAGTCAGGCAGCGTGCGTGCGAGCTGGTGGGGGTCGGAAGGAGAGGCCTTCAACAGGGCTGCCAAGTCCTGCAAGATCGTGTTACGAAGGGCTCGGTTCGACCACATTGGCCGAATAGGGACCAAACTTGATTCTTACCCAAAAGGCAGTAAAGCGTTTTGGTCCCTGGTTAAGTCGGTCGAGTCGAACTTCTGCCGTCCCTCACTACTACCACTGCTGAAAACCGACGGGTCGTTAGCCCACTCCGCTGAAGAGAAGGCAAATTTATTTGCCTCTCTTTTTGCAGAATCTTTGCGTCTGAATCCTGGTCACGCGCGGCCCCCTCCTTCTCCTGATGGATGCAAGACGAGAATGTCGGACATTCGCATCCATCAAAAGAACGTCCGTAGGGTGCTGCGCTACCTCCACGTGAACAAGGCTTGCGGCCCTGACGGAATACCAGCCATAGTTCTTAGAACCTGTGCGCCTGAACTGTCTCCGATCTTGACGCGCCTATTCCGCCTGTCGTATGAGACTGGAAAAGTACCGAACGATTGGAAGCAAGCTAACGTGCAGCCCGTGCCCAAGAGTAAAGCCCGTGCCCAAGTCTCCGTGAGCCCATGGTAGAGCGTTTGAACCTGTCTTGTCCTTGCAGGCAGTGTCCGAACGGGGCGATGCCAATCTGGTCAGGTTTAATGCTACTTAAACCCAGGCGTGTCTTTTTTCCGCTAAAAATAGCCAAATTCACCTGTCTCCAACTTGCCGAGATGTGACCGTGCCAATAACGAACCATCTTGAGCTTCTTGGCGTTACGTTGACATCGACTCCCAATTTTGGCCCATACATTGAGGCAAAGGCTCAGCTGGCTGCCAAAAAGTTGGGAATACTTGCAAAGGTCAGAAAGTACTTCATAACAGCTGAGCATAAGAACAGCTGCTCAACTTGTATCAAGCGCAAGTTCGATCATGCAAGAAGTACTGAGACGGGTCTGCCAAATACCAGCTTGATGCACTAGAGTCGATCAAAAAGCGGGCCAAGAGGCTTATCGGCGATGAAGCACTCGTCAAGACAAAGCTCCAGAGCCTTGAACATCGTCGCCGAATTGCCAGCTTGTCGGTTTTTTATCGGTTACATTTCGGCGAGTGTGCGATGGAATTGCATGATGTAATTCCGCCTAGCCCGTTTCATCATCGGACTACCAGACGTACGGCGATACGCCATCGATACATGGTGGACAATGTGGACATCCCACGATTACGCACTAAACGTTTTGGGAACACTTATTAAAGGACGCTAAGGAGTGGAATTCCCTGCCGGTGTCTGTGTTTCCCGACAGCTACAATCTAGGGGTCTTTAAGTCAAGAGTGAATAGGTTCTTTCTAGACAAGCGTGCTTCAGCGTCGACTACATCATTGCTTAACATCAGTTGAGATAGTGTTCAAACGCAAGCCTATAGTGTATAAAAAAAAACCTTTTAAGGTGCAAAAATAACTATCGTTTTGGAAGTCGTTGTCTTTGGCACCTCTTGTTTTATCATTTTGCAACACCGTGTTCCGAAATGAAAGTTATTTTTTGCGCATTGCTTTGGATGTCGGTTTATTTTGTTGAATATTTTAAATTAATTTTTTATTTTATCTTTAAAAATCGATACTGTTTCATGCACCGGATCGACCATAAATAAACGACCAAAATTTAATGCTGTATTATTAATATTATTATAATTAGTATTGTTAAATATGAAAGCGACGAGGATCGCGTGTGTTGGTGAGCCAGGCTGATGGTGGCTATTGGTACTTACTTTAACTAAATTTAAGTTCGGTTATGGTAAAGTTAACTAAGGTTAAATGTTATAACTAAAGGTTGTTGATTTTGTAAAAATGAATAAATTAAGTTTTATAATTTTGTTGTTTTATTATATTTTCTTCTACTATACTAAGATTCCACAGCATTAATCTGCAGGTATTTTGTTATTGATGAAACTTGATTTTACAAACTTTTATTTAATTTGCAATGTATGTAAGTAAGTGTGTTCGGGTCAAATCTTGCAACTGAATTTTAAAGCAGTTATCTTCCACCGATTAAGATGAAATTTTGCATACATGTTTAGTTTGGATAACAATTCATGGGTAGGTAAGTGACGTCATTCTAAATCCAATATGGTGGACGGCCCGAGCTGACGGACTAAATATTTTTACTGAACTGCTATGATAAGGGTATCAAATGAAAGAGTTTGCTAAGAAGAATACGAAAATAATGTGATAAAATATATTTTTTAATGTATAATTTTATTTACGAATAATTCTTGACAGTAGAATAGAATACTGCAGGGTTGCCTGGCCACAACTTGCCGCATCTAGTTTTTTTTTCGGTTTTGATTTTTAGAATTCCGTAACTAAAGCGTAAAAACGGGATCTTATTACAAAGACTCCACTGTTCGTCTGTCTTTCTGTCACCAGGCTGTATCTCATGAACTGTGATAGCTAGATAGTTGAAATTTTCACAGATGATATATTTATATAACAGAATAAAATAAATATTCAAGTGGGGCTCCCATACAACAAACGTGTTTGTTTGTCGTTTTTTGCGATAAACGTACGGAACCCTTCGTGTGCGAGTCCGACTCGCACTTGGCCGGTTTTTTTTTAATTTATCTCTGCCTGCACTAGGAATTTCTCCTGTATCGTGGGTATGTATGCTACATCAACTAGCTCTCAGGTAACCACCCTTTATGGGTTGCCAGGTTTTGCAGGTAAACTGGCAGTCCACAGCTTGCGGCTAACTGACAGCTGGCAACCTTATTTTTTTTTATGGCAGTTTCTTTCAAATGAGGTTGTATTCAATTGAAAAGCTTTAATATTTGGGGGGGGGGGGGCATAATAATTAAGTTTAATCAACAACCCTGATTTCTGCAGTCGGATCTTTGGCTATACCGCTAAGCATGAGGCCCTTTCTTTTTTTTATCTTGTAGAAATGCTCATGCATACTGCGCTACCAGATAGCGCAGTTATGTGGGACTCCAACCCGCTACAACTCCACGGTGTCCTCCTGTGTCGCTTATGACGGGGACACGGGCACGCGTTAGCACTCACCGCGAAGCCGCCGCGGCTGTCCGTTACCGGGGGCGTCTCTGGGGAGTACCCCCCATCACCGGCGCACCAGAACACTGTGCGCCGTGACCACCCCAGGGACCAAACCAGCAAGTGGGCGCCAGACGACCCCGTGTATGGCCCTTGGTTCACCTGTGACGGGTCAGGACAGTGGCCCCGCCACCTACCACTTTTCGGCAGCAGGGGATGAGAGGGGAGAGCGGCGCACCGCAATACCGGCACTCCTCTCCCGCCGCGGCCTCCAACCCTCAGCCGCGATGCCTCCTATACGCCATCGCGGCCCGCCTCAGTTGTGATGTCACCTCTGTTATACAAAATGGCACCGCAACCTACTTGTTGGCCGCTACGTCGTCGACTTATCGGCAAAAGTCCTGAAGAGCGGCCTTTCCTCGAGTTCCTCTTCACTTCACCGTGGGTGACCAAGCCACGGTTACTGAGCCCCCCGCCTCGACTATGCAGGAACCCACCGGCGGGAGGAGCATGAAGTCCTGGGTTCGATTCCCGGGTCCGGCAACGTTGGTGCTCCGTAGACCAATTGGACTATAGGGAAAATGACATATTTCCATCGTCCAAATACCAACTGGGCTATGGAGAACACTGGACGTAAACCAAATCTATGTTCCATTGCCTATAACATTATACTAACATTATATATTATACTTGACATTTACTTGCCAAATGACAGTATGTCTCCGGGATGAGGGTATTGCGAAGAATGTTTTCTTCAATTCTGATGATCGACGTTCACGATTTGTATTGTAATCTTCGTACAAATGAATTGTTATATCGTGATTATTCAATAAATGATTATTAAGCGGTTTCAAAGATATTGTTGGGTTTCCATTTGGAATTTATCAATAGCACACAGCACACATATATTTTCACAGTCCGTTCAACCGATTTCTATTTCGTAAACATAACGTAACATAAAAATTATTTATAAACCTGTTACCAATAACAACTGTTTATTACTCTAAATGTATTTTTGTTTATTGGTTGAACGAGGTGTAAAAAGTGATTATTTAAATGAAGTACAATGATAAAAAAACTAACCTAAAATTCACAGGCAGAATCGTTTAAGGTACATGTGAAGTCATCATCATATCAGCCAAAAGACGTCCACTGCTGGACATAGGCCTCCCCCAAGCGTCCCCACATTGACCGGTCCCGTGCGTCTCGCATCCAGCGGATCCCCGCAACCTTCACCAGGTCATCGGTCCATCTGGTGGGAGGCCTTCCAACACAACGTCTTTCGGTTCGCAGCGGTATGAAGGGGGTACAGAGCAGTAAATTTTATTTCTTATCTTAGTTACTGAATTTATCTTACTTCTTACTAATAATATTATAAAAGTCAAAGTTTGGATGGTTGTGCGGTTATCAATCACGCTAGAACGTCTGAACGGATCTGGATTAAATTTGGTACAGAGATAGATAATAATCTAGAATAGCATACTTTTTGTCCCGGTATAATGTTTCCTTGGGATTTTCGTATCCTTCTCAACAAACCCTTTCATTTGATACCCATATCATTGCAGTGCAGAAATAATAACTAGTCCGCCATATTGGATTTAGAATGACGTGACTTACCCTCAGTTTCCCACCTTAAAATTATCGGAGAATTAATGTGACAAATTGTCAAGCACGCGTTATCTGCTGTGATTGGTTATATGAATTTTCAACAGCCAATCACAGAAGATAACGCGTGTTTGACAATTTGTCACATTAATTCGCCGATAATTTTAAGGTGGGAAACTGAGGGTTAGCTAACCATGCATTGTCATCCAAACTAAATGTGTATGCACTGCTTTAAAATTCAGTTGCAAGATTTGACCCGAACCACAGATAAAATACTAGCATACAGATGCCTCATCCCATGCAAAGAATCCGCGCCGACGTAACTAGCGTTTTTAGTCTGATTAAACCGATTATTACTTGTACATCGTTCGCGTTCGGTTCCGTTCCATGGCGATAGATAGATGGTGTAAGCAGTGACTTACAAGTAAAAGGGTTTAGCTCGGTGCATGAATATTTTTTCCTTTAAATACAGTGATGATTTGTTTTATAATAATTTTTTTTGCACCTTTTTACTGTTTCATTGCACCAAAATGTGTTAAATACAAAACAATCGAGTGGAATGGCTAAGACATTTAAAACCGCGCCATCTATTGGCATCAATTTTAAATGATCCGTCCAAATAATCTTCAAAATGTGAATTAAGAGCCCAATATTCCATAATGTTGTGCTTAGGAGAGTTGATTAAACAAGAACATACAATTTTTATGTTCATCCATAAAATGTTAATTTCACACACAATTCACTATCAACCCGGTGCATGTCGCGGCATCTGGTGAGATTTATTTGGACCAAATTTTCTTTCTTTGCGCTGGGACCCCGTGCCCGAACACACGTACATACCTACATACCTACATTGCAAGTTAAATGAAAGCTTGTAAAAAAGTATAACCCTAAATGGACTCCGGCAGGACTATTTCCATGTTCAGTACTCCGCAATTGTAGACTTTATGCAGAAAATCTTGAGAACTAAAGAAGAAGGATGCAAGAGTGAGCTCATTATATAGGAACCTCTTTTTAGTTAGGTTCTTTACTAGGAGCGGCTTTTTAACCGACTTCAAAAATAAAAACTTTTTACGAAATAATAAACCGACGATATAGTACAAAAATAACTTCCATTTCGGAACACTTCCGGAAGTCTGCTGTCTTTGGTACCTCTTCTTGTTTTTATCGATTTGCGACAACGACTTTAAAAGTTATTTTTGCATTTTTTTTGTGTTTTACTTTGCACGTTGGCTTATTTTTTTGTGAAAATGTTTTATTATTATTGAATATTTTATTAAAAGCCAGGTGGTTTAAGTTTGCTGTATGCCATTAAGTAGTACCTAAGTACCCTCCTGCTCAGAAAGTCTAAGTAGCTAAATGTCCAACAGCGCAAAAAGTCTTATGAGCAGTAGGTAAGTCGAATTACAAAATGTCCACGTAGCAAAACGTCCAACTATCGGATAGTCTGTATAGCAGAACATCTATATAGCAAAATCAGATTCTTAAAATGTCTGGATACACAGTCAATAAACATAGATAAAGAACAAACGTTTACTTTTATCGAAAGTCAAAGGAAGGAGCGTGCACTGCTGCTGAATGGTCACAGGTACAATTTAAAAGTCACAAATAAAGGATTGTCAAGTCTATGGAGATGCTCCCAGGCCAATGTAGTGCATCTGTTACAATCAATAAACTATAAAGACTACAGCAAGATAATTCGTCAGATATTACATCAAAGCATTTTTGATCCTTATTAAGATAGTTTCGGGTTTGGCTATCCACGCCCACTTGAAAATCTCACCTGTATAACCCTATAGGTTTTCAATTCCCTTGCGAGTGTCAAAATTGCGGCACAAACGATCGTATCTTTTGATTGCATCGACTTCTTAGATGGATCATCTAAGCATCGACTTAGTAGTTTGATTTTTTGACAGCTATACGGAATTGTAGACCTAAGTATTTGTTTATGTTTGATTTTTTGACAGCTATACGGAATTGTAGACTTAAGTATTTGTATTAGTTTGATTTTTTGACAGCTATACGGAATTGTAGTTTGATTTTTTGACAGCTATACGGAATTGTAGACCTAAGTATATGTATTAGTTTGATTTTTTGACAGCTATACGGAATTGTAGACCTATACTCGGAATTTTAATTCGATTCCAGATTTGACAATTTCAGTGTTGCAACGTTATGACAAGTACTAAATAGTGACGTTGCAAAATTATTCGATATGGAAATGGAATATTTCCGGATCGATTCTTCTCGTTTATAATTTAACTCTCGTAAACTAAGTATATCAGGAAATTAAATATTTCTGAACCGATAATTTAGTTTTGACGATTAATTAACGATCTGAGACTTTTCTTTTATAATTGTGTGTGATATAAATAAAAAAATGTGATCATGAGAACCAACACAACGTAACAACACTTTAACAAAAACCCAACAAAATATCGATTCGCAATGAAATAAGATATTCGTGCAGTCACACTGGGAGAATGAAGCCGAATGACACGATAAACAAAATGGCGATAGCTGCACGAGCGCGCACGGGTTGCCAATACTGAAAACTATCGAGGCTCTTGTAGTATAAGTTTTGTTTTTAATATAAAAACAAAAATATTAACTTTTTATAAAATAGAGCAGCGATTACTAATTAATAAATAATTATTATGTTTTTTTTTTTTTATTATCAATATGCTCGCGCTTGACCACTATCTCACCTGATGGAAAGCGATGATGTGGTCGACGGTGAAGCACGCTTGCCTAGAAAAAACCCATTCGCTCTTGACTTAAAGACCCCTAGATTGTAGCTATCGGGAAACACAGACTCCGGCAGGGAATTCCACTCCTTAGCTGTACGCATAATAAAAGTGTCCCCAAAACGTTTTGTGCGTATGGGTGGGATGTCCACCATGTACCGATGACGCATCACCGTGCGTCTGGTTGTCCGATGATGGAACGGGCTGGGCGGAATTAAATCATGCAATTCCATCGCACACTCCCCGAAATGTAACCGATAAAATACCGACAAGCTGGCAACTCGGCAACGATGTTCAAGGCTCTGGAGATTTGATTTGACCAGTGCTTCATCGCCGATGAGTCTCTTGGCCCGCTTTTCGATCGACTCTAGTGCATCTAGCTGATATTTGGCAGATCCGTCCCAGAGATGAGAACAGTACTCCATGCACGATCGAACTTGCGCTTGATACAAGTTGAGCAGCTGTTCCGGCGTGAAGTACCTTCGCAAGGATCCCCAACTTTTTGGCAGCCAGCTGAGCCTTTGCCTCAATGTATGGCCCAAAATCGAGAGTTGATGTCAGCGTATCGCCAAGAAGCTCAAGATGGTCCGTTATTGGCACGGTTACATCACGGAAAGTTGGAGCCGGGTGAAATTGGCTCTTTTTAGCGGAAAAAAGACACGCCTGGGTTTTAGCAGCATTAAACTTGACCAGATTGGCATCACCCCATTCGGAGACTGCCTGCAAGGACAAGTTCAAAGGCTCCACCATGGCCTCACGGAGAGACCGGATCAGTGGCTCGGTAGCACGTGCGTCGGACAAGTAACTCTCAGCAACAGTGCTGTCGTCTGCATACCCAAAGGTGCCGGGTTTTAGCAGATCGTTGATGTGCAACAAGAACAGTATTGCCGAGAGTACCGACCCCTGAGGGACGCCGGCATTAATATCCAATTTGTCCGACGAGCAGCCATCGATAACCACTCGAATGGACCGATCCCTCAGGAAGTCTGCAATCCAATCACACAGACCACCGGGCAGACCGAATGAAGGAAGCTTACCAATAAGGCTTTCGTGCCAGACCCTATCGAAAGCCTTCGAGATGTCGAGAGAGACGGCAAGCGCTTCCCCGTGCCTCTCGATGGCCTCACTCCATATGTGAATGGCATACGCTAGAAGATCCCCAGTAGACCGATTTCGGCGGAAGCCGTATTGGCGGTCGCTAAGGATATCATTAGTTTCTAGGTATGCCAGGAGCTTAGTGTTTAGTATACGCTCCATACTCTTACAGAGTATGGATGTTACAGAGATGGGTCTGTAATTAGCCGGGTCAGCTCGACTGCCCTTCTTGGGCACGGGCTGTACGTTGGCTTGCTTCCAAGCATTCGGCACTTTTCCAGTCTCATATGAAAGGCGGAATAGGCGTGTCAAGATCGGAGACAGTTCAGGCGCACAGGTTCTAAGAACTATAGCTGGTATTCCGTCAGGGCCACTAGCCTTATTCACGTCGAGGTTTCGCAGCACCCTACGGACGTCCTTTTGATGGATGCGAATGTCCGACATACTCGTCTCGCATCCATCAGGAGAACGAGGGGGCCGCGAATCACCAGGATTCAGACGCGAAGATTCCGCAAAAAGGGAGGCAAATAAATTTGCCTTCTCTTCAGCGGAGTGGGCCAGTGACCCATCAGGTTTCAGCAGTGGTGGTAGTGAGGGACGGCAGAAGTTCGATTCGACCGACTTAGCCAGGGACCAAAACGCCTTACAACCTGCTGGGTAAGAAGCAAGTTTGGTGCCTATTCGGCTAATGTGGTCGAACCGAGCCCTTCGCAACACCTTCTTGCAGGACTTGGCAGCCCTGTTGTAGGCTCTCTTCTTCTGATCCACGTCACTCGCTTTGCGCGATCGTGCGTCAGCGCATGCCAGGTATGTCTCATGCTTAAGGGCATCGGCGCAATGACATTCGGCGCCAAACCATGGCCGGTCAACGCTGGACATTGTTACGTCAGAGAACGGAATGTAGTACTCCATTCCCTGAGGCAACACACCCGTCACGGCGTCCGCGCACGACGAAGGATCAGCCGAAGAAAAGCAAGTAGGCTGCCAAGGATAGCATGCGAAGAAAGATCGCATGCCATCCCAATCTGCTGACCTGTACCGCCAAACCCGCCGAGTGCCTCTTGGGCTGGGATCGGGCGGGGAGTAGACGGACACAGACTTCACCAGACAGTGGTCGGAACTACCCAAAGGTGAAGTTATCGACACAGAGTATCTGTCTGGATATGTTGTCAGCAGAAGGTCCAAGCAATTGGCCGTGTGCGAATCAACATCCGGCACCCTTGTTGCCCCATGGACCAGCTGGGTTAGATTTAGCGCAAGCGAAAGCTTACGCATCTCCCGTCCAGCATGGTCAGTGCACCGGTATGGGAAGAGCCACTCCTGGTGGTGGGCATTGAAGTCCCCCAGTAACACTAATTGGGCGGAAGGATACCGTTGCTGTGCCGCATCAGCCGCCTCACTAAGGTACTCTGTGAGCCTGGTTGTCTCCTGATCTCCTGAATGCGAACGGTAGACACAGGCGTAGTTAATTTTATCCAGACCTGTGTCCACGAGAGCCCACAGCGTTGAGAATCAGGAGTCCTCAAGGTTACGGAGACGCCGATAGCAAGTGTCGTCACGGGCGTACATACATACACCCGCGCGTGTTCTAAAATTGTGCTCCAGGGTAAACCCTGGGTATGATAAGTACGAGACGTCTGAAGGACTCGCTATCTGCGTCTCCGTAAGAAAAAAGAGCGCTGGTTTCTCAGCCTCCAGGTGGTAGTGGACTGCAGAGAGATTTGAGTGCAGACCTCTAATGTTGGTGAGGTGCACTTTGTGGGGGAGGGGGTGCAGCCGCTGTTTAGATCCAGTATTCTTTTTGCTTGTCAGTTTCATATTGATTGAAGAGTGAATGGATGAGAGGAGAAGGAAGTGAGACGAGGTTCCACGCTGCTAACCTACAGACACGCACTTAAAGGCCGCCATCATTGGGGCACTAGTCTGGAGACTGCGGGGACGCCCGAGCCCCCCCGGAATGTCCATCGGGCCCTCCCCATCTGCCTCTCTGCTGCCATCAGCCTTTCGTGTGTGGCTGGCACACTACTTGGGCCCCCAACTACCTGCGGTCGGCCAGCGGCGCACCGTGCCTCGGATCCCGCTACCCTCCGCGACTAGTCTCCCGATACGTCCATAACAGTGCGCGTCAGGCTAGTCAGCCTGCAGTGGAACAGCTGTCTCGACCCAACTCCTCTAGTGGCTACACCGGGCATCGTACCGGAACACGGCTAGGCCGCTTGGCGGTACGTCTTTGCCCGGTGGGTGGTCGCAAGCCTTCGGCCGAAGCCTGATGTCACCTGATTTGCACCACCCGGGGACCACGTGTAGGGAATCAGAGGGTAAACTCCTACGGACGTGGGTGACTCGGCCCCCAAATAATTATGTATTTATTTAAATAAAAATCAATAATTTAGTCTTTAATTGGCACACTGATGGCACACACACTGATTGTTTATCGATTTTTGTGTTCATCACTACACTATTATATGTGGTATCATTATTTCACAAAATGACAGTAGCTAATGTCAAATCTGGAATCGAATTAAAATTCTGACTATAAGTATTTGTATTAGTTTGATTTTTTGACAGCTATAGGGAATTGTAGACCTAAGTATTTGTATAAGTACTTTCATCCTAAGCCTTATGCCTATGTCCAACTGTGGACGTCTTTCGCCTGAAATAATGATGATGATAAAGAACTTCTATGCGTAGATACCTGCGAAAAAGAGTCCTGTGAGGCCGACATCGAAGTTCCTTATGCTTTTTAGGAACGAAGCCCTAATAATCTCAACCGCAACAAACTATTATATAAATCCTGCTGCTTTTTAGGGTTCCGTACCTAAAGGTTAAAAACGGGACCCAATTACTAAGACTTCTACCACCACTATCTGTCTGTCTGTCATCAGGCTATCTCATGAACCGTGATAGCTAGATAGTTGAATTTTTCACAGATGATGTATTTCTGTTGCCGCTATAACAACAAAATACTAAAAACAGAATAAAATAAATATTTAAGTGGTGCCCCCATACAACAAACGTGTTTCTTTTGGCGTTTTTTGGGATAATGATACGGAACCCTTCGTGCGCGAGTCCAACTCGCACTTGGCCTGTTTTTTAAAACAAGGTTTTATATAAAACAAATCTGTTGTCACGAGAAAGCAATGTGCAAAATTTCAGCTCAATCGGACACACCGGGAAGTGAGCCAAATTTAAATTGCATGATTTGAGTACAGACACCGGGACAACTAAATTAAAGCTTGTAAAATACTCTACTTTAAAATATTCATTTAGTCGTGGGTAAGATTGGAGTAGCTATAAAAAAGTGAATTCAAAAAATAAAAAACCCGACTGCTTAAGAAGCGAACTAAAAAGACGTAAACATGAAGAAAATCATGATGGTGCGGTCCGAGGATACATAATCGCGAGCTGGCTGACCAAAACCAGATGTATCCTCCGACTGCACATCATGATTTTCTTCTTGTTTACGTCTTTTTAGTTCGCTTCTTAAACAGTCGGGTTTTTGGTTTTTTAATTTTTAATTTATAAGTAACTTATTAATCAAACTAGGCACATTTAAATACATAAGTGTTATTCATTTTTGAAATCACGTCTTAACACTCTTTATTTTGATACCCCACACAATGGGTTTGGAAGAAAAAGAAAATTGGGCCCTCACAATATGACGCCCATAAAAAGCCGCTATTTTTCTATTTTCCAATATGAATGCAGCCAGTGACACTCGCAAGGTTAACACAAATCGATTGACGTAAGAATCATCAAAATTGGCCAACACGTTTGGTCTCTAGAACGCTACATAGGTACAAACATACATACATACTCCTTCGGCAGTCGGGTAAATAGGGCAAGCAACGACAAAATAAACCGGGCGAAAAACACAAAAATTTATTTAGGATTCGAGCCAACACAAACTTGTAAGAGTTTCTTTATGAAGCAGAAGAGATCGTGGCACGCGCCGGCGGAGGCGTCCAGCATCTCGCAGAACATCTTTTCGAACTCCATGCGAGGGAGCCGACAGCAGGCCAGACAAAACACGCACTGGAACACCTCCTTGATGTACCGTGCAAACGTACCTATGCACACGCAACAGTTCTCATTGAGTGATGTCGCCAGTGATTGCATCGACGGATCGCGTTTCTTGTCTTTCTTCTTGCTACTTTTCTCTTTACATTTGCACAAAACTGTCTCCTTGTCTTTACATTTGCACCCACATTTCTCTTTGTTCAGACATTTGCACCAGAAGACCGTTACGTCGTCCTCCTTTGCCTCTGGAACCTGTAGAAATTTAAGCATAATTTATAGGCTTGCCAGTTTCTGTGACAATATAAGTTTTTCTTCATCTTGTATTCCTCGTTGGAGTAGTGGTCGCAAGCGCTAATGTTGTGCGTGAGGTCCTAAGTTCGGTGCCTGGGTCGGGCAAAATGTTATTGGGTTTTCCATCTGGGAATTGTCAGCCCGGAATATGGACGGGCGTCTTTACTCCGGGCTGAGAACTGCCTCCTTGAAAAACTCACCCTGTATCCTGTAAGCAATCCTGCTTGACGGCAGACTATGACGGTAGTGACAGTAGAATATAGCGCGGCCGCGATTTACAAGTTGTAGGTCGTGGATTCGAACCTAGGCTTTACGAAATGATTTTATCACCGATGCGATGGGGCGGCAATTCGACACGACCGGAGCACATCTCTCCAGTTATGTTTAATTCCCATGAGATAAGTGCGAGCCTATTGCCAACGACCGGCCACAAGTTCATAATCCGGGCTTCTACTGAGAAATTCCAGATGGGTTACCCATAACACTGTGCCCGACCAGGAGATTTATCCCTTATTGCTCAGCAGTAATCCTACAGCAGTAACCGAAACTTAAAAATCTTTGGGTTTACTGCTTGTTTTAAATTTAATATGCTCGATGGCTAATTCCCCGAAGTCGAAATTCCATAGCATCGATGTACCACAATTTCGAAGAGCCATTAGATCGAGCGACCGTTTCGCTGAAAAGCCATTGCAACTATAGTCCTATGCATCGAAAGTCTATTGGCTCGACGTGCCAGTAAGTCGAAACCTATTCAAACTAAATTATTCAAGAAGACTAAAAGAAGGAATATAAAATGAGGCAAAAAACAAACCAGCAGGGTTGTGTTCGTTTCGATGGCGCGGCCACGGCGTTTTTATTTAAAAAAAACTATGCCAAGATTATGTAAAATTTTGTAAAACTTGATTCCCAAAACCATAAATTTGTCAAAGTTATGGTTAAAAAGTTGTAAGGGTTTGAACGTGGCCGCGCCATTGAAACGCGGCGAACCGCGCAGCCACGGAGATCTTTAAAACTAAGCGTTGCAGAGACCTGAAATTTTGGCAGATAACAGATCGAATTTGTAAAAAATTTGTAAAAATATAGAAAAAAATCCTAGGTTTATATTTTAGGAGCTGTAAGATTAAAACCCCATGGCCGCGCCATTGAAACGGTGAAAAACACGTTATCGACGATATCTCGCTGAAAAAGCATCACAGGGGTCTGAAGTTTTTTGTAAATCCTAGATTTGAATTTGTCAAAATATGTAAAAATACACAAAAAAATCCTAGGTTTATATTTTAGGAGCTGTAAGACTAAAACCCCATGGCCGCGCCATTGAAACGGTGAAAAACACGTTATCGACGATATCTCACTAAAAAAGCATCGCAGAGGTCTGAAGTTTTTTGTAAAACCTAGATTTGAATTTGTCAAAACATGTAAAAATACACAAAAAATACCTAGGTTTATATTTCAGGAGCTGTAAGACCAAAACCCTATGGCTGCGCCATTGAAACGGTGAAAAACACGTAATCGCCGATATCTCGCTGAAAAAGCAACGTAGAGGTCTGAAGTTATTTGTAAAACCTAGATTCGAATTTGTCAAAATATGTAAAATACACAAAAAAATCCTAGGTTTATATTTTAGGAGCTGTAAGACTAAAACCCCATGGCCGCGCCATTGAAACGGTGAAAAACACGTTATCGCCGATATCTCACTGAAAAAGCATCGCAGAGGTCTGAAGTTTTTTGTAAAACCTAGATTCGAATTTGTCAACATAATTAAAAATACACCAAAAAATCCTAGGTTTATATTTCAGGAGCTGAGTACTTTATCGCGTAGAAATAAGTTGTGGTTATCTATCGAAGAAAGAAAGTATTAGCGGTGTATATTTTTGTAAACAACACCTATTAATATGTAGAATTACCGATAATAGGCAAAAAAGTATTTTTTTTCATAGTAAAAAACTTTCAATACGTTTTGAATGTTCCGATAGGGTGACCATGACTTATTGTTTACAGAAAACTTTCCACCTGCAAGTATTAGAAACTATATCTCTAGGATTCTAAATTAAATTAAAATGAAACGATAACTAAAATACAAAACATGTTTATTTCTTTAAAAATCACATGAATCAGATTATTCAGTTACCCCTCCGTACCGTTTATTCCGAACCTAACCCGGTCGTGCGGGTTAGGTTATAGGTATTTTTTTATTTAACTACGATTACTATAACAAAGTCTACGGAGCCCCGTGCATTATCGTATCACCGGAAAAACAAATACCTACTCGGAAGTTCTAAGTACTTTTTATTTGAAAATATAGAATTATGTTATATGAACTAGTCAAAAGAAATCTTACAATAACCTAACCCGCGCGACCGGGTTAGGATTTCGGGTTAGGTTCGGAATAAACGGTACGGAGGGGTAAATAATCTGTGATTCATGTGATTTTTAAAGAAATAAACATACGTTTTGTATTTTAGTTATCGTTGCATTTTAATTTAATTTAGAATCCTTGAGATATAGTTTCTAATACTTGCAGGTGGAAAGTTTTCTGTAAACAATAAGTCATGGTCACCCTATCGGCAAAATTCCAAACCTATTGAAAGATTTTTACTATGAAAAAAAATCTTTTTTGCCTATTATCGGTAATTCTACATATTAGTAGGTGTTGTTTACAAAAAAATACACCACTAATACTTTCTTTCTTCGATAGATAACCACAACTTATTTCTACGCGATAAAGTACTACAGCTCCTGAAATATAAACCTAGGATTTTTTGGTGTATTTTTAATTATGTTGACAAATTCGAATCTAGGTTTTACAAAAAACTTCAGACCTCTGCGATTCTTTTTCAGCGAGATATCGGTGATAACGTGTTTTTTACCGTTTCAATGGCGCGGCCATAGGGTTTTGGTCTTACAGCTCCTGAAATACAAACCTAGGATTTTTCTTTGTATTTTACATGTTTTGACAAATTCAAATCTAGGTTTTACAAAAAACTTCAGTTCTCTACGTTGCTTTTTCAGCGAGATATCGGCGATAACGTGTTTTTCACCGTTTCAATGGCGCGGCCATAGGGTTTTAGTCTTACAGCTCCTGAAATACAAACCTAGGATTTTTCTTTGTATTTTTATATATTTTGACAAATTCAAATCTAGGTTTTACAAAAAACTTCAGTCCTCTGCGATGATTTTTCAGCGAGATATCGGCGATTACGTGTTTTTCACCGTTTCAATGGCGCGGCCATAGGGTTTTGGTCTTACAGCTCCTGAAATATAAACCTAGGATTTTTTTGTGTATTTTACATGTTTTGACAAGTTCAAATCTAGGTTTTACAAAAAACTTCAGTCCTCTGCGATGATTTTTCAGCGAGATATCGGAGATTACGTGTTTTTCACCGTTTCAATGGCGCGGCCATGGGGTTTTAGTCTTACAGCTCCTAAAATATAAACCTAGGCTTTTTTTGTGTATTTTTACATATTTTGACAAATTCAAATCTAGGATTTACAAAAAACTTCAGACCGCTGCGATGCTTTTTCAGCGAGATATCGTCGATAACGTGTTTTTCACCGTTTCAATGGCGCGGCCATGGAGTTTTAGTCTTACAGCTCCTAAAATATAAACCTAGGATTTTTTTCTATATTTTTACAAATTTTTTACAAATTCAATCTGTTATCTGCCAAAATTTCAGGTCTCTGCAACGCTTAGTTTTAAAGATCTCCGTGGCCGCGCGGTTCGCCGCGTTTCAATGGCGCGGCCACGTTCAAACCCTTAAAACTTTTTAACCATAACTTTGACAAATTTATGGTTTTGGGAATCAAGTTTTACAAATTTTTACATAATCCTGGCATAGTTTTTTTTAAAAAAAAACGCCGTGGCCGCGCCATCGAAACGAACACGCAGGGTTTGGCCAATGGACATTCGATGGATAGGACTATTGTTGCAATGGCTTTTTGGCGACTCGGTCTAATGGCTATTCGAAATTGTGGTATATCGATGCTATGGAATTTCAGCGATTCGGACGCTCGATCTGATGACTTCAGGGAATTAGTCATCGGGCATTCGAAATCAAGCAGTAAACCCAAAATCTTTCATCCTGTACATGTTTTCCCTGAATAAACGATTATAATTATAACCACTTGACTACTTTTAGACCAAATATAGTCGAAGTCCTCTGGTTTTGAAGAATCCTCTCCGTTGGCTCACAAAACGACATATACCTTAACTCGCCAAGCGTCATTAGAAGCCTCCATTGCTGATGCCCGCTCACACACAACTAAATGAGGGACCCTTCACGACATTGGATTATGTATGTACATTCATCGCTGTATGATAAATTACTATAATTTTTTTGTTACATTCGTGTTTAATTTATGCAAAATGACATTTCGAACTGTCAAAACATTTTATTTCTGTCTCCAGAAGTAATTGGCGGTTTGTGAGAAAATTATCCAAAAGAGGTTGGGTTAGCACAGAGGATCGCTTGAGACCGGTGAGCGAGTAATGTGGCGCTAGTCCGTCCTGCTATCATCGAGTAATCATCTTGAGGCCTAGGGACGGATTTGCCAAATATCAGCTTGATACACTTGAGTCGATCGAAAAACGGGCCAAGAGTCCTATCAGCAATGAAGCACTGATCTAAAGTTCTAGAGCTTTGAACATCAACACCGAGTTGCCAGCCTTTCATTGTGAGTACAGATGGAGTAGAATTCCCTGCCGGAGTCTGTGTTTCCTGAAAACTACAACCTAGCCCTCAGTTTCCCACCTTAAAATTATCGGAGAATTAATGTGACAAATTGTCAAACACGCGTTATCTTCTGTGATTGGCTGTTGAAAATTCATTCAACCAATCACAGCAGATAATGCGTGCTTGACAATTTGTCACATTAATTCTCCGATAATTTTAAGGTGGGAAACTGAGGGTTAGTGTCCTTAAGTCAACAGTGAATAGGTTACTTCTAGACACGGGTGCTTCACCGTCGACCACATCATCATTTACCATCAGGAAAAATCAATATCCCATCAAAAACATTGTCATCATCATTTCAGCCAAAAGACGTCCACTGCTGGACAAAGGCCTCCCCCAAGTGTCGATTCACTGATCGGCCCTGTGCGTCTCACATCCACCGGACGCCCGCAGCTTTGACTAGGTCTTCGCTCTATCTAGATGGAGGCCTTCCAACGTTGCGGCTTCCGGTACGTGATCGCCACTCCAGAACTTTTCGGCCCCAACGACCATCCGTTCAGCGAGCAATGTGCCCTGCCCATTGCCACTTAAGTTTGCACACTGTGGTAAGTTAAATAAAATAAAATATAAAAAATAAAAATGTTTATTTGACACAAAGGTAACACGTAACATGATAATGCTAACTTCCAAACTAGGCCTAAGCCTGTATTTTGGGAGCAAGATAAATAGCTAAAACAAATTAAATTAAATTTAACAGAATCAATGAAATTTAGTATAAAACTAAAACCAAGTTACAATCAAATAAAAATCAAATTTCAAATTACAAATAAAATAAAAATCAATTGAATTAAATTAAAATGAATATCAAATTATAATCAAATTTAAATGAACCATAATCAAATTAACATCTAAGATATATCAAATTAAAATCAAACTACAATTTATATCAGCTCGTAATCAAACTAAAGTCAGATTAAAATCAGGCCAAAATCAAATTAAGGATAAAATAATAAATCAAATGAAGATTAAGATTAACTAAAGAATCAACGTTAAATCAAATAAAATTCAAGAGGATAGAGAAAACAATAAACATACCTGGTTGTAGTTTTTGTGAGTGTAGTTTAGAGTTGAGATGAGTTGAGTGTAATGTGTGTAGTGTGAGTGAGTGAAGTTGGGTTCGCACCCTTTTCTCGTGTATTATGAGCCATGACAGTTGAAGTTGTAGTTATGTCGTGAAAGTAAATAACCCTTCTGTCTCCTGATAGTCCTGTGTTTGGAGCCAGTGTAACAATTTCTTTTTCGTCGAAGTCGAAGTCCTCTGGTTTTGAAGAATCCTCTCCGTTGGCTCACAAAACGACATATACCTTAACTCGCCAAGCGTCATTAGAAGCCTCCATTGCTGATGCCCGCTCACACACAACTAAATGAGGGACCCTTCACGACATTGGATTATGTATGTACATTCATCGCTGTATGATAAATTACTATAATTTTTTTGTTACATTCGTGTTTAATTTATGCAAAATGACATTTCGAACTGTCAAAACATTTTATTTCTGTCTCCAGAAGTAATTGGCGGTTTGTGAGAAAATTATCCAAAAGAGGTTGGGTTAGCACAGAGGATCGCTTGAGACCGGTGAGCGAGTAATGTGGCGCTAGTCCGTCCTGCTATCATCGAGTAATCATCTTGAGGCCTAGGGACGGATTTGCCAAATATCAGCTTGATACACTTGAGTCGATCGAAAAACGGGCCAAGAGTCCTATCAGCAATGAAGCACTGATCTAAAGTTCTAGAGCTTTGAACATCAACACCGAGTTGCCAGCCTTTCATTGTGAGTACAGATGGAGTAGAATTCCCTGCCGGAGTCTGTGTTTCCTGAAAACTACAACCTAGCCCTCAGTTTCCCACCTTAAAATTATCGGAGAATTAATGTGACAAATTGTCAAACACGCGTTATCTTCTGTGATTGGCTGTTGAAAATTCATTCAACCAATCACAGCAGATAATGCGTGCTTGACAATTTGTCACATTAATTCTCCGATAATTTTAAGGTGGGAAACTGAGGGTTAGTGTCCTTAAGTCAACAGTGAATAGGTTACTTCTAGACACGGGTGCTTCACCGTCGACCACATCATCATTTACCATCAGGAAAAATCAATATCCCATCAAAAACATTGTCATCATCATTTCAGCCAAAAGACGTCCACTGCTGGACAAAGGCCTCCCCCAAGTGTCGATTCACTGATCGGCCCTGTGCGTCTCACATCCACCGGACGCCCGCAGCTTTGACTAGGTCTTCGCTCTATCTAGATGGAGGCCTTCCAACGTTGCGGCTTCCGGTACGTGATCGCCACTCCAGAACTTTTCGGCCCCAACGACCATCCGTTCAGCGAGCAATGTGCCCTGCCCATTGCCACTTAAGTTTGCACACTGTGGTAAGTTAAATAAAATAAAATATAAAAAATAAAAATGTTTATTTGACACAAAGGTAACACGTAACATGATAATGCTAACTTCCAAACTAGGCCTAAGCCTGTATTTTGGGAGCAAGATAAATAGCTAAAACAAATTAAATTAAATTTAACAGAATCAATGAAATTTAGTATAAAACTAAAACCAAGTTACAATCAAATAAAAATCAAATTTCAAATTACAAATAAAATAAAAATCAATTGAATTAAATTAAAATGAATATCAAATTATAATCAAATTTAAATGAACCATAATCAAATTAACATCTAAGATATATCAAATTAAAATCAAACTACAATTTATATCAGCTCGTAATCAAACTAAAGTCAGATTAAAATCAGGCCAAAATCAAATTAAGGATAAAATAATAAATCAAATGAAGATTAAGATTAACTAAAGAATCAACGTTAAATCAAATAAAATTCAAGAGGATAGAGAAAACAATAAACATACCTGGTTGTAGTTTTTGTGAGTGTAGTTTAGAGTTGAGATGAGTTGAGTGTAATGTGTGTAGTGTGAGTGAGTGAAGTTGGGTTCGCACCCTTTTCTCGTGTATTATGAGCCATGACAGTTGAAGTTGTAGTTATGTCGTGAAAGTAAATAACCCTTCTGTCTCCTGATAGTCCTGTGTTTGGAGCCAGTGTAACAATTTCTTTTTGGTCTCGAGTCGGGTCAGTCCAGCTAAGTTTAGTTCACTATTTGCAGTGTTATACAACTTGCAGCTTAAGGTGTTATACTGACGTCTAGCAAATGAGGTTCTACAAGAGACTGCAGGGGAGACGGATTTCTTGCGACGTTTGTTTGGGTCTGGGAGAGGCGAACTTCGTTGTGTTCTTTGGATGGCTTTGATCACGTAGAGTTGCCGCACTGTAAGGACCCCACATTCAGCAAAAAGGTGAATACCTACGGCTGTGTGCTTGTTTACGGCTTACCTATATTTACTAAGGATTTGTGATGGGAGTTATTATTCTAAGTATTAAGTGATATTACCGATCGTTTGAAATATCTGCTGCCGGCTGAAGCTGAAGCGTTTATATTATTATTAGAATAATTTGAGCTACAAACGATTTTCAGTTGTATTTATTATTTACTTTTGTTAGTCATTGGTAACAGTGTATAAATAGTACTTTTATTTTTAGCTAGTTATTTGATTTTGTTGTTGCTGTATTTATATAATTTTTACTTTTATTTTGAATCACTCAAAATCGTTATAATGCAATAATGGGCAACTCTAAGCGACGGCGACATGATTCAAGTAGTGATAATTCGTCTGTAAATAGCAGTATTAGTGATAACAAACGTAGATCGCAGCTTAAGCGACACCGGCGACGTCGTGATAAAAATCATACCAGTAGCCATAAACAACATAGTAAGAGAAGTAGGAAACAAAGGAGCTCTAAACGTCATGTTCATGACCTAGGAACTTCTCGAAATAGTCCTGATCGTGAATCAACTAAAACTCCTCCATTGAATTCCTCAACACCATTACGTGCAGTTATTAATCAGACTACTCCTGATTTATTTAATAACAGTAGTTTAATTAACAATATTCCATTAAATGTGAATAACCCCATCGGTAACTCTGTGTCACTACCAGCCTCCAACTTCTGGGCTCAAAATAACTTTCCTGTTGCTTTTAGTGTTGTACCCGAATTTGACCCGAGTGATAATAGCCAAACAATAGAAAATTGGATTAACAAAGTAAGTGAATGTGCGCAGATTTATTCTTGGAATGATCGTCAAATATGTCACTATGTCCTTCCCAAATTAAGTGGTTTAGCCAAGAAGTGGTACCAGGGTTTACCTTCAGTACTATTTAATTGGAATGAGTGGGTTCAAAAATTAAAACAGGCTTTTCCGTCCAATGAAAATTATGGAGACCTGTTGTCATCAATGCTAAGGCTTAGGTGTAAGTTTGGTCAGTCTTTAGAACATTACTATTATGATAAAATGGCACTTATAAATAAATGTGAGATAACCGGCAATAAAGCAGTTGGCTGTCTTATACACGGCAATGACGACAAATTTGTAAGAATGGGAGCAGGAGCCTGCATGTTTAATGAACCAGAACAAATCCTAAATTATTTGCGTACAGTGTCCCAACATGACATTAATACACCTACTTCTAACTTCCGTAACCGGAATAATGCGCCATCTAAGAATTCCAATAGGGTATCTAATGAGCAAACAAAACTCAGTACAAATGATAACATACGATGTTTTAATTGCAATGAGCTAGGGCACATAAGTTTAAAATGTAACAAACCTATTAAACGATGTAACTTTTGTTTTAAATTGGGACATGATACTAAAGACTGTCGTAGAAGAAATACAAATAACAGTGACGATTTATTTAAATCAAATACCACTACTGACCAAAACAAAGCTATCTTGTGCATTACTAATAGTTTATCAGCAAATTCAAAATATTATAAAAATGTCAGAATAAACAATATTATCCTGCAAGGATACGTTGACCTCGGTAGTAAGTGTACTCTTGTAAGAGAAACAAATGCAAAGCTAATAGTTCATGATTGGGATACAGAAAATTTGCCCATTTTACAGGGATTCAGAAATTCCGCTGTAAAGCCATTAGGAAAGTTCACAGCAATTTTAGAAATTGGCTCAGTTAAAGCTGGAACAGAAGTTCTAGTTGTAAATGATCATTATTTACAGACAGCAATTTTAGTAGGGCAGTCTTTTACAGAAAAACCAAATGTTGTTATTTTAAAAACAACTGATGAACTAGTATTTATGCATACTCCAGATTTTGATGGTGATGTGTCTAACACTAAGGTATTTGCAGATGGTGACAAAATAATAAAACCCAAAACTGTAATGCTAATAGATGCCATTACCAATGATACATATAGTGGTGGCTTGTGGGTACAATGTATTCTGCAATGTAGACTGTAGTCTTCGGATTTTACCACAGAATGAATATGCTGTTTTGTGTGGGGTTTTTAAGTTTGAAGAAGGTAAAGGATATTTATTGTTAGCAAATTTATCATCTAAAGATTTAAATATTAAGAGAGGAACTTTATTAGCTCGGGGTCAACAATACCAAGAAGTAAATAAGGAATATATAGGTTTTACAACGGAAACTAAACATTATGAAGAGTTACCTTTTTCAGATATAAAAATTAGTACAGAAGTAACAGAACAACAAAAACTAAAGTTATTTGATTTGTTAAAAAAGTATAGGGATTGTTTTGCAATGAACTTAGGAGAGTTAGGAAAAACTAATTTAGCAAAAATGGATATTACGCTGACAGACAATAGACCAGTAGTATACAATCCATATAGAATATCACACAGTGAACGTGACCACCTAAATAAAATTATTGAAGAATTATTATTGAATGGTATAATTCGCGAAAGCACTTCGGATTATTCTAGCCCCGTTATCTTAGTAAGTAAGAAAAATGGGGATAAACGGCTATGTATCGACTATAGGGCTCTAAATAGAAAAACGTTGAAAGATAAATATCCGTTACCACGGATCGAAGACCAAGTAGACAGATTAGGGGGCAACAAGTTCTTCATAAGCCTTGACCTCACTTCAGGGTACTATCAGGTGCCATTGAGTGAGGCCAGTAAGCGATTTACTGCGTTTGTAACACCGGATGGCTTGTATGAGTTTGAAAGAATGCCCTTCGGACTTGCCAATGCACCTAGTGTTTTTCAAAGGACGATTAATTGTATGCTTAAGGGTAAGCAAAGCTTGGCGTTGGCTTATATGGATGATCTATTAGTGACGTCACGTTCAATTGAAGAGGGTTTAGATAATCTGGAAAAGATTTTGCAATTATTAAGGTCTGCTCATCTAACATTAAATCTTAAAAAGTGCGATTTCTTTCAGACTCGTATAAATTATTTGGGCTACGAGATTAGTTCAAGTGGCATCCGACCCGGGGCAGCTAAAATTCAAGCTGTAGTAGATTTCCCGTTACCTAAAAATGTTCACGAGGTTCGACGGTTTGTTGGCCTTACAAGTTATTTCCGACGGTTTATTCAAAATTATTCTATGATAGCAAAACCTCTAACGATTCATACAAAGAAAAATGTTTCCTGGTGTTTTAACGAACCTCAAATAAAAGCATTTAATGAATTAAAATTCAATTGACCACCCGACCAGTTTTGGCACTATATGACCCTGAAGCTGATTTAGAAATTCACACTGACGCTAGTAAAATCGGTTTAGGTGCAATTTTGCTACAACGGGCAAATTCAGATAAAGTATTTCATCCTATAGCTTATTATAGCCGTTAAACGACACTAGACGAAAGCAAACTACACTCGTATGAGTTGGAAACTTTGGCGGTAGTTTGTGCCTTAAATAGATTTAGAGTTTATGTTTTGGGTAAATCGTTTAAAGTTGTTACTGAGCCCCTAGCACAAGTTTCTAACGTATTCGTATCGTCATCGTGACATTTTACCAGACGAAAACGTAGTCGATGCTGCGACAAGTTATTTTGGCAGCACGAGTTCATAAAAACGTCTTGCGACAACTCGAAAGTAGTAATTGAACTATGGTTAATTAAGGCCGAGACTCCAATAGCGTTTGGATTGGTTTGTAGTGAATGGTGTGTTCTGAAAATCGAAGACAAAAACGGGTAACATTGTCTTAAATAATTTAGAGACTGAAACTGAACAAATATTAGTTATAAACACACTTAAAAATATATTTATCATTTTTATTAATTCTTTTTTTTACAAGTCATTGAAAATTTCAGTTTATTGGAGTTTTAATATAAGATAAATTGTTCGGTTTCGAACGGTCCCGTACATGACGTTTGACAATTGTCACTTAATGTTTGACGGTTTCCTTCAAATTACAAAAATATTAAACCGTTAGCACACTGATGCAAACGCGTGTAGAAGCGAAATTCTTCCGACGAACTTTGCAAACTCAGTGATTTGTTCCAATAGGTATTTTGCACGTCCACAGCTAAACGTTAATACCTTATTATACTTAATTATTAATTAATTTATTAAAGGCAACAGAGCCTACAGAATACCATAACCTAAATACATAATACATACATAGTATTAGTAACACTATAAATTTATCAAAGTCAAAATACTTTATTTCAACTAAACCATTTAAAGGCATTTTTGAATAGACAAACAAATGATGAACCTAGTTGCACATTTACAAGCGTCAGTAGGTCTCTATGGAGAAGACCGTGCAAGAAACTCCACGGACACTCTTTTCCATCAATACAGTACAATTACAAGTATTTGGTTACAGGAAAGTTACATAGATATGTGAGAACGATGTAAAAAAATGTAGTTAGTTAATATAGTTAACTGCTGTCAGTTACATGTGTCACCGTTTCGTGTTGTTTACTAACACTTAGTTTTAAGCACATTGTTACTAACCATATATGAGTTTTCGCTCGAAATAAAGTTTTTGAATTTGAAAAAGACTTATACCTATTTTAGTAACACAATAACAACAAACAACATTTATACACACAAACATTTAACACTTACACACAGGTAACCATCATTGCTTCAATATTCCAGCTGAAATACTGGATCAACGATTCTATACAACACAGCCTGTCAGCATCATGCCCAGAATGCTAGACTTAATAAATATACCTCAACTATTACTCACCAGGATTGTCCACATAATCATTCACATTTTACGTATAATAATATTATGTATATAAATATATGAATAAAAAGATTTCATCAGCAAAGTTGCAATGACTGAGCAAGCTGAAGTTAACAACGCCTCTTAAGGCGATATATACGCCCCAATGTAACGCAGTACTGGCCGTGCGCCCGCTCGATGCCAAATTATCAAAATTGAACCTCATTTTGAACGTTTTTGTTTGCAAAATATTATTTGATTTACATATGCTATGTTAGGTATGAAGAAATTCCAGCCATCAATTTTTCTGTATAAAAATATTTTTAAACATCCAAGTCGTTTTGGAGGAGTTTCCAAAAGTTGCGAAAAAATATCGTGTTGTTGTTGTTGTTGTCGTTGTATCGCACTAAAGCGTATGTAGGCCCTTAAGGACCTACATACGCTTTAGTGCCGTAAAACGGTAACTTTCTAAAGCATACTCCTTAATAACGGCTAGGTTAAAAGGTTTGAAAAAAAAAAAATATTATTGATTCATGTACATAATTTGGAACACAAGGTTTTTGCGTGTAACTAATAGTTTTGCTTTAAAAAAATAATTAACAACACGATATTTTTTCGCAACTTTTGGAAACTCCTCCAAAACGACTTGGATGTTTAAAAATATTTTTATACAGATAAATTGATGGCTGGAATTACTTCATACTTAACATAGCATATGTAAATCAAATAATATTTTGCAAACAAAACTGTTCAAAAGGAGGTTCAATTTTGATATTTTGGCACCGAGCGGGCGCACGGCCAGTACTGCGTTACATTGGGGCGTATATTTCACCTTAAAAGCCTAAATACAAACGCTAGAAAGCATCTATTACTCCAAAAGAAAAACATAAAACAGAAATAATAGAGGATGGAGACTTTGATCACTTTTTTAATTTTAAATTCCGCGCGGTTTATATGTGTTATCGCATTCCATCTCAGTGTGAGCAGACCCTAAGATGTAAACGTCTATTGTTGTTTGTTGTCAGAGGAGTTTTTGGCGGGATTTTCTCGAGTGCAGTTCAACGGCTGTTAATATTATTTGCAAATTGATTTATAGTGGATATTGTGATATAAAATTGGTGTAGTTTTGTGTCTCAACTGTCTACGCAATTGGACAATATGTAAAAACGTTAACAGAAGCGATCTCGGGATAGTGGAGCGGAGTATTTTATTGTAGTATTGACTACCTCTGCAAAGCTTACTGGGAAGGCTGACTCGATGCAATTTGCTGCCAAATGCTCCAAGAAACATTAGAATGTGTTGCATCCGCGTTCTAATGCATACTAAAGAATACAAATACTGATGACTAGGCAGCATGGTCTCAGACCTTAGCCTGTTCCGTTAGGAACAAACATATAAAAAAAAAAAAAAATTGTTTGTTGTCATTTCAAATAATTATTTAAATTTACCAATAATTTCAGACGTAAATCTGTTATGTATGATGGTTCTGTGATTTTAGAATTAACGAATCCAAAAAGAACTTTCTTCACTTAGGTCATCATCATGGTGAACTTCATAAAGAAGCAAACAAGTAAGTTTATTTCACAGATTCATACAATTATGCAAAATACGCTTCATCCGCTTAATCCTATGAGGTCTCATGTAGTAAGAGGCGGGCCTATTGCCGTGCACAGCACTTAGAGTGAGACTCCGGGTTGCTACTAAGAAATTCCTAATGGAAAAGTGCAATAACACTGCACGACCGACAATGTTGTATTGTACGCAAAATACGCGCTTAGACGTGGAGTTGCGGACACACCATGGCAGCCCGTCTTAATCTAATCTATCTAGTTACAGAATCTTTGTATTTTGTTCTATATCAACTTCTTTTGCCAACAGGAGATGATGAATAAAATATTCCCGGTACTAGCCAAAAGCCTTTGTCGACACCGGAACAATATAAGCCAGCATTGCCACTTAGAGAAGACAAGCCATTCCAATCGCTTGCACCACCGTCTACAAGAGTGCAGCCGTGATTTCTTCAAAGCCCACGGCAAGATATACGTCTCTTTGTGCAACAGTGACATCCAACGAAGGAATTGGGGGAATATTTTGTAACTTACGAAGACGTTAAAAGTATCTACTAATTCACAACCGTTTTGGTACAAATGCTCTTCATGCTATTTCAAGCGTTTGGAGCAGCTATGAGCTATGGTTGGAATCTTAGAAGCTCTGTCAATTCATTATGATGCGAATATAAAAGAACATTATGTAATACAAAGTTTTGTTCATTAAATCTGCATTTTATTTCATCAATGCATTATATAGATTTGTACCACCTACAACAGCTGTATGTTCTATTACTTATTCTTAACGCATTAGCAGCCCATGAAGTTCTTACTGCTACACTAAGCGGTAGGAACGGCAGGCGTTTCCTTCCAGAGATTACCTTGTACAAATATAGTAAAAACAATTTTACAATATTAGTTTAGAATAGGAAGTACCTATGTTTGGTGTTATTTTGATTAATAGATTGAAAAACAATGATGAGAAAAATGTGTAATTATTATTGTCGTATGCCAACAAGGGCCCGTGAGTAAAAAATCAAAAAATGAAATGATTATACACATACATACATAAGCTCACGTCTTTTTCCCATGGGGGTAGGCAGAAACTACAGAACGCCACCTGCTACGATCCTTACATACTTCTTTTGCTTCACTCACATTCATACATCTAGTCATACACACACGCCGGTTATTAGTACTGTAATGATTATATTTATGTATTAAGGTTTATAAATAATGTTCTTAAGATTTCGGCTAAGTAAAGATGAACGCAAAAATGGCAAACACATGCAACAATATTTTTCATAAAAAAGCCCGCTTTTTATTTTTGTGGTCAAAACTTGGTTCTTGTATGTGGGTCTTCCTAGTACCTACCACCCTACATGCGCATTCAGGGGTGCTTGGTGGCGAGTGCCACCAGCAGAGTCGCTTGACTCAGAGCGTATGGAAAGCACGTCAAACAACAGTGGGATACTGTCCCAGGGCGACCGCGGGTACTTACGTGGTGTAAGTAAATAGATAGGGTACCGTCCGCAACAGATCTTATTGTGATGTTCTTCAGAAAGGCCAGCGTGCGTGCATGTCATAACCCGCGTGCGTGTAGAAGTATGAACGTGAATATAACGTAGCAGGTGGCATTCTGTAGTTTCTACCTACTTACCCCCATCCGGCAATAGCGTAAGTTTATGTATGTATGTTTAGATTAGGAAAAACATATAGTTTCTGTTTATTTAGGTTTTTATTATCACATTAATAGTTAGCTTAGTTAGTTACTTATTTAATTCACGGATACTTAAGTACATGTTAGAAATATAATAAATTCAATAAACATCAACAACAAGTAGGAATTTTAAATAATAATAGGCTGAGTCAACAAGGCTTTCCATGTACGAAGGAACGATATGACTTAGGATTTGATTAGTTTTGAAGGAGAGTCCTATCACAGTCCACTCTCTGCATCGATTTCTCGTCTCATAAGATTACTTTGGATTCTGGAACATTGGCTGTCAGGTGGCAATAACGATAGAAGGTCTTTATAATAGACCGTTCGTCACGCTGCGAAGGGATTCTGTTTCATTTTTGTCCTAGTTCTCTTTCGTTGTACATCTGTCTCTGTTTGTCATCGACAGACTAGTTAGACTTGTAGAACGGCTTACGGTTTTTGCTACTTAAAATACCGCAACAATTGCCATATGACCTGCTGAAGAAAATGTATATTAATACGTTTTAGATTTGTATGGTTGTTAATAGGGTACCTACTCAAGAACATTTTAGCTGCCGATAAACGCTTCAGTTGCCTTGAAGCAACTGCCAATGTTGTTTATCCCAAATTCTCAACCCATATTCCCAAACTAACTGTAAATACCGGTATAAACCGGGTGCAAAATATATAGGCATACGTGCATACTAGTATTATAATCTCTAATTTATAAGGCATATCGCCGTTTTCTTCGATTCTTGAATCTTCAAATGAGTCATGATAATTATGGAGAACCGCAAGTAAAACGTAGAGTTGCGGCGAATAACGCGCTAGAGACCGTACTCCACCACGGCAGGAAGACAGCGCGGGCGATGCGCGGGCCTGCCGCGCCGCTCTATGTGTGGTTAGTATCAATAACTTATAGAAATGGTTTATTAAAAGAAACTACTACTACATTTGTTTACAAAGAAAATGAAAATGTTGTCTACCTCGTTTAACATCTTCTCCTAGCCTCTTTATTAAATTAGGAGGTAACATAATCAATATACAGCATGCCTGCCTCTTTTATTGATGATTCAATAGCATTTTTTTGCAAAAATACCCAAATAAATACGGAAAAATGTTTGACGTGAAATGTCTCTCCGAGAACATGTCAGTGAGATAGTTTTCGACGTGCTTTCGTCACACCTAGCGTAAAATTCGATACTACATGTCAAAATGAAAACTCGTGCTACCGATTCCCATACATTTAGAGCGTTAACGCAACGTAAATACGTGAACTCGATACGAAGGCAATTGTCAAAAACTTGTGCTACCGATTTGTTAGTTCTAAATACGGACACATGGCGCTGATTAATTTTGCATACAAAAATTGTCGGAGGCGATACGTTAACGTAGTCGATCCAATTACGCAGAAACTCGTGCTAGGGGCTCTGATTGTGCCGCCATACGCAGCACTATGACAAAAAAAGATTTAATACCGAGAGTAGCGCGTTGGTACATATTAATGCAGGAGTACGATTTTACCGTAGAACATCGCGATGGTAACAAGATGAGTCATGTCGATGCCCTGTCACGCAACCCAAGTGACGCAGAGTCCCATGACGTAGTAAAGGTGGTTGATGTTCTAACAATAGACGACGATGCGTGGTTGCGCACAGTGCAGGAACAGGATTCAGAGATACAAAGGATAATCAATATTTTGAATGATTCAGAAACAAAAGACATTGTCGAGATTCATGAGAACTATACTGTTAAAAATATACGTTTATACAGAATAACTACTGATAAAAATGATGAAATCAATTTAAAGTGGGTAGTTCCAAAATCAGTAAGATGGCAAATAGTTCGTATGAATCACGACGATGTCGGTCATTTCGGTTTTGATAAAACTTACAATAGGATAAATCAGATTTACTGGTTTAAAAAAATGAGACGTTTTGTTAAAAAATATTGTAGTTCTTGTTTAAATTGTGCTCACAATAAGTTGCCAGCTGGAGCTAAAGAAGGAGAGCTTCATCCAATCCCAAAAATTAACAAACCATTTGATACACTGCATACCGATCACTGTGGTCCATTTCCCATTAGTAAGAAAAATAATTGTCATATTTTAGTGATCATTGATGCCTTCACAAAATTTATTTATATAAAGCCAGTAAAAGATGTTAAAAGTAGTACTAGTGTTCAGGTATTTAAGGAATATTTCTCGCTATTCGGAGTGCCACGTCGTCTGATATCTGATCGTGGCTCTAGTTTTACGAGCAAAGAGTTTTCTGATTTTATTAATAAAAGGGGCGTTAAACATATCTTAAATGCGGTTGCTTCTCCCAGGGCCAATGGTCAGGTTGAGAGGTACAATCGAACCATTGTTGATGCAATAACGGCTGCTAATCACAATAAACAAGACAATGAGTGGGATTTATGTTTACCCCAGATACAGTGGTCTTTGAACAACACTATAAACAAATCCACTGGGCGTACTCCGTCCGAAATGCTGTTCGGAGTTCAAACCACCGGCGTTTCGGATGGTTTCATGAATCCACTTGTCGCGGAGTCTCATACCCCGTTAGATCGCGATGAAATTAGATCGGATGCAGACTCGCGAATTCAAATAAGCCAACAGGTACAAAAAGAGCGATTTGATAAGTCGCATAAAAAACCAACCGAGTATAAAGTAGAAAATTTAGTTCGTGTAGAAAAAGATATTCGCACAGACCCTGGACACAGTCGTAAACTAATACCAAAGTGTGTAGGACCGTACAGAATTTCTAAAATAATAGGCAACTATCGCTATGAAATAGAGGACACTCCTATTACTAGGAAAGAAGGCTGCAAACCATATATGTCGGTTTATGCCGTCGATAGGTTACATCCTTGGCTTATTTTTAATCATGATGCGATGTCGAGTGATTCAGAGTAAGAGTCAGTAATAAACATTGTCGTGGTTATGTTAGATTAACAGTGAACATAAGAATTACGATTTAAACAAGAAAAATTAATCATATTAGATTTATGCATATACTCAGATAGTTATTAAAGCGATATCTGATGAGTTGTATTTTATGAATAGAGAGAATAGTATTGATTATTATATGCAAAAGAATGTTTGTTATTTATTGATTTGCGAACGCTTGAAAGTGAACTACCTTGTTGCAAAATACATACATAAAATATAAGTGAGATGTAACGAGATGATAGTGATGATGATGATGATAAATGATGCTAGTGATGATAAGTGAAACGTTACGGGTGTGCAAAATAAACGACATTTTCGTATAAAAGTGAGTCACTACAAGTGAGAGTACTTGTAGTCGATGTTTAGTTATAAGAGTGAGTCACTACAAGTGAGAGTACTTGTAGTCGATGTTTAGTTATAAGAGTGAGTCACTACAAGTGAGAGTACTTGTAGTCGATGTTTAGTTATAAGAGTGAGTCACTACAAGTGAGAGTACTTGTAGTCGATGTTTAGTTATAAGAGTGAGTCACTACAAGTGAGAGTACTTGTAATCGATGTTTAGTTATAAGAGTGAGTCAATATAAGTGAGAGTACTTGTAGTCGACGTCTAGTAGTAAGATCTTCTAATGTTTGTTTTCCTATGATGTTTTTTTTGTACTTCTTCTTGTTTATTTTAAAATTTTGTTAAACGCGAGGCCGCGTTTGACGTCAGGATTAGCCGAATGTTAGCATACACAATAATCGACTATATAATTACTATGCTTACATTATCTAAGGGTTGCAACTTAATTATTTTTCAAAAAACTTTACCCTTATTAAGCTGTGGCAACCCATAGATGATTTTGACAGATGAAAGAAAACTAAGAAGGCGCGAAAAAGTTTACTGATTCTGAGACTCTTGAAAAAAACAAAAAACAATTAAACAAGTACTCAGTGACGACAACAGTGGCCTCGAGTAATAAAAAGGTGTAAAAGTACCTAATAAAACAATAGTTTGGCAAAGCAGAGTGTATACTTTCTTTCAAAGTGTTGTTTTAAATCATCATCAATCAATAAAGGGACGTCCCAGAACTTTAAAATACGCAAGAACCAAAACTTTACAGCAAGTTTGAAAACAGCACGGTATTGGGCGCACAAATCAACAGAGTCAAGTATCGCCGTAAGTATAGTTGTCGGCACGTAACCTGGACGTAACCAGGACGCGGAGGGACGCGGGGAAAGTTCAGCCCCGTTCCGAGCGCGCGATTGGTTGGTCAATTGACATAAAGATCGACTGACCAATCGCGTCGCGTCCACGTTCCGTTCGCTCTATATGGTGGTTGCAAAAACCTTGCCAAGCTACATGCCGGGGACTATACCCCAATTCCTCACATCCTTCCTAGCCATTTTACTGTGGAGCATACTACAGTCCTATCGAAGGGATTGCTTTCACACTAGGTATTTCTTTGAGCTTCAGCTACGAACTTTTTCACGTCCATGTTCCATTAGGTAGGTACACAAGGTACCTCGCCCCTATCTGTAATATAGATATTTATAGATAGCGTCGATAATGAATAATTTTACAAAAAAAAAATTTAGGTATTGTATATATTTATTTTAGTACATGGAGGACTTACAGCTAATAAAAACAAACAAAGAAGGCAGCCATAGTCACCAGAAAGCCAAATAATAATAATTATAAATCCTTACGTATAAGTACCTACTTACTTATAATAATAATTTGGAGTGAGCACAAAAAAAACACCCTTTTGATTAAATTAAGACGCAATATAAATACTTGGTTTGCAATTTAATGACTGATGAGAAAGAAAATAAAAAAAATAATCAGGACAGCCACCAGTCGGTATGCTTTCAAGCGGTTACTGCGGTTTTACTTTCAGCGGGGAGAGGGGTCATCTCTATAACTTATTTTCGTTACTTTTTAATATATGTATGTATATATATTTATATAGGTATATATTATAATATGTATAAGATATATTTGTTATACATGTATTTAAACGGCTTATTATTGTTATTTTTTGTTTTGTTGTTTGCATTCCACGTTTTAAATATAAATGCACCTGCCTTGTTATCTCTTCACCACCCTTGGTTGACTGGTAGAGAATGCCTAAGGCATTAAGTCCGCCTTTGTACCTTTGTGTATGAAGTTTAAATAAATAAATAAATAAAATACAAAAATATAACCTACCGCTACTTGAAAAAATTGAGGCATGCAACTTCTGGCCGAATTTACACTGACTTTGAATGGATCTAAATTATATTTCCTTCTTCTTCTTTCGTGTCGATTAACTCATTCCCTGCATATATCATTGAAATTTCTGCATGCGCGGCTAATTCGAAGATGTAGGTATGAGGTACACGTATGGGTGGATTAAACCGAAATGTTTTACATGGCACATTGAAATAAATTAATTACAGTAACTCGGGGTTATCAATGTTGTTATTGAGGATTTTCAACAAGAATAAACAGTCAGCAAACTTACGTCGCGGTCGATCTACCAGTGGTAGCAGATGATACTTCATACAGAGTCCGAGATAATCGGTTGACGATATGGTTGCTTCACATTAGAGCAGTGGCGTAGCGTGCCGAGGTGGGGCCCCCGTTTAAAAATTTGTTTGGGGGCCCTTATGAAGGGTAAAGATTTATCACAAAAGAAAAAAATTGTTTGCATAAAATTTAAAGAAATATTTATTCATCATCTATCTATCACTTTTTCCAAAAAAAATCCAAGAATTCAAATTAAATGTACACTCTCCTTGGCTTTTCTCCGGCAAACTGATTTATTAAATCATTTATAGCTGATGATGACTTTAGTTTTTCTAAAGTTTCTGCCTCTATGGAAAATAGTTGTTTTATTAATGTTTACTTACGCACGTCGGGGGCCCCCGTGGCCCAGGGGCCCCGTATAATTGATACGGCAGATACGGCGGTAGCTACGCCCCTGCATTAGAGATAGTACCAAGCACTGCACATATTGACCTGAGGGTGCCGCGGGTCCACCCCGGTGGGTTCCCGCATTGTCGAGGCGGGGGGGCTCAGTAGCCGTGGCTTGGTCACCCACGGTGAAGCGAAGAGGAACCCGAGGAAGGGCCGCTCGTCAGGGCTTTTGCCGATTAAAGGTCCGTTTATATCTACAGACACCGAGCGTGCCAGACACGTGCCGTGGCAGACAAAATAATATTCTTTTATACAGTGTCTATTAACGTATTTATTAAACGAACTTGTTACTGGGTGAACCAATTTTGATGATTCTTTTTTATTTGAAGGCTGGTGCTTGTCATGTGGTACCATTTCATTTTCATCAAGATCTGATGAAGAACTTCGGAGATATAAATCATAACTCTTTAATAAATGACGGAAAATCACTCGGGATAGCTGCAATCGCATTTCTGTTTATTGTTTACACCATTTCATAACATAACATCACACTAGTACGCTCTAAAAGGGGACGCAGGTGTAAACAGTTCACCTTAGTGTACTCTTATTCCACCCGTTTTGTTTGAGTTTCATGTTATTGGGTTAATCTATTCTGGCTTCATTTTGGGCATTATTGGTACATAGCCTATATAACTGTTCCATACCACAACAAAAAGTAAAAAAATAAAAAATAAACTTTTTACAAAAAGTACAACCGACTTCCAAATAAAAACACTACAAAGTGAAAAATAACTTCAATTTCGGAAGTCGGTGTCAAAAAGCGAAGAAACAAAAACAAGAACACCGACTTCCGAAATTGAAGTTATTTTTCACTTTGTAGTGTTTTTATTTGGAAGTCGGTTGTTCTTTTTGTAAAAAGTTTTTTTCTCTATATACCGTCTTCTGATTTTATTGCCCAAAAATCTTTTGTAAAGGGTATAATTGTCGAAATAACCACACCACTCCTCGAATTTTTCATTTTTTTTAATTTTACTTTCGACATCAACAGCGACTAGGTACAAAATTAAAGGAGTATAGATATTCGATTTAGACTGTTGCAGCTCACTGTACACTGTCGTGTGATTCAAATTCACCATCGGAACTGTCGACTGCCGACGACTTGTTGGTGGATACTTGCGCGTACATTTTACACATCGCGCAAATGTCGCAGTAGCTGCATCTTACAGCATTCGCAAACAGGCTCGTGCAATTCATGATAATATAACATTCCATCATGATAATTTTTAGTGTATTTCCATAACGGAATGTGAGTGTTCTTAATTTTAGAACTGAAATAAAGGGCTATGGTTTGAATGACCCTGAAAAGTATACCAATAGGAATAGGGTCGTAACTGTCAACGGTACTAATTAAATAAAATTGTAGATTGGTACTGGATAACTCGTTTACTTAAGTTTCTACAAATTTTGGTAGATAAGTAGTTTAGAATATAATAACACAACACAGACATGGCGGCCGGTAGCGAGCGCGCAGGTGAAGTGAGGTGGCGCGGCGTACGCCCAGTGTTGCCAGGTGTTAGTCAAATAGTCAGGGCCGGAACATCCTCCGGAGCCTTGAAACCCAGGGGTTTCAAGAACAGTACAATCTTCCTGGTTTGGTATGATGCACATCTTGTTGATGGCTCTACGCTTTATGCTCCATGTCGTGAGCACATCGGTGACGCGATTGATGGCGTCTGTTCCTGGATATAGTTTTACTATTCGAGCCATGGGCCACTGAAGTGGAGGTAGATTTTCTTCCTTCAATATTACTAGGTCACCTTCTCTCAGTTCTTGCTGTCTCGTCTTCCACTTGGTTCGTTATTGCAACTCAGCTACGAATTCTCGACGCCATCCCTCCCAAAAATGTTGTCTTAATCTTTCGATAATTTGGTATCGATTTGGACGCTTCATCGTCATCGGAAGTGATAGAACAGCAGTGAGCGGTCGACCGATCAGGAAGTGCCCAGTAGTTAAAGGAGTAGGGCCATTCGGATCAGATGAAAGGGGTGTCAAGCAGGGACGGTTACCGTTACCAAAAAAATACCGGTAAAAGTACCAAAACATTTCGTTCCGTTATGTTAAATATTTAACGTTAAAAATTACATTATACCGCAAGATTTACCGGTATTTAAATAGCGATACTAATAGCGGTATTTTGCTAAAACTTAGCAAGGTCTGGTGCGACGTTGCAAAACCGAAACGTGTGCCGCGCGCCGCGCCGTAGTTTCTAAGCAGAGCGGCAACATACATATGAATACGAGACGGCTCGCGGTCACGCGTTTTATTATAATAATCATAACAAACATCGCGTACGTCGGACATACTTTTTAACCGACTTCCCAAAAAGGAGGAGGCGATATACATCAGAACTCTTCAATAAATGACTGCAAATCACTCGAGATAGCGGCAATCGCATTTCTGTTTATTGTTTACACCATTTCAAAACATAACATCACGATCACACTAGCACGCTCTAAAGGGGTACGCAGGTGAAAACTGTTTACCTTGGTATACTCTTATTCCACCGGTTTTGTTTAAGTTTCGTGTTATTGGGTTAATCTATTCTGGCTTCACTTTGGGCATTATTGGTACCTAGCCTATATAACTGGTCCTCTATGTACCACTACTAAAAAGAGATTATTAAAAAAAAAATACAAAAAAAACAACTGACTTCCAAATAAAAACACTACAAAGTGAAAAATAACATCAATTTCGGAAGTCGGTGTCAAAAAACGAAGAAACGAAAACAAGAACACCGACTTTGAATTTATTTTTCACTTTGTAGTTTTTTTATTTGGAAGCCGGTTGTTTTTTTTGTAAAAGTTTTTTTTACTGTCTTTATTTATTAACAAGTTGTTTGTGATAAATATTATTATGGGCAGAAAGAAGTGCAACAAAGTGTACCCATATTTCAAAGACGTATCGCTGGCTGCAGAGTGTCATTAAGCACTAGTCTTTTTGATATATTAAATCAGATGGCTTATTAAAAAACTTACCACCATGATGGCATTTTGGGGGCTGAGTCACCCGCGTCCGTAGGTGAGTACCCCTTTTGTTACCCTACCGTGGTACCCGAGTGGTGCTAATCAGGTGACACTAACCGGTGGTAGGTTTCGGCCGAAGGCTTACGACCACCCACCGAGCAAAGACGTACCGCCAAGCGGCCTAGCTGTGTTCCGGTATGATGCCCGGTGTAGCCCCAAGAGGGGTTGGGTCGAGATAGTTGTTCCACTGCAAGAAGCATGACTCGCGTTGTTATGGGCCTATCGGTAGACTAGTCGCGGAGGGTAGCGGGATCCGAGGCGCGAAGCTGGCCGCAGGTAGTTGGGAGCCCAAGTAATGTGCCAGCCACACACAAAAGGCTGCCCCGCCAAATGTCTAAAAATTCCGGGGTGCGCCATCCCATCGTGCTGGATGGCGACCAGACGAGAGTGCCTTATGGACATTCCCGGAGGGGCTCGGGCGTCCCCGCAGTCTCCAGACTAGTCCCCCAATGATGGCGTCCTGTCTGCGCGTGTCTGAAGGTTGCCAGCGTTTAACCTCATCTCACTTCCTTCTCCTCACCTTCCTTCACTCACAGCAGTAATGCCAAGAAACAAAAAGAGAACAGCTGAACAGCGGCAGCACTCACTCTCACATAAGGTGCACATCAGCAACATCCGAGGTCTGCACTCGAACCTTGTCGCAGTCCATCACCACCTTGAGTGAGGCTGAGAAACCAGCATTTTTGTTCCTTACGGAGACGCAGATCGGATGTGCGTCGAACGTGGCGTACCTATCTTACCCAGGATTTACCCTGGAGCACAAATTCAAGCCACGCGCGGGTGTATGCATGTACGCCCATGACGACATCTGCTATCAGCGTCTCCGTGACCTTGAAGACTCAAACTACTCAGTGCTATAGGCCCTGGTGGACACAGGTCTGGATAAGATTATCTATGCCTGTTTCTACCGATCACATAGCAGTGATCTGGAGACAACCACCAACGCAGATCTGGCCCAGCAACGGTGCCCTTCCGCCCAATTAGTTTTACTGGGGGACATTAATGCCCACCATCAGGAGTGGCGAAAGATTTCGCATCTCTCGTCGATCATGGTTAGTGCACTGGTATGGGAAGTACCAGTGCACTAACCATGCTCGACGAGAGATGCGAAATCTTTCGCTAGCGCTAAATCTCACCCAGCTGGAGCCCCCTGGCTACGAGGGTGCCGGATATTGATTTACATACGGCCAATTGCCTGGACCTTCTACTGACAACAGATCCAGACCGATACTCAGTGTTGATATCATCACCTTTGGGTAGTTCCGACCACTGTCTGGTGAAGTCTGTATCAGTCTACTTCCCGCCCCATTCCAGCCCGAGGGGCATCCGGCGGGTTTGGCGTTACAGGTCAGCAGATTGGGATGGGATGCGATCTTTCTTCGCATGCTATCCTTGGCAGCCCACTTTCTTATCTTCGGAAGATCCATCGTCATGCGCTGACGCCGTGACTGATGTGTTGCACCAGGGGATGGAGTACATTCCATTCTCTGACGTAGCGCTGTCCAGAGTTGACTGACCATGGTTTGGTGCCGAGTGCAACCGTGGAAATGCGGTTAAACACAAGGCGTATGGATCGACGGTCGAGTGCAGGGCAAGGCAAATGACGTAACTCAGAAGAAGAGAGCCTTCAACAGGGCTGCCAAGTCCTGCAAAAAGAAGATGCGAAGGGCACGTTTTGACCATATTAGCAGAATCGGGAACAAAGTAGCTTCATACCCTGCTGGTAGCAAAGCGTTTTGGTCCCTGGCTAAGTCGGTTGAATCAAACTTCTGTCGCCCCTCACTACCACCACTCCGTCGAGGACAAGGCAAACTTGTTTGCATCCCTTTTTGCGCCCCTCCGTCTCCTGGTGGATGAGGGATGAGTATGTCGGACATTCGCATCCATCAGTGGGAGGTCTGTAGGGTGTTGCGTAACCTTGACGTGAACTAAGCAAGTGGCCCCGACGGCATACCAACAATTGTATTAAAAAATTGTGCGCCTGAATTGTCTCCGATCCTGACAAGCCTATATCGCCTTTCGACAGTGACTGGAAAGGTGACGAAGGCTTGGAAGCAAGCTAACCTTCAGCCCGTGCCCAAGAAGGGTAGTCGGGCTGACCCGGCCAACTACAGACCCATCTCGGTAACGTCCATCATCTGTAAGAGTATGGCACGTGTGCTAAACAATAAGCTCCTGGCATACCAAAAAGACAACGACATCCTCAGTGACCGCCAATACGGCTGCCGCCGAAATCGGTCAACTGCGGATCTTCTAGCGCATGCCCGTATGCATGGAGAAGCGCTCTTGACATCTCGAAGGCTTTCGACGGGGTCTGGCATGAGAGCCTTATTGGTAACCTTCCTTTCTTAAGTCTACCTAGTGGTCTGTGTGACTGGATTGCTGACTTCCTGAGGGATTGGTCCATCCGAATGGTTATTGATGGCTGCTCGTCCGTTCAGTTACAAATTAACGCCGGAGTCCCCCAGGGGTCGGTGCTCTCGGCTACACTGTTTTTGCTGCACATCTATGACCTGCTAAAACCCAGAACCTTTGGGTACGCAGACTACAGCACGGTTGCTGAGAGATAAGTGTCCGGCGCACGGGCTACTGGGCCTGTGATCCGGTCTCTCTGGGAAGCCATGGTTGAGCGCTTGACAGACAGGTTTCTTTGGAGGCAGTCTCCGAATAGGGTGATGCCAATCTAGTCAGTTTTAATGTTGCTAAGACCCAGAGGCGTGTCTTTTCCCCGCAAAAAAGAGCCTATTCCATCCGGCTCCATCTTTCCGTCGTGTAACCGTGCCTATAACGGACCATCTCGACCTTCTTGGTGTTACGTTAACATCGACCCTTAATTTTGGTTAATTAATTTCGTCTTCTTTTCGTGGGAGTTATGGCCACCTCTGGTGTCAGAGTTAATTAAGCCGCCTCTGGGAATCCCCACAGGCCTCCGTTATTTCAGACTTACGCTCCATTGGTGTAATTGCTGCAAGGCGATCCAGTGCGAGGATAAACGAATAAATAAATAAATCTTTACACAAAATATTATAAAGCTGAAGAGTTTGTTTGTTTGAACGCGCTTATCTCAGGAACTAACTGGTTGGAATTGAAAAGTCTTCTTGTGTTGGATAGTCCATTTATCGAGGAAGGTTACGACAAATAGGAGCGGAGCATAAATGAAAAATGTTGCAAAAACGGGCATAAATATTCCTTTTTGAGAGCTTCGGTTGCGTGCGCTGCGTAAACGGTTTAAGTTACGCAACAATAATTAATTAAGGGTAGGTAGGGTAGGGTAGGCAGGGTAGGGTAGCTAGGGTAGGGTAGGTAGGTTAGATAGATAGCCAGTTGACGGGAGCGAAGCCGCGTGGGACTTGCTAGTTAACTATATAAGGATATATTTGGTACATTAATTGAGGCAAAGGCTCAGTTGGCTGCAAAAAAGATGGTGATCCTTGCAGAGGTGAGGTGTACTTCACGCCTGAACAGCTGCTCAAATTGTATAAAGCGCAAGTTCGGACATGACTACTCTCACCTCTGGGAAGGATCTGCCAAATATCAACTCAATATACTTGAGTCGATTGACTAACGGGCCAAGAGGCATATCGGCAACGATGCACTGGTCGCCTCAAAGCTCCAGAGCCTTGAACATCGACGCCAAGTGGCCAGTCTTTAGGTTTTTTATCGGTTACATTTCAGGGAGTGTGCGATGGAACTGCACAATCTGATACCTCCTAACCATTTCCATCACCGGACAACAAGACGTACGGCAATGCGTCACCGATACATGGTGGACGTCCCACCCATACGTACAAAGCGTTTTGCGAATACTTTCATTGTGCGCACAGCTTAGGAGGGAATTCCCTGCCGGAGTCTTTTTCTTTCTTTTTCCTGATATCTACAACCTTGGGGTCTTTAAGTCAAGAGTGAATAGGTTACTTCTAGGCAAGCGTGCTTCACCGTTGATCACATCATCACTTACCATCAGGCGAGATAGTGGTCAAACGCGAGCCTATCGATAAATAAATAAATAAAAAACCATGATGGCAATCTTCAGGAACTGGTGATTCCAATTGTGTTTGAATTCAAGAATCATTACAGCAAAAGAAAATTTAGTCAGTGCTATGTCTAGTAGGTACAGTCGGTCGACTTGGACACGTCTTTGGATGCACTATGAAAACCGCCGTAAATATAGCGCAGTCAAGATCAAAGTGTATACAGAGACGTGTTGTCAATTGTTCATGTCTATACCTATATGTTTACTGGCCGATGTTTTATTCAAAAAAATAATTAATTAAAATTTATATACGGCTCTCGTTTTCTTTTTAATAATATTATACATATAAACCTTCCTCTTGAATCACTATCTCTTAAAAAACCATATCAAAATCCGTTGCGTAGTTTTAAAGATCTAAGCATACATAGGGACAGACAGCGGGCAGCGACTTTGTTTTATACTATGTAAGGATACGTCGCGGGATGCAGCACAGTAACAATATTTTATACACGCTGAAACTAGTCGTACTCACACCAAAATATGCTGGTCTAACCACCTTCATTGTTAGAAAGAGATAAGCGTATAAATTACCGGTATAACAATTGCAATTTTTACCGGTACTAATACTGGTAATTAGATAACGTTAACTGACTTATGGGTATCGTTATTAATATCGTTACTTTTTTATCGTTAACGTAACGGTAAATGGTAACGTTATAAAAAAAAATAACGGTAATTCGGTCCCTGGTGTCAAGGGACGTGAGTTCAAAATCGCCTCTATTTGTGCGAACAAAGTAGCCAGCTCCTCAAACGTTAGGGAGGCATTACCGGCTACGCGACGTAAATGAAATTTGGCGGTCTTAAGGGTAAACTAGTCAACGGCACGAACTATTTGGCGGCGGAGCTAAAATATTTTCTGTCTCATCCGACATCACGCACGAAAGAGATAGACGCTGTGATGAGCAGTAAGAAGCTAGTTTGAATACGTATACACACTCGTAACGCTGGGTGACGCACACATGCGTAATTTCATTGAAGAGCGCCGATAGCGGTGTGTGTTTCACTACATGTTATGACAACATAAACTCATAGATACAAATAGATGTGTGTAACGTAATTAGAAGGCACTCAATTTACTTGTTATTATGCACCCAAACTTACTCGCGACTTTGCCAACTTGACAATAAGATCTCTTGCGAAAATGTGCATTGACGTAGGTATTGTTATTATCAACAAGTAATTTTATTGATTTGACTTTTAAATTATTTTTGGCGGAGGCGACGACAGCGCAGCGGGAGCTGCTTGCGCGCTTATTGAACCTTATGCCCTTATTTATAAGAATGAAGTGTTTGAGCGCCAAGTCGGTAGATTTTATGTTGGCAGGCCGGTCGCTAGGGCTTCGCTGATTGTAGGTATCGTACCAGCGCGTGCGGAAAGCTAGGCTCTATACTCACGGGTGTAGGTCATGTTTTTGTATTTTATTTCAGGTTGTGCAAATATTACAATGCAATATAAAATGTTAAATAGGTATTTACTTACCTTAGCTAGTTAGCTATAACCTATAGGCGACTCCCCGTAAGTAGGAGGTATTCATACCAGCCAGAGTCAGGATAACTGCTTTTTCGACAGCGCCAGTTTGATGTAAGACTTGTTTTCTAGGTAAGTAAGTATTTAGGTTCATCTTATAAAAAATAATGTTATTTTGTAAATTGTTTATTGATTGTTTGTTTACAATAGCGGTTTGAAATATTCTGTTTGTTATCACAATACAATAGATAAAACTTACACATTTTTGGCTTCATTCATTACCTACTTAGTAACTTAGTCGCGGGATAGTAATCGGTATTGTGATACATTCAATGATTTTGAGCAATTTAATTTAAAGTTGTTTGGATAACAAACAACATTTTTGCTGACTTTACCTTACTGGTTCGATTCGGCAGCTATGACGTCACAATATGGCGCGAGGGCCATCCTATTCTTTAGTTGAAACGCATAGTGGTAGGCATCTAGGTAGGTATTAGATACTACGTCATGTCACAAAGTAAACAGTAGCTTCGCTTCGAGTAGTCGAGCCAAGCTTGTGAGTGTCGGCACGCATAGCAGGTATACAAATAAAAAAATAATCATCAAAATCGGTTCACATTAAAAAAGTAGGTATTTAGGTAGGTACAACAAATTATAAAAAATACAGTCCAATTGAGAACCTCCTCCTTTTTGAAGTCGGTTAAAAAATAGTTTCCTTTTGTTTTTGTCCGCCTCGGAAGCCGAGCCGATATAACAGATAGGTACTCACATAATAATGAACTGCCGCTATAATTAGGCACGACTATCTAAAATCTAAACTACATAATCTAATTGGAATCTATATACATAATTCTATGTAAGTGAACAAATATATACAACAGAACTCTTCAATAAACAACGGCTAATCTCTCGGGATTGCTGCAATCGCATATCTGTTTATTGTTTACGCCATTTCATAACATAACGTCAAGCCGTTAGGCTCTAAAGGGGTACGCAGATATGTACAGTTCACCCTGGTAGGTACACTCTCATTGCGGTTGTTATTCAGGTAATTTATTCAGGCATAAATTTAGGCATTATTGGCTCAGATTTTCTCTAATCTGAGATTATAGGTAAGTACCATATTGAACTTGCTCTTTATGTACACAACTAAAAAGTAAAAAATATAAAACGAAGAAACAAAAACATCGACTTCCGAAATTGGAGTTATTTTTCACTATGTAGTGTTTATATTTGGAAGTCGGTAGTATTTTTTTGTAAAAAATACTTTCTAAATAAAGATGAAGATAGGTATACTATCCTAAAACTCCACTTGAAATAACATTTGACATGTTTCCAAATATTTTTACAGTCCGTTCAACCGATTTTGAGTTCTATCCCGTAAACATAAGGATGACATAAAAAGCATAAACCTGTTACCAAAACCAACTGTTTACTACAGCTACCATTTGTCGTATCACCAACGCAATAGATGTCAAAATCGGTTGGACGGGCTGTAAAATGGGCTAATTTAAACATCTAATGTTTTCGCAAATGGAGTTATAGTAACGTAGTGGCGCCAATGATCGACAAGGATCAATAACCGACACAATTTTTTTTGATCCCGTAGAATAAGAGTAGGCAACCGATTTCTTAATAAGCAAACATTGTGCCCTATAAAGCACACTTTTGACTGGCTCCCATTGACATTTGAGCGAAATCCGCCATTTTCAAACAAAATTGAGACCGTGAGAACTGAGTGCGCATAGAGATCGTGAAAATATCGGCATTTCTTAGAGAAATGCTTAAGGAAGTGAGTCTATTTTTTTTGTTAGTTATCCTAATGTAATGTGATTTACTCGAATTTGATGTTTTCTCGGGTTATTATAAGAACTATAGGATCGATTATTGTTTTAACGAAAGTTTTAGGTTATTTTGATAATAGTAAATTGTTGGTGTCGATCACTGGTTTTCACAAGCTGACTTTTCCAATCATCGACACGTGTCGATAATAATTTTTTGAAAAATATTTTATTTGACAAGCGAATATAGTTCTTTTTGTTTTGCGTATTTGGTTGATATTTGCAAAAGATTAATCAAAGTCCAGCTACCAGTAATCGACAGTGTCGATCATTGGGTAATATTAAGTGTCGATAATTGGTTATTACATATGGCTTTGAGAAAAATTATACCCCCGACCATGTTAAAAAGCCGTTGAGGCTGTAAAAAATGGCGAATAAGTTGCAGTTGCTGCGAAACATTTCGGAGTACCTACCATTACGCTCCATGATGAAAAATTGGGGAAAACGACCATACAATCTTATTCTTTGCGCATTGTCACAAATCACACCTGACGCTTCTTTGTCAATTTTTTTCTCGTAAAATGGTATTGAAGTCGTAATTTCATACTCAAATATTACGCATATTCTGCAACCGATGGACTAAAAAGGTCATTGGAGAACCTTGCAACAATTCTTCGGAAAGAGAACTTTGCCCCAGTGCTGCAAAAAGCTATCACAAATATAACAAAAGTTTGCGTCCAAAACGGGTTAAGAGCGGGGTCCTTTTTCCATTTGTAGGACCATTACCTGGTTTCCTTATAGTAATAGGAATTAATAGCCTAACTCAACAACGTATCATTAGTACCATGGAACTGCAGTAGGTACACAACTCCACAAAAGAAGTCTTTGGTAAATGTTTTGGGAGTGATTGTTCCATCTCCTTTCAAGAGGACTTTATTTTGGCCCAAAAATTTGGATACTAATAAAAAGAGAATGAAACGAAAATAAATTCCACCAACAGTAACAAGTTAAGCTTGCAAAGAATATCACGAGAAAAAGAAACTGAGAAAAATAAAAAAACAGCAATAAAAAGAAGAAAGAGCAAGACAGAGAAGATGAAAAAAGACATTAAAAGAACAAAATGAAAAGAAAAATAAAAGTAAGATTAAGAAAGCAAATAATACAGTTCAAGAAGGTTTGACTTCAGAAGTGTCAGATGTGGAGGTTTTATACGCTGAAAGTGATATTATTTATAATTTAGAGGATGACGAAGAGATAGAACCAGAAAGAAAATAACAAATACAAACAATCAAGTAGACCTTGATTCTATAGACTCGGACTTAGAGAATTTGCTTTTGAGCAAACTTGAATCTTCGTGAATAGTTAATTTTAGTTAATTACCGACTAAGGTATCATGGTGGTGAGCTGGCACATTACGGATAATAGGTAGTCGATAACTGGGTGTCGGTAACTGGTAACTGTCGATAACTGGGTGTTGATTATTGGAGATTCAGTGTCGATGATTGGAGATTTATACACTTTTTTCTTTTATTGGTTTTATTTCTAGTCTGTGTATAGTTAATAAAAATAATACACATTATTCTTATCTCAAGAATATGCCTTACAATACTCAATTGTTACTTTTAGTTTAAAGATGACTAAATGACATTTAATTTTATAAAGAAGCCCACTATGTTCTAAAAGTGTCGATCATTGGTGCCACTACGTTAGGTAATTTATAATTCTAAAATTTTATAAATGCGCGTGAAACATTAGAATTATAAGTCAGTGTTTAGGTATAAAAGTCAAGTCAAGCGCCATCATGAATTGTACAAACTATCTTCAATAAAAGATTCAACTTAGAATCCAAAGTCCAACGCCAGGGTCAGTAAAATTTGGGACCAATTCAAAATAATCAAAACAAAACATAAAGGAATATCGGAATACAAAGTTCAAGCCAGGTGTCAATGTTATAAAATATTATACGAATACGTTATCGTCGATAAATATCAGTTACATAGGTACACAGCACGCGCGTAATTACGGTGACGTATTATACAGACAACAGCCGATTGAGGCCCACCGGGGCAACCGGGCGCAGGCGCCGGGCAGCATCTATACTAATGAGCGTGTGTGTGTGTACGCGCCGCACGCGCCACCCCTCCGCCCCACTGACCGGGGAGGAAATTTGTAGCGAAATGGAAGATGATTCAGAACGAAAACGAGCGCGCGAAATTTTATAAACAGACCTTTGGGAGTCTAGATTTCATGAAAAAACTACTGAATGTATCTGATCAAAATAAAATTATTTGGATTGTTGAATTATTAATCTATTCCTGTATGGAGGCCGTTTTTTAATTTTCCTTCTTCTTATGGTATTTATTTGCGCCCAAAGATACGTTAAAATTAGTGTTGAAATACGGAACTTTCGACGCTCATAACTTTCAAATATATGATTTTTTTATTTTTTCGGCTCCATACAGGGCTAGATAATGATGAGACAATTCGATATCTTTTTTTATTTTGAAAGTACATCGTCAAACAGTGGAGTAATCTCTAGACTACGTTTGTATGGAAGAATTTTTGACTTGTTTACCCTTAACGCCAGCATCCCACACACCTCCAAAGTGAGGTGAATACGCGGGACTAAACACAAATTTAAAACCTTCGGTAGAAGCAAAATCGCAAACCGACTCGCGACTGGATCTCAGTATTCTCCTAATCTCGTTGTTTGCACCCTTAAAATTTGAACCATTGTCGCTAAAAATAGTATTAGGTTTGCCTCTTCTAGAGACAAATCTACGCAAAGATAAAATGAATGCCTCGGTGCTCATATCGCTCACCAATTCTAAATGTAGTGCCTTAGTTGAGAGGCATATGAATAGGCACAAATAGCATTTTGAGATGCGGTTTCCCCTACCTTTGCGGCTAGATATCATGAAAGGTCCGGCAAAATCGACACCACTCGAGCAGAAAGGGTAAGATGAGTAACTCCTTTCAGCAGGTAGGTTTCCCATCAAAACTGCACTGTTTGCCCTCGTAAACGGACGCAGATGATGCACTGCTTTGTTGTACTACGTGCCAGGCATCTACCACCTACAGCTCAGAATCTTCCTCTAAGTGTTGCGGACCTGCATAAAATAATCTTACGTGTGTATGTTTAAATATTAATTTTGTTAAAGAATGCTTAGAATCTAAAACAAGGGGGGTCTTATCATAGTCGAAATCAGAATTTTTAAGTCGAGCCCCGATTCTTAACAAACCATTTGTTTCAATAAAACAATTTAGAGACAACAATTTTGATCTTTGATTTAAAGCTTTATTATTTTTTAAACTCAGTATTTCTTCGTTATAACTTTCCAATTGACTGTATTTTACTAAATAATGACTTATTTAATTCATCAGCATTTAAAGGTTCAGTAATTTTTACTGTTTTATTTTTGCAATTAAATATGAAACGTAGCACGTAAGCATAAATTCTTTTCAATCTATCTAGGTTAGAATATTTATCAAATTTAATTATTGTATTTTGAAGTGGCAGCATGACCTTTACCGGATTTTTTGTTTCGGGTAAATCTGTAGGGGGTCGTGTGTGTTGTGTGGGCCAGAGAGCTTGATTCATGGCCAGGAATGTAGGCCCTTCCCACCACAAAGCAGATGACTGAAGCTGCTTGGGGGTCACGCCCCGGGAAGCTGTGTCCGCCGGATTCTGGGCTGTAGGCACGTGACAAAAAGTAAATTCACGGGTAAGTTCGTTAATCTCATTCACACGATTGCACACAAAGATTTTAAGATCTTTGGATGAGCTTTCATCTACCCTAACACAACTGTTGAGTCAGTCCACAAGTATTTTCGACTGATGTAACAATGTAAAGACTGTAATACCTTAGAGCATAGACGAGCGCCAAGCAAGGCACCACATAACTCCTACCGTGGTCACAGATAATATAATACTGTCGGGGTCACCGAAGCCTGTGCTCTGCAGTGGACTAAGCTGCGGTATCGAAGGTGCTATACACGCTATGAACTACCTTTTCCAAAAAAAATGCCAACCAGGCTCTAACTAGGGAATGCTACTAGTCGATGCAAATAATGCCTTTAATTCTATGAACAGACAGTTAGCTCTTTGGCAAGCAAGAATATATTGGCCACATTGCGCCCGTTTCCTATATAACACATACAATGGTCACGCTGAACTTGTAATACGTGATTCGAATATGAGATTATATAGCAAAGAAGGAGTAACTCAAGGTGATCCACTTGCCATGCCATTGTATGCCCTTGCAACACTACCCATAATAAATAAACTAAAAAAAGAACAAGCAACTACCCAATGCTGGTATGCAGATGACTCTTCCGCCCAAGGCAATCTCAAAAACCTACGTCAATGGTGGGATAAAATGAGTAAAATAGGTCCAGAATATGGTTACTTGCCTCAAGACAAAAAATCATACCTCATAATTGCCGAGAATTACAAGAAAACAGCTCAACAGATTTTCAAGGGAACTAACATAGAACTAACATAACCATCATAACTGGATTTCGCTTTCTTGGTAGTTATATTGGTGAAGGAAAAGAAGATTTTGTAAATAAGAAAATTAAAAACTGGCAATCTACAATAGAAAAACTATCACTTATCTGTAGACTCACCCCAAGCTGCTTATACTGCCCTCACTAAAGCAGTTCAATTCCAATGGTCATTCCTTTTATGAGTCTTAGATGACGTAAACCAATTCTTCGATCCACTATCAAATACACTACGTACAAATTTTTTACCCACTCTACTAGGAGGTGATATCTCACCCTTGGAAGCTGACTTATTCTCTCTACCCGTTCAGAAAGGTGGTCTAGCAATCTCTGCTCTATCAAAAATGACAAACATAAACTATGTATGTTCTAAAAAAGGTTCTGCAGTCCTCTCAAATGCTTTGAAAGAAAATACACATATGGACCTCTCTCAACATCATTATTCCCTCAAAACTGCACAGAAAGAATGCCGCAAAGAGAAAGAGTCACTCAATGATGAACTCCTAGGTACTATCATGGTCAAACTCTCTCCTATCAAAAGAAGAGCGATTGAACGTTCAATTGCCACAAAAATAAAAACTAAATTCTCCAACTGGCTATATATCATACCAACTAAGAAAGACCATTTCGATCTGTCCCCATTAGAGTTCAGAGACACACATGCATTACGTTACCACAGATTACCAGTCTCTATGCCAAAATAAGTGACAGGACTATAATTACTAGCTATTCTTTAATTTCGAATGTTCACAACAAGGTATTTGTGGTTTCGTGGTTCGATGCTGGATTGGCGATGAACAACATGTGGGTTCGAAACCACATTCCACTTATTACAAATTTGTTCTCATTTATGATTTCTACAATATTTCTTGCTTTAGAAAGACCAATATGATTTTCGCCTAAAACTTATCTTGTAAACGGTGGGTAAAAAAAAACTAAGTCCACAGATGAGTAGATTCGAAGTTAAATATATTTACTTCGTGGGGTAGATGGATATTAAATAGATCTAAGCGACAAAAGTCAGTCTACCTACGCCTAATAGCAGAGCAGTGACTGCGCACAAACATTTCTAAAACGTTGGACGTAAATCTTAAAAAGTCTTTTTAACTAATTTTGTGTAATCAAACCGTCATGTCGCAACTTAATGACTATACAAAATATAAAATAATATTTTTATATGAGCAGAATGTTGGAATCAGAGAGATTGGTCGTAGACTTAATATAGCTTTAATACCCATTATATGTTACTCTTTAAAATTGACTTAGTAAATATGTGCAGACTAACAGATTTTTATAGACGTGTGATAAGTATTTCTTACAATCTAGTGAACGTGCCAAATGGCTATCGTATTTTCCCATTACACCCACTCCTTCAAGTTCACCTACTCATTTTCAAAAATGATAATAACTATATTTTTTTATTTATATTTATTATATTTTTTTTTTTGTTTTAGAGGTATACGGTCAGGCTATGGCTAAGACGTTATGGAGACACTGGAAAATACTGGAAATATTCAGCGAATTCGTCCAGGAGCAAAACCAATGATGTATGGTCCCGAATCCGAACGCCACCAGGCCATTGTTTCAAGCCATGTTCAAAATCCATTTATGCCTACTCGTTTTACTGCAATTAAACACAATATTTCAGTGAAAAGGCATTTACATGCTGCTGGCATTCGAAATTATAAACCGGCACAGAAAATTGCATTGACAACTGCTATTGTCAAGAAAGTTAAATGGTTTTAAATTGGGACACATCAGAAGTGCGAAATAATAACAATTTGGTTGAGATCGTGTCATCAACATGGGAGCACATCAGAGGAAAAGATTTGTGTTGGAACATGCGTAGCCGCTTACAGCAAGTTATAGAAGGAGACGGTGCGCCACTCCGCTGCTAACTAATCTACTTATAAGTATATTTAAACACCATAAGTAAGTAAATGCTCGATTGAAAGCATGAGATAATAATGTAGTGCGTAGTACATTATTATCTCAATGATTGAAAGCATGTTAAACCGTCAAAATGTTGCAGATTCTGTGTTGATATTATTAAATTGTTATAAATGGAAATGCATTTTCTATTTAAATAACATGTTGATTCACTACATTTATAGCTTATCTGTAAAATATTTCACAAATTAATTATTTTTCTTGAAAACAAACTTCCAAGCATTAGCATACCTTTTAAAAAATGTTTATAAATGGTTAGGTTTGAATATGATAAATGATTATATAATGTATATACATTTTGAACTATGAGCATTTACTTACTTTATTTTACTTCAGTATGTTTTAATGAAAAAATAAGCATTTTCATAACTTGCAATGATTTTGTTTCATTTCCATACAAACTGCCCATTTAAAAAAATAATACTTGACTTCGTTCGTTAAAGAAAAGTAAAAAAAAAGATAATAATTAAAAACAAAACATTGTGAACAAAAAGCTATAGCCTGGTTTCGAATGCAGACAACGATGAATGTCGATCTGCCTTAGTAACCATAAGACACTGAACTCTTCTAATTCCTCTTGAAATTCGACCTTAGTTGTGAATGTTGTGATGTTTGACGCAATATTTTAAAGAATGTTGAACCATAGCGTATATTTTCATAAAGTTCACTATCGCACAATTAATACAAGCAGTTGTTAAATAACCAATACAATATAAAATTAAATATCCACATTTGTAGCCGTAACTACTAAAAGGAAGGTCTCAAGTTTAAATTGAATCACGTCAAGCCACGCAGATTCTAAAAAGCTCGTAATGGGCACGTAAATATTTGCAACATCCTAAGGCCAAGCAGTCATGTTTTGGTTACATAAGCCATGCATATGAGTCCAAATTCCTGATGTAAACAGCGGTGACTCATGAAAAGACAGTGCTATATAAAATACGGGTTTCAGTTACGTAGTTTTAGGGCAAATTAAACGTAAAAAGAAAAGGAATGATTGATTTATAAATGGATAAAGTTAGTTAAATTACACTATTAGTTAGTTAACAAATTCGTGTTAACTCTGAAATAATCTTTTCAAGACCTCGTTGTTTATTCATTGCCTACGAAGCATATACAGTACGTTTTGGAACAATATACTAAACTTATTACTTTCTGGGCACGAAAAAATATTTATGAGCTAGTTTCTTCCAGCGGCTTCACAACCGCGCAGGTCAAAATTTATTCCTAGTGGACATTACACCAGGGTAAGTGGCCTATGGGCTGTTCCGGACTGTGATCTGTCTTTGTGCCGAGTTTCAGCCGGATCCGTTCGGCAGTTCTAGCATGGTTGGGTGCCGGACATGAAGCCGTCCGTCCGTACTTTCGCATTTATAATATTAGTAAGGTTTCCGATCTGTCTGAAATGACAGTTGCCTACCATTCTACAAAAGGGTTTGAGCTGCTGACCCTATCAGGTATGTACATTTTTGAGAGTGTAATGGTCGTGAAAACAGATTTACACCATTGCATTTGGAACATTCTTAATTATTTTTGTACACAGGACATACAAAATAAAATAAATATTTGTACAAAGACGAGTTTAGCTCTGGATTCGGTTTTCTACTACCAAACTTTTGAGTGGTGGAAAGAGTTTGTAAAAGAGGGTAGATGTAGTCAGGTGTAAAAAGTCAAACTAACACAGAAGGAATAAAATAAATCAAAAATATACTACGTACGTAACAATACCCAATATATACAGTTAGGCTGTTTAATTCTTGACCCATCCGTTTGTAAACTTCAAAACATTAGAGTTTTCTTACTATATACCAGTCATCTTATGGTGGATATAAGATGTTTCAAAATTATAAAAACTGAGTTAGTACAGGCATCTGGTCGCGCAACTACTATGACTATTTTGTTCATTGCAGTAAGATTATTAAAAGAAAAAAAAAATTGTGTTATAGCAGATATTGGAATTAACTGTCGTCACGCATTGTTTACTTATATAAAGAAGCGCAGAATAGAATTTGATAAAATAAATACAAAATACGAACTATTTAGAGTACTACTATTTAGGAGTTTATTCTGAATTCAAATAAAAATGCTAAATATCAAGATGTTGAGTAAATATTCAATCTGCTAATATCATTGAAATGACAGCGAGATTAATAAACTAATTGTCACTGACTTTCACTCTATAATATATTAGTATATGACTGTCTTATTAAATCGATGGCAAGTTGTTGCTGAGAAAAAATATATTTAAGCAAGATTAGACCTAATTGGGTTAAAATACCCGTAGAATAATTAGTATATGGTGGGTCAGGTTTCAATCTTGTTGATTGTACACATAATTATATTGTGTCATTGTAAAATAAATTATTTTCAACTGAAAATTTAAATAGAGGTGTCGTGACACTGACCGTCAGTTTCCCACCTTAAAATTATCGGAGAATTAATGTGACAAATTGTCAAGCACGCGTTATCTGCTGTGATTGGTTGAATTAATTTTCAACAGTCAATCACAGAAGCTAACGCGTGTTTGACAATTTGTCACATTAATTCGCCGATAATTTTAAGGTGGGAAACTGAGAGTGAGATTCACGCCACTATACAATAATACAACACAGAATTTACACTTACAGTTTTCTGGGTATTTATACCGGGACGCCTGAATGTATTAGAGTAGATACGATGAGCAATGGCGATCTCTTTACTTTTCTTTACACATAAGTATGCATGTGTTACAAATATATAGTTTGAGTATGAGTTCTTCATTAACGTCAAACGGACAAAAAAAGTTAGTTTATGGTCAAACTAAGATTTGCCTGACGGCTGAGCGTATTTCAAGCGAAAAAAAAGAACGTATTTATTTATTTAGACTTCATGCACAAAGGTACAAAGGCGGACTTAATGCCTGTATGGCATATGGTTGGCTACATCATGGGCGGGTGATGCCAGTTTAGGAGGCTGGATCCAAGGTGGCTGATGCCATAAGGTATGACTAGATCCTAGGCGAGTTATGTCAATTTAGTTAGATTCAAGGCGGGTCATGTTCTGTAATCGTGCCTATTTCATGTGGAATGAGTATTATGAAGGCTAACCTCAATATACGTAGATAACGATATGATTTAAAGTGGTGTACAGCTTGGAGAGCGCGCTGGATCAGAATATCCATATGGGCGCAAATCAATTAAAACTACCAAGTGCACTGCTGTTGTAAAAAGATACCTCGGGGACCAGACAACTATCGAAATGTCAGTTTTAACAAAGTGCGACATCGATAGCCTTTAAGTTATTTAGCTGTGAAGATATGCAATGTTAACGTTAACACTGAACTGTTTTTGTAAAACTATAAAGGTACCTACATAAACAGTTACGTAGGTGACCACACACGATTGGTGTAGTGGATTGTCAGATTTCCAATGTCACGAAATAGTGCTCAGATGTCCTGGAGCTGGTAATTCGGGGACGTGTGACGTCTGCCGGGCAACGCTTAGCTCATGTGATGGATTGAGGCCTTGTCCCTGTCGCAGAGGGGAGGTTCGCTTTCCGGCGAATGGAGCATTATAGGCTGATTATGCTTATAGGAATAGTTGGAGTAAAAAGACGCTGCCATTTAATTGGTTGGTTGTTCTGCCATTAGATTGGCGGGTTTTGCTACCATTAAATTGGTGGGTTTTGCTATCATTAAATTGGTGGGTTTGCTACCATTAAATTGGTGGGTTTTGCTTCCATTAAATTGGTGGGTTTGCTACCATTAAATTGGTGGGTGGTTGCTGCCATTTAATTGGTGGGTTGCTACCATTAAATTGGTGGGTTTTGCTGCCATTAAATTGGTGGGTTTTGCTGCCATTAAATTGGTGGATTGTTGGTGCCATAAAATTGGTGGGTTGCTGCCATTCAATTGGTGGGCTGCTGCCATTATATTGGTTGGTTGCTGCCATTAAATTGGTGGGTTGCTGCCATTAAATTGGTGGGTTTTGCTGCCATTAAATTGGTGGGCTCCTGCCATTAAATTGCTGGGTGGCAGCTGCCATTAAATTTGAGGAATTGTGATTTCCATTAACATACATCAACTCGCACTTTTTTTATTTCCCAGTGACAATCTAGAAAATGTAACAAAATACGTAAAAAACTAAAATCACTAACAAGTACTCATCTCACACATACTAATGTCCACGTACTAACAAAATAATTATAAAAGTACACTGTAAAATTACAGTTTTCAGAGATTTTGGTGATAGCTTTATTTTCTCTCATTAAATTGAAGAAAAATAGGAGGGTGAAGGGATATTGAGAGCGTGAAAAAAAGACAAGAATCTGTCACGTGAAGAACAAACAATATAATTATGATTACATTAAGCATACCAAAAATACATTATACAAAATGAATTAATATTAAATATATTCTTAATAAAATCATTAATGAGGAAGGGATGTAGTGTATCTATCCCACTCGCACGTTCACTTTGACACTCCCACTTTCCCCCACACAGACATACACAATCTCGTGCGCACCGCGTCAGTATTACGAGAGCCGCTGGCCAGAGTAGACGTGTTGAAGTGTGGTCATTTAGTGCGTGAACGAGCCTGTGAATTCTGTGTTGTATTATTGTATAGTGGCGTGAATCTCAGTGTCACGACACCTCTATTTAAATTTTCAGTTGAAAATAATTTATTTTACAATGACACAATATAATTATGTGTACAATCAACAAGATTGAAACCTGACCCACCATATACTAATTATTCTACGGGTATTCTAACCCAATTAGGTCTAATCTTGCTTAAATATATTTTTTCTCAGCAACAACTTGCCATCGATTTAATAAGACAGTCATACAGGGTGTTTGGAAGGGAGCTGTACATACGCCTAGGGTAGAAACTAGGGATAGTCTGCTACCTACCCCCGCCCATTATATTGACCTTGGCCTCAAGGTTTTTTTTTAATTTTTTATTATTTTTTATTTGACTTTTTTATGATTTTTTGACTAAAACTACCTGTAGCTCAAAATCTATCCATGGGACCGGTCGGCTAATGGTCTTGTTTTAATCGTTAGAGTATTAGGGTCCTGCAAAAAATTATTTTACACCAGAAAATTGTGGAGAAGAAAAGTTATGGGGCCTGAAGTACCGTAGTAAGGTAAAGAAATAATTTTAAGGGCAACTTTCTATGGGGTTTAAAAAAAAACTAACAGGGTTGGAGTTCTTCTGATTTTTTTAAAACATCCTCAGTCCATGCCCTTTCTAACGATATGCTAAAAGTGTAATTATCACTTTTAGTTTTAAAGTTATTAATTAATTTCCGCAACTAGGGCACTTCAAGCAAAAATTTCAACTAATGAAAATTAAATGTGTTCGATCGTAAAAGGATGGCAAATGAAACAAAAAATTTGGTAATGACTAATGTCATTAAATTACAAATTTTAATTAATTACTAATTTTAATTAATTACAAATTTTGTTCAAATTGATGACCATTGACCTGTAAACATGCTCGGCACCTCTTCCTCATCTCCACGGTCACCGTTCTAAGCAGCAGTTCCTCGCGCATTGTATCGAATGCGGCGTGGATCCTGTTAATTAGAACCTCCCTTGTTGGTACTTCTTCTGCGTACACCAACTCTTTCGCCCTTCCCCAGACGTAGAAGTCGAGTGGGGTAAGGTCAGGCGACCTTGGGGGCCAGGGAATTGGCCCACCCCGACCAATCCAAGAATTAGGAAAGCAGTTGTCCAGAAGCTCCCTCACTGCTAGGCTCCAATGAGCAGGACAGCCGTCGTGCTGGAAGACTATGGGCCGATCTTCGTCAAACACTTCTTCCGCTAAATCAGGCAAATCGTTTTCGAGGAAATCTAAGTAGTTTTGCCTTTAATATCAACGTTAGCGGTTTCCTTATGAATTAGTAGCTATGTAACATTGATTGCTATCTCTGTCTTTCCATTTCTCTCTCTCTCACACACATGCTCATGTTAATTTAAAAATTGCCTATGAAATTCACATGCTAGTTCATTACATAAGAGCTAAAAACAAAAACTTTATGTAAAAAATTACCTTGAACAGGGGTGTAGTGGAAAGGATGACGTCCATTTTCGCGAAGAACCGACCAGACTTTCCACACGCTTAAACCAAGCGTCCGGGCTACGGTTCTTACGCTTCTGGTCGGATCTTCCTCAAATTCAGCCAATATGCGTTCTTCCGCAGCCAAATTTGGTTGAAATCTGTTCACGGCTGGTTCCCGGAAATTTAAATTTCCGGTTTCTCGCAGACGCCGATAAGTTGAGCCAAACGTTTGGTGGTTAGGCACTCGCCGGTTAGGATACCGTTCTTGATAAATCCTCCGTGCCTCGCGCCCATTGCAATCAGCCATTCCATACACCACCAGCATGTCGGTGTACTCTTCACTGGTAAATCCAGCCATTTTGCCAACAACAAGGTAACAAATAACAAAACTTAACAAAAACGAAGTAATAACAAACTCAACAAAATTAACGAAAACAGTGGAGCGTCGTAACGGCAAGTACGTAAGTTAGCTAAGATGGGTAAATCTCGACTGACTAACAAAGACCCCAACGAGTTACCTGCCCGGCCCCGTCGACCCAAGAGCGAAAGAGACATGACATGACATGTTTTGTCTCTTACATGTTGCTCTCGTGTAAGAGTGAGACAACAAATTTGCCAACTGTAGGCCAAACTGGTTTAAATTCTGGAAATTACATTTGTCTTACAAATGTCGACTCGTGGTGGTAAAAGTGCCCTAGTTGCGGAAATTAATTAATAACTTTAAAACTAAAAGTGATAAATACACTTTTAGCATATCGTTAGAAAGGGCATGGACTGAGGATGTTTTAAAAAAATCAGAAGAACTCCAACCCTGTTAGTTTTTTTTAAACCCCATAGAAAGTTGCCCTTAAAATTATTTCTTTACCTTACTATGGTACTTCAGGCCCCATAACTTTTCTTCTCCACAATTTTCTGGTGTAAAATAATTTTTTGCAGGACCCTAAGACTCTAACGATTAAAACAAGACCATTAGCCGACCGGTCCCATGGATAGATTTTGAGCTACAGGTAGTTTTAGTCAAAAAATCACAAAAAAGTCAAATAAAAAATAAAAATAAATTAAAAAAAAACCTTGAGGCCAAGGTCAATATAATGGGCGGGGGTAGGTAGCAGACTATCCCTAGTTTCTACCCTAGGCGTATGTACAGCTCCCTTCCAAACACCCTGTATACTAATATATTATAGAGTGAAAGTCAGTGACAATTAGTTTATTAATCTCGCTGTCATTTCAATGATATTAGCAGATTGAATATTTACTCAACATCTTGATATTTAGCATTTTTCTTTGAATTCAGAATAAACTCCTAAATAGTAGTACTCTAAATAGTTCGTATTTTGTATTTATTTTATCAAATTCTATTCTGCGCTCCTTTATATAAGTAAACAATGCGCGACGACAGTTAATTCCAATATCTGCTATAACACAATATTTTTTTTTCTTTTAATAATCTTACTGCAATGAACAAAATGGTCATAGTAGTTGCGCGACCAGATGCCTGCACTAACTCAGTTTTTTATAATTTTGAAACATCTTATATCCACCATAAGATGACTGGTATATAGTAAGAAAACTCTAATGTTTTGAAGTTTACAAACGCATGGGTCAAGAATCAAACAGCCTAACTGTATATATTGGGTATTGTTACGTACATAGTATATTTTTGATTTATTTTATTCCTTCTGTGTTAGTTTGACTTTTTACTCAGGTTTTCAGGGGTTTCTTTTTATTTTTTTTTTATTCAGGGATATTTTTAAAAAAGCGAATTACTATCAATGTGTTAATTATTTATATGACATGTATATATTTAAAAGATACGTTATTTAATATTCTACCATTTTTTAATAATGGTTAAGGTACTTCGATAAAAATTTCAGGATATTATGGAAAAAAAATAAAGCTATCAACAAAATCTCTGAATACTGTAATTTTCCAGTGTTCCACTTATATAATTATTTTATTAGTACGTGGACATTAGTATATGTGACATAAGTACTTTTTTGTGATTTTAGTTTTATACGTATTTTGTTACATTTTCTAGATTGTCACTGGGACTTAAAAAAAGTGTGATATGATGTATATACACAAAACTCTAATTTAATGGAAATCACAATTCCTCCAATTTAATGGCAGCAGCCACCCAGCAATTTAATGGCAGTAGCTTACCAATTTAATGGCAGCAAAACCCACCAATTTAATAGCAGCAACCCACCAATTTAATGGCAGCAACCCACCAATTTAATGGCAGCAACCACCCACCAATTTGATGGCTGCAAAACCCACCAATTTAATGGCAACAGTCCACCAATTTAATGGAAGCAAACACATGCACATGAGCTAAGCGTTGCCCGGCGGACGTCACACGTCCTCGAATTACCAGCTCCAGGACATACGGTTTCCTCACCATAAGTATTTTTTTTTATAACTGAGTACTATTTCGTGACATTGGAAATCTGACAATCTACTACATCAATCGAGTGTGGTCACCTACGAAACTGTTTATGTAGGTACCTTTATAGTTTTACAAAAACAGTTCAGTGTTAACGTTAACATTGCATATCTTCACAGCTAAATAACTTAAAGGCTATCGATGTCGCACTTTGTTAAAACTGACATTTCGATAGTTGTCTGGTCCCCGAGGTATCTTTTTACAACAGCAGTGCACTTGGTAGTTTTAATTGATTTGCGCCCATATGGCTATTCTGATCCAGCGCGCTCTCCAAGCTGTACACCACTTTAAATCATATCGTTATCTACATATATTGAGGTTAGCCTTCATAATTCTCGTTCCACATGAAATAGGCACGATTACAGAACATGACCCGCCTTGAATCTAACTAAATTGATATAACTCGCCTAGGATCCAGCCATACCTTATGGCATCAGCCACCTTGGATCCAGCCTCCTAAACTGGCATCACCCGCCCATGATGTAGCCAACCATATGTCATACAGGCATTAAGTCCGCCTTTGTACCTTTGTGCATGAAGTCTAAATAAATAAATACGTTCTTTTTTTTCGCTTGAAATACGCTTAGCCGTCAGGCAAATCTTAGTTTGACCATAAACTAACTTTTTTGTCCGTTTGACGTTAATGAAGAACTCATACTCAAACTATATATTTGTAACACATACATACTTATGTGTAAAGAAAAGTAAAGAGATCGCCATTGCTCATCGTATCTACTCTAATACATTCAGGCGTCCCGCTTTAAATACCCAGAAAACTGTAAGTGTAAATTCTGTGTTGTATTATTGTATAGTGGCGTGAATCTCAGTGTCACGACACCTCTATTTAAATTTTCAGTTAAAAATAATTTATTTTACAATGACACAATATAATTATGTGTACAATCAACAAGATTGAAACCTGACCCACCATATACTAATTTTTCTACTGGTATTCTAACCCAATTAGGTCTAATCTTGCTTAAATATATTTTTTCTCAGCAACAACTTGCCATCGATTTAATAAGACAGTCATATACTAATATATTATAGAGCGAAAGTCAGTGACAATTAGTTTACCAATCTCGCTGTCATTTCAATGATATTAGCAGACTGAATATTTACTCAACATCTTGATATTTATCATTTTTCTTTGAATTCAGAATAAACTCATAAATAGTAGTACTCTAAATAGTTCGTATTTTGTATTTATTTTATCAAATTCTATTCTGCGCTTCTTTATATAAGTAAACAATGCGCGACGACAGTTAATTCCAATATCTGCTATAACACAATATTTTTTTTTCTTTTAATAATCTTACTGCAATGAACAAAATGGTCATAGTAGTTGCGCGACCAGATGCCTGTACTAACTCAGTTTTTTATAATTTTGAAACATCTTATATCCACCGTAAGATGACTGGTATATAGAAAGAAAACTCTAATGTTTTGAAGTTTACAAACGGATGGGTCAAGAATCAAACAGCCTAACTGTATATATTGGGTATTGTTACGTACGTAGTATATTTATGATTTATTTTATTCCTTCTGTGTTAGTTTGACTTTTTACACCTGACTATATCTACCCTCTTTTACAAACTCTCTCCACCACTCAAAAGCTTGGTAGTAGAAAACCGAATCCAGAGCTAAACTCGTCTTTGTATTGTATTTATTTTATTTTGTATGTCCTGTGTACAAAAATAATTAAGAATGTTCCAAATGCAATGGTGTAAATCTGTTTTCACGACCACTACACTCTCAAAAATGTACATACCTGATAGGGTCAGCAGCTCAAACCCTTTTGTAGAATGGTAGGCAACTGTCATTTCAGACAGATCGGATTATAAATGCGAAAGTACGGACGGACGGCTGCATGTCCGGCACCCAACCATGCTAGAACTGCCGAACGGATCCGGCTGAAACTAACAAAGATTTCAAATTCATAAATGTGTGATGCAACTGTGTTAGTGAAAATGTCGATGTGTGGGTTCTAAAATAAGTTCTCACGCTCGCAAACCTTCCTATTAAAACACATCTTTAATGCGTGGGTAGAGTTGCAGGATGCCATAGGTATCTTCTGCGACCTGTCGAAGGCGTTTGATTGCGTTAATCATGAAACATTACTTCTGAACCTTGAGCATTACGGGCTAGGTCAATCAGCGTTAAGTTTGGTTAAATCTTATTTGAATGATAGACAGCAATTAGTTCAAATAAACGGTGTGAATTCGTCGGGGTTAAACGTGAAAATGGGTGTACCCCAGGGCTCAATTTTAGGTCCTTTCTTATTTTTAATATACATAAACGATTTACCCCGTTTATTGGAAAACAAACTAAACATGGTGCTATTTGCTGATGACACATCTTTAATTTTTTAAATAAATAGACGTACTTGTCAGGTAGACGACGTAAATAACGCGCTACGACAGGTTCAGGATTGTTTCACTGCCAATAATTTAGTTTTATATAGCAAAAAAACCAAGTGCGTAAAATTTTCCTTGCCGAATGTCAAAAGTAGGTACTGATTGTGACATTATATTAAACAAGGAGAAGCTAGAATTCGTCGATAAAACGGTTTTCCTGGGACTCATGCTATACTCAAGGTTACAATGGGTTACTCATTTAATATCACTTGCAGGGCGGCCAAGTTCGGCAACTTATGCTGTTAGAAAGATTCGTCAATTTAGTGATGTAGATACCGCGAGGCTGGTCTATTTTAGTTACTTTCATTCTTTATCGGTATTTTACTATGAGGAAGGGCTGCAGACATTGAGTCAATTTTTATTCTGCAAAAATGAGCCATCAGAGCGATATACAATCTTCGCCGGCGCGATTCTCTTAGGGAAGGGAGACATATTTTTTAGTAAAAACGGAGATAGACATAATTACATTACTAGAAATAGGGACCAATTAGTTCAACCAGGTTTCAGACTGGCTAAAGCAGCCTCATCTTTCAT